>CM031607.1:36890547-37053047 GCA_018398815.1 Conus ventricosus | reverse complement strand
ACGTAGGGTACGTGCTGTCGCTGATCCTGCGCCTGTCCATACCGGATTCCTACACGTTCAAGTGGACCCGAGCCTTCTTTGCTATCACCATCATCCTGGCTTTTCAGAGCTTCATGCAGTTCTTTCTGCTCTGGAAGGGCATTGGACCCAAGGTCAACATGATCGAGCGGATGGTAAGTCATTATCATCTTTCCCAGGTGGTGAGGCCATTGGGGTGGGTTGCTCGTCTGGCAGTGAGACAGCTTTGTGGCCGTTTCTGTCAGTAGCCGTACAGTAGGGTAGAGATGTGATGAGTCCAGTCTTACATGTTGTCACTGACCGGACTTCTTGGGTCTGCCTCTGGAGCATCCAGTCCATCCTGTCAGTCAGTCTGTCAGATGCAGATATGAACATTCCTCAGTGTGAGGCCAGTCAGTCTGTCAGATGCAGATATGAACACTCCTCAGTGTGAGGTCTGTGAGATGCAGATATGCACACTCCTCAGTGTGAGGTCAGTCTGTCTGTCAGATGCAGATATGAACACTCCTCAGTGTGAGGTCTGTGAGATGCAGATATGCACACTCCTCAGTGTGAGGTCAGTCTGTCTGTCAGATGCAGATATGAACACTCCTCAGTGTGAGGTCTGTGAGATGCAGATATGCACACTCCTCAGTGTGAGGTCAGTCTGTCTGTCAGATGCAGATATGAACACTCCTCAGTGGGGGGTCTGTGAGATGCAGATATGAACACTCCTCAGTGTGATGTCAGTCTGTCTGTCAGATGCTGATATGAACACTTCTTAATGTGAGGTCAGTCAGTCTGTCAGATTGGTAGAGCGCCGGACTTGTGATCCTGGGGTTGCGGGTTCGAATTTTGGTACAGGGGGATTTTTCCCTCAGAGTTAACATTGGTTCTGATGCTATTCCCCATACAGTCCTTGGAATAAGACTATAAACCGAGGTTCCGTGTGTGAACACACACACAACATCTTGCACACACGTAAAATCGCATCACCAACTTTCGGAAGAGAAGGCCAGTTTGGCCGTTGGTATGGATGACACATTACACATAGCATGCACCTTCCCTGAAGATGGAGTATGGCTGCGTTAATGGCAGGATAAAAAAACAGTCATACACACAAAACTCCACTGCCTGTCTATACAGGCAGTGTCCTCAGGAGTATCAGCCTGCGTACGCAGAAAGAAAAAAAGAAAAGTCTGTCAGATGCAGATATGAACACTCCTCAATGTGAGGTCTGTCAGATGCAGATATAAACACTCCTCAATGTGAGGTCAGTCAGTCTGTCAGATGCAGATATGAACACTCCTCAGTATGAGGCCAGTCAGTCTGTCAGATGCAGATATGAACATTCCTCAGTATGAGGTCAGTCAGTCTGTCAGATGCAGATATGAACATTCCTCAATTGAGGCCAGTCTGTCTGTCAGATGCAGATATGAACACTCCTCAATATGAGGCCAGTCTGTCAGATGCAGATATGAACATTCCTCAATATAAGGTCAGTCAGTCTGTCAGATGCAGATATGAACATTCCTCAATATGAGGCCAGTCAGTCTGTCAGATGCAGATATGAACACTCCTCAGTGTGAGGTCAGTCAGTCTGTCGGATGCGGTCATGACTATGACATCAGCTGGCCTGTCAGATGCAGTCATGACTCAGGGTTCGTAGGGTCCTTTGAAGTCCTTTGAAGTCCTTATAAATGGGATTTTTGTCAAAAGGCCTTTTAAGTCCTTTGATTCAGCAAGTTGGTCCTTTTAACTCACGAGGAGGTCCTTTTAATTTTTGAAAGGTACTGTTAAGTCCTGTTTTTTCAAGAGAAGGAGGCTTGAAAACGAAACCGATACATCTTCCACAACCCAAACCATACTTTTGCAAGTTGCAAAGAGTTGACAGATGCCGACACGCGATCGTCTGAAACGCGGTAGGCAGGCCTATAACGCTAGGCCTATCAGTGGGCTTTCTGTTTAGTAAGCTTAGCTAGCAGACGACGCAAGCTGCGGGCAGTGGCTTGTGTCTTCTGCTGGTGCGTTGCTGCAATCCAGCTTTTTTGACGTCATGGGTTCCACAGTGCAGACGCGGTGCTAATGTTCGTGGCATATAGCTGACTTAACATTTTCGCTCATGCTATCTATGTTAAAATGTTCCCTTTATAGAAATTCATTAAAAGAGTGGGGCAATAATGATGAAAATATTATTACCCAAATAAATATAGGTACATAACATGATGGATTGCGAACATAACAAATAAATATAGGTACATAACATGACGGATTGCGAACATAACAAACAGCTTGGGGAACAGCTATATGCTGAGTTCTTGAGTAACATTTACAGGATAGATTCCTTTTCCCGCCTTGTCTACCCCCCTCCCTCCATCCCTGACCTTTCTCTGCCCTAGCTATTTCTGCCAGAGGCCTAGTTTGGAAAGTTTTACAAAGTTTTTGTTGCAAACTAAACGTTAAAAATGCAGGAAGATGTTCCTTTCAGGATAACTGTTATGAGAGGTAAGTGTCTGCTGTTCTGCATGCCAAAGGGTTTGGGGTGTACTGTAAAGTTATGTTGGCAAAGGTCCTTTTAAACTGATTTGAGGTCCTTTTAAAGTCCTTTAAAGGTCCTTTTTTGGCCTCATGCCCATCACCTGGGAACCCTGAATTGACTATGACATCAGCTGGCCTGTCAGATGCAGTCATGACTATGACATCAGCTGACCTGTCAGATGCAGTCATGACTATGACATCAGCTGACCTGTCAGATGCAGTCATGACTATGACATCAGCTGACCTGTCAGATGCGGTCATGACTATGACATCAGCTGACCTGTCAGATGCAGTCATGACTATGACATCAGCTGACCTGTCAGGTGCAGTCATGACTATGACATCAGCTGACCTGTCAGGTGCAGTCATGACTATGACATCAGCTGACCTGTCAGGTGCAGTCATGACTATGACATCAGCTGACCTGTCAGATGCGGTCATGACTATGACATCAGCTGGCCTGTCAGATGCGGTCATGACTATGACATCAGCTGACCTGTCAGATGCAGTCATGACTATGACATCAGCTGACCTGTCAGATGCGGTCATGACTATGACATCAGCTGGCCTGTCAGGTGCAGTCATGACTATGACATCAGCTGGCCTGTCAGGTGCAGTCATGACTATGACATCAGCTGGCCTGTCAGATGCAGTCATGACTATGACATCAGCTGGCCTGTCAGGTGCAGTCATGACTATGACATCAGCTGGCCTGTCAGGTGCAGTCATGACTATGACATCAGCTGGCCTGTCAGATGCAGTCATGACTATGACATCAGCTGGTCTGTCAGGTGCAGGCATACTTGTACGCTGTCCCCACCCCTTGTACCTGCACGCATGCACCTGCACATGGACACCTATCTGTAGTAGTTTCTGCTGAAAACATGGGATGTAAATGGGGTAAAAAAATGCGGTAAATGTGATTTCGATAACTTTTAACAGGAGATGAGTTTTGCTTCTTGTCATCGTTTTCCCCTGTTTCACTCATTAGTAGTAGATAACTGCGAACACCATGCTGTTTGTCTGGGTAGTGGCTAATTGTGTACTGAACCACGTTGAACTCTAGCATAATTTCAAAGCAAGGAGAGGTGAACATGCGCCGTAGTGATTTGAGTGTGATGATCCAAGAGGGAAAATTGGTGTGGTAATCATAGTGAACAAACTGCCCTTGCAGCCATGAGCCCTTGTCATCCAGAGGACCCTGAGATAATGGTTGATGAAGGGATTACTCACATGCCCGATGGCTGGTTCCAGAGTATGCAAGACAGATACAGAGAGTCAGAATGCCACTGGGGTGGCAGCAGCCCAATCTCATGTAACGTAGAATTCAAAATACTAATGTCTTTGTGTGCCTGTTTTGTATGTTGTGTGGATGATATGGAAGACATGTGCATAGGATGCCCGCAGTTATCTCCCTCACATAGTTCTGAATGTTGTTGGATGATCTGGAAGACACCTGTGCATAGGATGCCCACAGTTATCTCCCTCATATAGTTCTGAATGTTGTGTGGATGATCTGGAAGACACCTGTGCATAGGATGCCCGCAGTTATCTCCCTCACATAGTTCTGAATGTTGTGTGGATGATCTGGAAGACACCTGTGCATAGGATGCCCGCAGTTATCTCCCTCATAGAGTTCTGTATGTTGTGTGGATGATCTGGAAGACGCGTGTGCATACGATGCCCGCAGTTATCTCCCTCATAGAGTTCTGTATGATGTGTGGATGATATGGAAGACACGTGTGCATAGGATGCCTGCAGTTATCTCCCTCATAGAGTTCTGTATGTTTTGTGGATGATCTGGAAGACATGTGTGCATAGGATGCCCACAGTTATCTCCCTCATATAGTTCTGTTTGTTGTGTGGATGATCTGGAAGACACGTGTGCATAGGATGCCGGCAGTTATCTCCCTCATATAGTTCTGTTTGTTGTATGGATGATCTGGAAGACACGTGTGCATAGGATGCCTGCAGTTATCTTCCTCATATAGTTCTGTATGTTGTTGTGGATGATCTGGAAGACACATGTGCATAGGATGCCTGCAGTAATCTCCCTGATATAGTTCTGTATGTTGTGTGGATGATATGGAAGACACGTGTGCAAAGGATGCCCGCAGTTATCTCTCTCATATAGTTCTGTATGTTGTGTGGATGATATGGAAGACGTGTGCAAAGGATGACCGCAGTGATCTCCCTCATATAGTTCTGTAGGTTGTGTGGATGATATGGAAGAAATGTGCAAAGGATGCCCGCAGTTATCTCCCTCATATAGTTCTGTATGTTGTGTGGATGTTATGGAAGACGCATGCGCAGAGGATGCCCACAGTTATCTCCCTCATATAGTTCTGTATGTTGTGTGGATGATCTGGAAGACACCTGTGCAAAGGATGCCCGCAGTTATCTCCCTGATATAGTTCTGTATGTTGTGTGGATGATATGGAAGACGCGTGTGCATACGATGCCCGCAGTTATCTCCCTCATAGAGTTCTGTATGTTGTGTGGATGATCTGGAAGATGCGTGTGCATACGATGCCCACAGTTATCTCCCTCATAGAGTTCTGTATGTTGTGTGGATGATCTGGAAGACACGTGTGCATAGGATGCCCGCAGTTATCTCCCTGATATAGTTCTGTATGTTGTGTGGATGATATGGAAGACACGTGTGCATAGGATGCCTGCAGTTATCTCCCTCATAGAGTTCTGTATGTTGTGTGGATGATATGGAAGACACGTGTGCATAGGATGCCTGCAGTTATCTCCCTCATAGAGTTCTGTATGTTGTGTGGATGATCTGGAAGACATGTGTGCATAGGATGCCCACAGTTATCTCCCTCATATAGTTCTGTTTGTTGTGTGTGTCACGGTCAAAAATATAAACAACCAAAATCCTAATCCTCCACGGAGACGGTCTGTCCACCCAGACAGACTAAGTAGCTGACTGACGCCTCGATGTCTGGTCAACCGAGCCTCGACGCCCGGCTCAGACTCATCCAGCCAATTTGGCACAGCGAGTAGACTAATCCTAATCCTCTACGGAGACGGTACTGTCCACCCAGACAGACTAAGTAGCTGACCGACGCCTCGGTGTCTGGTCAGAGGAGTCTCGACGCCTGGATCAGACTGATCTAGCCAATTTACGACGTAGCCGGAAAGGGAGAGGGGGAAGGTAGTGTGTGGTGGGGGTGAAATCAAGCTAATCAATTAAATGACCAATTGACCACCACAGAGAGTAAGGCGTGTAGGTGTGACTGTCATGATTTGAATAGCCAATGGAATTAGAGGGAGATAACTTCGGGTACGAGGCGGTAAAAATACTGACCAATGGTACTCACCCTTGGACACGTAGGTAGGGAATAAAGTAATGTGTGGGGGAGAGAGTGAGAAAGAACGAAGAGAGACAGAGAGAGAGGAAGAGGTTCTGTGTAAGCTCTGACGAGAGAGAAGCAGAGAGATGAGGGGAGGAGAGAAGAGAACCAAGTTGAGAGATTAGCATGAGATAGTCTGCAGAGGAAAGACTAGGGAGAGATGTGGAGAGAGAGAGTTGCTAACTAATGAAGAGGAAAAGAAAGAAAAGAAAAAGAAGAAAGAAAAGCAACCATGTCCATTTGATAGAGCAGACTAGAAGAGAGAGAGAGAGTGCATGCGTTAATGCAGGAAGGAAGAAAGGAGAACAGATCGATGTTGATAGTCACTGTTCCACCTTAACCGGGGTTCGACCTCATACCTGGCAGCGTCGCTTCGTCAAGCAGAACCACAGACCAACGCCAGTGCCAGCAGTCTAACCTGACCAGGTGCCAGCAGACCAAGACCAGTGCCAGCAGTTGTGTCGTGCTTGTGAAAGTGACAGTGAAAAGAAAAAAAAAAGAAAAGAAAAGACAGTGATTCGTGAATAGTTAAGATCACCTGGCCAGGTAAAGTAGAAATCTATTTATACCCGGGTTAGTTAATGATGTTTTAGATAAATGATTTTGTGAAGTTCAGGAAAGAGAGAATGTTTCATTTTGTTTGATTCCATATGCATTGATGTTTCGTTCTATGATCATGTGTAGTAAAGTTATAGACTTTACTAGTGGTTTGATGTGACGAATGCATGATATATGAATGAGATCGTAAGCAAGCTGTGAGTGTGTTTGGGCTGTGCGCTAGTCCTTCCTCCATCGACATCACCAGAGGTTGACAGTGTGGATGATCTGGAAGACACGTGTGCATAGGATGCCGGCAGTTATCTCCCTCATATAGTTCTGTTTGTTGTATGGATGATCTGGAAGACACGTGTGCATAGGATGCCTGCAGTTATCTCCCTCATATAGTTCTGTATGTTGTGTGGATGATCTGGAAGATACATGTGCATAGGATGCCTGCAGTAATCTCCCTGATATAGTTCTGTATGTTGTGTGGATGATATGGAAGACACGTGTGCAAAGGATGCCCGCAGTGATCTCCCTCATAAAGTTCTGTAGGTTGTGTGGATGATATGGAAGACACATGTGCAAACGATGCCTGCAGTTATCTGCCTCATATAGTTCTGTATGTTGTGTGGATGTTATGGAAGACGCATGCGCAGAGGATGCCCACAGTTATCTCCCTGATATAGTTCTGTATGTTGTGTGGATGATCTGGAAGACACCTGTGCAAAGGATGCCCGCTGTTATCTCCCTCATATAGTTCTGTATGTTGTCTGGATGATATGGAAGACACCTGTGCATAGGATGCCTGCAGTTTTTGTGGATCATATGGAAGACACCTGTGCAAAGGATGCCCGCAGTTATCTCCCTGATATAGTTCTGTATGTTGTGTGGATGATATGGAAGACACCCGTGCAAAGGATTCCCGCAGTTATCTCCCTCATATAGTTCTGTATGTTGTGTGGATGATATGGAAGCCACAGTTGTCTCCCTCATATAGTTCTGTATGTTGCGTGGATGATATGGAAGACACCTGTGCATAGGATGCCCACAGTTATCTCCCTGATATAGTTCTGTATGTTGTGTGGATGGGAAGAAACCTGTGCATAGGATGCCCGCAGTTATCTCCCTCATAGAGTTCTGTATGTTGTGTGGATGATGTGGAAGACATGTGCATAGGATGCCCGCAGTTATCTCCCTCATATAGTTCTGCATGTTGTGTGGATGATACGGAAGACACCTGTGCAAAGGATGCCCGCAGTTATCTCCCTCATGTAGTTCTGTATGTTGTGTGGATGATATGGAAGACACCTGTGCATAGGATGCCCGCAGTTATCTCCCTGATATAGTTCTGTATGTTGTATGGATGATATGGAAGACACCTGTGCAAAGGATTCCCGCAGTTATCTCCCTCATATAGTTCTGTATGTTGTGTGGATGATATGGAAGACACCTGTGCGTAGGATGCCCGCAGTTATCTCCCTCATATAGGTCTGTATGTTGTGTGGATGATATGGAAGACACCTGTGCAAAGGATGCCCACAGTTGTCTCCCTCATATAATTCTGCATGTTGTGTGGATGATACTGAAGACACGTGTGCATAGAATGCCCGCAGTTATCTCCCTCATATAGTTCTGTATGTTGTGTGGATGATATGGAAGACACCTGTGCATAGGATGCCCACAGTTATCTCCCTCATATAGTTCTGTATATTGTGTGGATGATATGGAAGACACGTGTGCATAGGATGCCCGCAGTTATCTCCCTCATATAGTTCTGTATATTGTGTGGATGATATGGAAGACACGTGTGCATAGGATGCCCGCAGTTATCTCCCTCATATAGTTCTGTATGTTGTGTGGATGATATGGAAGACACCTGTGCATAGGATGCCCGCAGTTATCTCCCTCATATAGTTCTGTATATTGTGTGGATGATATGGAAGACACCTGTGCATAGGATGCCTGTAGTTATCTCCCTCATATAGTTCTGTATGTTGTGTGGATGATATGGAAGACACCTGTGCATAGGATGCCCGCAGTTATCTCCCTCATATAGTTTTGTATGTTTGTGGATGATATGGAAGACACGTGTGCATAGGATGCCCGCAGTTATCTCCCTCATAGAGTTCTGTATGTTTTGTGGATGATATGGAAGACACCTGTGCATAGGATGCCTGTAGTTATCTCCCTCATATAGTTCTGTATGTTGTGTGGATGATATGGAAGACACCTGTGCATAGGATGCCCGCAGTTATCTCCCTCATATAGTTTTGTATGTTTTGTGGATGATATGGAAGACACGTGTGCATAGGATGCCCGCAGTTATCTCCTCATAGAGTTCTGTATGTTTTGTGGATGATACGGAAGACACGTGTGTATAGGATGCCCGCAGTTATCTCCCTCATAGAGTTCTGTATGTTGTGTAGTTGATATGGAAGACACGTGTGCAAAGGATGCCTGCAGTTATCTCCCTCATATAGTTCTGTATGTTGTGTGGATGATATGGAAGACACGTGTGCAAAGGATGCCCGCAGTTATCTCCCTGATATAGTTCTGTATGTTGTGTGGATGATATGGAAGACACGTGTGCATAGGATGCCCACAGTTATCTCCCTCACATAGTTCTGTATGTTGTGTGGGTGATATGGAAGACACGTGTGCATAGGCTGGGCTATAAGCAACATTATCTTATCTTATCTTACGTGTGCATAGGATGCCCACAGTTATTTCCCTTGTGGAGTTCTGTATGTTGTGTGGATGATATAGAACGCGTGTGCATAGGATGCCCACAGTTATCTCCCTCATATAGTTCTGTATGTTGTGTGGATGATATGGAAGACACGTGTGCATAGGATGCCCGCAGTTATCTCCCTGATATAGTTCTGTATGTTGTGTGGATGATATGGAAGACACCTGTGCAAAGGATTCCCGCAGTTATCTCCCTCATAGAGTTCTGTATGTTGTGTGGATGATATGGAAGACACCTGTGCATAGGATGCCCGTAGTTATCTCCCTCATAGAGTTCTGTATGTTGTGTGGATGATATGGAAGACACCTGTGCAAAGGATGCCCGCAGTTATCTCCCTCATATAGTTCTGTATATTGTGTGGATGACATGGAAGACACGTGTGCATAGGATGCCTGCAGTTATCTCCCTCATATAGTTCTGTATATTGTGTGGATGACATGGAAGACACGTGTGCATAGGATGCCTGCAGTTATCTCCCTCATAGAGTTCTGTATGTTGTGTGGATGATATGGAAGACACCTGTGCAAAGGAGGCCGCAGTTATCTCCCTCATATAGTTCTGTATGTTGTGTGGATGATATGGAAGACACCTGTGCAAAGGATGCCCGCAGTTATCTCCGTCATATAGTTCTGTGTGTTGTGTGGATGATAGACACGTGTGCAAAGTATGCCTGCAGTTATCTCCCTCATATAGTTCTGTATGTCGTGTGGATGATATGGAAGACACGTGTGCATAGGATGCCCACAGTTATCTCCCTCATATAGTTCTGTATGTTGTGTGGATGATATGGAAGACATCTGTGCATAGGATTCCCGCAGTTATCTCCCTCATATAGTTCTGTATGTTGTGTGGATGATATGGAAGACACGTGTGCATAGGATGCCCACAGTTATCTCCCTCATATAGTTCTGTATGTTGTGTGGATGATATGGAAGACACCTGTGCATATGATTCCCGCAGTTATCTCCCTCATAGAGTTCTGTATGTTGTGTGGATGATATGGAAGACACCTGTGCATAGGATGCCCACAGTTATCTCCCTCATATAGTTCTGTATGTTGTGTGGATGATATGGAAGACACGTGTGCATAGGATGCCCACAGTTATCTCCCTCATATAGTTCTGTATGTTGTGTGGATAATATGGAAGACACCTGTGCAAAGGATGCACGCAGTTATCTCCCTCATATAGTTCTGTGTGTTGTGTGGATGATATGGAAGACACCTGTGCAAAGGACGCCCGCAGTTATCTCCCTCATATAGTTCTGTATGTTGTGTGGATGATATGGAAGACACGTGTGCATAGGATGCACGCAGTTATCTCCCTCATATAGTTCTCACTGAGTGACACAATGAGGAAGCTGAGGGAAGAGCGTCTCTGAACAGTCACATAGACACACAGCAGAAAGGTTGAACAGTCACATATACACACAGCAGAAAGGTTGTACAGACACATTGACACACAGCAGAAAGGTTGAATAGACACACAGCAGAAAGGTTGAATAGACACACGGCAGAAAGGTTAACCTGCTGAGTGCGATGGGCCACGATCATGGCTCAGACGAGAACTGTTATACCACCGCCACTAAACATCTGGGTTGATCAGTTCACGTGACTTAGTATCCATTGTGCACCGGCAAGCCTTGTCAATCAGTTATCTCTAAGTTTTTTGTCTGTTTTGACTGAAATAATGAGTGAATCAGTGACCGAGTTTGAGCAGGAGTTGCGTGGAAGTGGCACGAGTGAAGAATCAGTTGCCGAAAGCAGTAGTAATGAAAGCGAAGCAGGTGAGTTGATAAACTTTGATTATTTTGTTTGTCGAGTGATGGAAGACTTGCTGCGTGCGGTTATTGGTTATTTTACATTTGTTGGTCCGCCACATGAAGGAAGGGGGATGGAGGGGGCAGGGTACACGGTTACTTACAGGAGTGATAGGTTTTGGCCTGATCAAACTAGAAGATCGTTTCTGGGTGATTATAGGTGTTTTGAAAGCATTTTAGAGATGAATAAAAGTGGTGATTTGAAGAGAACAATTTATAACTTTTGTTTGTTTGTTTGTTTTATTAGTTTGGAAACAGTGTGGGCGTGTCACGAGTGGGCGTGTCTCCAATGAAAGCTATAGCCCTTCCCCTTCCTTATATGCTAGTGATTCAGATTTTATTCTTATTTATGATTTTATGCATGACTTTATTTTTCATAGAATGAATAAGTAATGCTCTTCATATTTTTTTCTTTCTGAAAATCAGACTAATTAGTGGAAACTGAGTCAAGCTCTCTGTAACAACTCTTGCACCATTATGAAACAGTGAAATGAACAGTTAGGATATTTGTTTGCTTGTGTGATCCAGAATCTGGAAGCACTACTGCAGAGGAGAGTGATGCTGAGAGTGAAGGAGGTCAAGAGAGAGGAACTGTGCTGCTGGCCATCCTACTCGTGTGCGCTCTGGCTGGGAATGTTCTGGATGCGACATGGGACTCTGCTCCGAGTGCTTTTCAGCCTTCCACAGAAGACCAAGGCCCTAACTTTGTTCTGTGTCTTTCAAGGACATGTTCTTCTTGTTTTCTCTCAAGTTTCAAGTGTTTTGACATTCAAGAGGGAAAACTGTGGTGTTTCAAACAATGTGACTGACGTTTTGGATTACCTTTTCGCCAATGTTCTGGATTACACTGTGAAGAATATCATCAGCTGCCATCAGGGTACTGTCTTGTAATTATTTTTTTTTCAGATTCCTCATTATCTCTAGTTTACAAAAACATATAGTTTTACCTATCTAGCTTCAAGACAAGCCTGCACAAACCCCATTTCCTTATATAGTGAAATTTGATTGTCCGGATGCTGAATTATAGGTACATCATTTGAGGCACAATTCATTATACATAGCTCAAGTCAAGAGAATTATCATCTTTCCCATGTTTCCAGCACATATTTGTCTTCATTTTATCTCCAGTCTGAAGTGTTTAGGTAGTACAGAAGAAAACCTGTCTCTCCTAACATTTGACTTACTTTTCAAATAACTTTTTCAGAAATTTTCTCTGCTTATATTTTGAGGTCAGTCTCCAAGTAGGTACCACCTACAGTATTTTCAGTTATTTAACTAGATTCTACAACATCTCTAGTTTCTAAAAATGTATAGGTTTGCATATCTAGTGCAAATAATATGTATGCAGAAGCCAGATTCTCAAGTGTGGTGTGTGATGAGTTTCCTGTCCTAGATTTTAACTACATTTCTTTAAAGTTTAAATTGATATACAGAGCACTGTGAGGGTTAAACAGACACATAGACACACAGCAGAAAGGTTGTACAGACACATAGACACACAGCAGAAAGGTTGTACAGACATAGCAGAAAGGTTGTACAGACATAGCAGAAAGGTTGAACAGACACATAGACACACAGCAGAAAGGTTGAACAGACTCGTAGACACATGACAGAAAGGTTGTACAGACACATAGACACACAGCAGAAAGGTTGAATAGACTCATAGACATATGACAGAAAGGTTGAACAGACTCATAGACACATGACAGAAAGGTTGAATAGACTCATAGACACATGACAGAAAGGTTGAACAGACTCATAGACACACAGCAGAAAGGTTGAATAGACACACAGCAGAAAGGTTGTACAGACACATAGACACACAGCAGAAAGGTTGAACAGACACATAGACACACAGCAGAAAGGTTGTACAGACACATAGACACACAGCAGAAAGGTTGTACATACATAGCAGAAAGGTTGTACAGACATAGCAGAAAGGTTGAACAGACACATAGACACACAGCAGAAAGGTTGTACAGACACATAGACACACAGCAGAAAGGTTGAATAGACTCATAGACACATGATAGAAAGGTTGAACAGACTCATAGACACATGACAGAAAGGTTGAACAGACTCATAGACACATGACAGAAAGGTTGAATAGACTCATAGACACATGACAGAAAGGTTGAACAGACTCATAGACACACAGCAGAAAGGTTGAACAGACTCGTAGACACACAGCAGAAAGGTTGAACAGACTCGTAGACACACAGCAGAAAGGTTGAACAGACTCGTAGACACACAGCAGAAAGGTTGAACAGACTCGTTGACACACAGCAGAAAGGTTGAACAGACTCATAGACACACAGCAGAAAGGTTGAACAGACACATAGACACACAGCAGAAAGGTTGAACAGACTTGTAGACACACAGCAGAAAGGTTGAACAGACTCATAGACACACAGCAGAAAGGTTGAACAGACTCGTAGACACATGACAGAAAGGTTGAACAGACTCGTAGACACATGACAGAAAGGTTGAACAGACTCATAGACACACAGCAGAAAGGTTGAACAGACACATAGACACACAGCAGAAAGGTTCAGGGCTGCAGACATGCAGGTCAGTAAACTGCTCATTCGAACATTTGCAGGATTCACTGGTGCTACGAAATATTCTGCACCCCAGGCTTCCTATTACCGCATATGATAGTCATGCAGAGACTCTTTCGTCTTCTGAGAGCAGGACGTAGTGGACCAAACTCCTGTGGAAGCACCCTGCTTGAGGAACGGCCCTGGAATGGTCATGGAAGCATCATGTTCTGTCCTGGCTTCTGTACTGGTGGCCTCACAGGGGTCACATGTGGAGTTAAAGCACCAGAGGATTGACATCAGACTGGCTGACGCAGTGTGGCAGGGAACGCCTGTCTCTGGTAGTTTCCGCTGAAAACATGCAATAAATGTGATCATGATAACTTTAACAGGAAATGAATTTTGCTTCGTAGTAGGATTTACTCAGGGGTCATGAGCAAAAGGTTGTGGTACACTGGATGTATCGAGGATGGAGGTGAGGGATGAGTCCGGGCGGGGGGGGAGGGGGGGGGGAGATTAGAGGAGATGGGTGATGGGGGGGGTCATTCATGAGCAAAGTCATCAACCATGACTGGACAGGCTAATATGGCGCTCTTTAAACCACCATCCCTGGTCATTCAGAAGTCCCAGAGATGGTGGTGGATAAGAGGATTTTCCAGATGCTAGAGGGCTGCCCCTAGGACATGCTTGACAAGGTAATCTGCCCTGTACAGTCAAAGACACTAGCACTTTCTCAGATGGTGGTCCCATGGTTGACATCCTGAATAGTGGTACCTGAGGCACACTCCATTTGTCAACCGTCTTTTGGCAACAGATGCCAAACTGGCAACATCTCTTTGTGTCGGTGACCATTCCTGGCCAGTAGAAGTGCGGACAGAAGTGCTGCTGGACTTTTCTCTGTGTCAGTGAGCATTCCTGGCCAGTAGAAGTGCGGACAGAAGCGCTGTTGGATTTTTCTCATGCCTAGGTGTTTTGCCGGGGAATTTCGCAAGCTATGGCCATAATTGTTTGCCTGAGACCTCTGGGCATACAGATCTGTGAAGCTGTGCAATGTTGACCATGAATGTGACCAGGAATGTATGCTTCAACGTCCCATTCTTCCTGTGATGTTATGCTGGTCCTTCTTTGGTTCATACCACTCTGAAGTTCTGTCAGCTGTCGGGCCACTGTTAGCATAGGGTTTTGCTGTTGGAATTCTACCATTTTGTTTGCAGAGATGCCTGTGTCTGTTCTGTAGACTCACTGCTGTAGTTTTAAAGGAAATCTTAAGTGGCAGGGAACAGTAACAGTAAATAGCAAATTAATAACAAACAAGTAGGGTAACTGTTGCTCCCATGATGAAGTAATTGCAGGCCTGGAATGATATCGTCATTGGAGCAAGAGTTACCCGACTTGTTTGTTATTCACTGCAGTTTTGCCTGACTGAGCTCTGACCTGTACCATTGCCACAGGCTCTGCTGTCTCCTTTGCCTAACTGTTGGGAAGTGAGTATAGAGACAGTCTCCTCCATGTTTGAATGTATGTCAGGACACTTAAAAAATTCATCTGGTTTTTCCATTACCTGTGCTATTGAATGATCTGTTAAAAACAAAACAAAACAAACAAAAAGAACACACCAATGACTTAGAATAAAGGTATACTCCAGGAATTGGTGCTTTTATTTTGCACAGTAAATCGGCTAATAGCCTCGGTTGTTCATCCTGTAACTGCCTCAGGATGAATTGTCCTGCTCTCGTCTCTCCAAGGGGGATAAGTGACTGGCCTTTCACTTCTGAAACACACCATGGTTACATTCCTTACATACACAGGGTAGGCATGACTCGGGTACATGGTTTTCCCCCTCTGGTCTTTTGGTTCCTGTTCTTTTTTGAAACTTGTAGTCTCGAGCAGTATGTCCATCTTTGTCGCAGACAAACTGTTTAATTTTTTTGCATGTCACAACCTCAGAGTGGACGGTTGGTATCATTGGGTGATGTCATTTCGTAAGGGATTGGTTTTCGGGGGGTGCGGGAGGGGGGAGGAGGTGCGTGGCTTCTGTTGTAAGGCAACCCGTAATGGACCATGTGAAATCTGACCCACTGTGCAAACTGGTTGCAGCTTCCCCTCCCCTTCACAGGACTGCCCAGCTTTGTGGCAGGAGAACAGTACCCATAAACTGAAAAGAGAAACAAAAATCTCTTTCTGTGAAAAAAATCCAAACCATTAACCAAGAGCACAGCCTCGGTCTCATCAATTGTGCCAACATCAAGCATAAAGTGAAAAGGCTGTTACCATCAAATAATGATTTTTTTTTCCACAGAAAAAGCTGGTTGTGAACTTTCATGTTACCTAGAAGAGGAAGTTGAATTGGGAATAATAGTTGTACATGTAGATGCAACCAATCAATGAAGTTGAATTGGGAATAATAGTTGTACATGTAGATGCAACCAATCAAGACTTTTTATTGCAGCAGTCTGTGTTGAACAGATCTATTGGTTATGCAAAGATACTGAAGTAAAACATTTCTAATTTTCATACATATTTCTTATTACAAAATCCAGCGAGTTAAAAAGAAAATCGAAGGTGAAATTTGCCACCAAAGTAGGGTTACAGTGTAAAAGTTATCAATTACAGACTAATTAGATATTGTGAAACATGTAAGTACATGAATGTACCTAGATATGAAAAGTTCAGATCATGTCTAGCTGGACTAGAATATAAGACATCTTATGAACAGAATATTTGTTTATGCGTTCAGTAGTTTAAGGGGTTCTGATGTAAAGAACAACAAGAATGTCATACAAATCTTAACAAAAAAAGGTTTTGAACATAGTGGGTTCAGACGATTTATGATTTGCACGTTCTGTCTTTCAGAGATGCATTGCCTATGCAGTTGCTTTTAGGCTTGCATTTGCAGTCTGGGACTACAGCCTGTCTAGTCACATACTGTGTGTAACTACTGTCGAAAGGGCTTTGTCTTTAATCTCCATTTTTGTAGTGTTGACATTGGTAAAAGGGTTGCAGTTTAGATTGTGCTTTTTGAGTAATGCAGAAAATTGACTTCATTTGAATTTCAAATTGAAAGTAATGTTGTTGTTGTTGTTGCTTACCTGCAAAAAGTCCTTGCCTGCATTAATAAAACAGTTTGTTTAACCTTTATAACTGTTTGGTGTGTTACACTGAGCGATTGTCTTTGTATGTAAGTATTGTTCTTGTGCAGTTCTCTGAATTTTGTTACAAATTTCTGTGGTTACTGCTTTGCCATGAAATTAAGTAAAGAACTTGAATCCAAATATTCTTCACCATTCTAAAGATGTTTTGGATGTACACACAGAAATACAAATGAACGAAAAAGAACCCCATAGAGGTCTTGCCAAGACATTGAAAAAAAGAAAAAAAAAAGAACCACTGTCATTTGTTCCAGGGTGGTGATGATGAGCAGGAGTTGTATCCTGTCTTGTTATATTTTGATGCTGTCGTGTATGGGTATTTTGAAATACTGTGTGTCTGAACCTTATGAATTTTTTTCCCTACTATTTAAATTTTTTTTTTATAATTTACTTGACTTGATTGAGTGTTTCCTTTTTTTTTATTGACAGTGGACAGATTTCTCAAGACTGATGAGGGTGTGCTTGGTCATTTTGATGTCCTTTGGGATTGCCTTCGCTGCTCTGATGCACCCAGGGTCTAAACTGGATAATCCATACACCTACTTCCAGATTGTCTACTACCCCTACTTCCAGATCCATGGGGAGCTGTTCCTGGAGAGGTTTATGGGTAGGTGTCAGTGGCGATGAGGGTATGTGTGTGTTAAGGGGTAGAGGGTGAGGGTAGGTGGGGGTGGGTGCGATATACTGGCCACCTAGATCAGAGGAGAATGAAACCTGCATTATTGTTGGCATCTTTGGTCAGAAAGTGAAAAGGGGAAGAAATGCATGTTGTATGAAGACTGGGCTTTGCACAAAATGGCCAACTCGTGTGTGTGTGTACACGTGTGTGTGGGAGGGTGGGTGGGGGGTGGGGCAGTCTACATTTGTCACAGTTGTGACTCTGACATGAACTCTTACAGCTGCCATCAGCCCCATGAACTTTGAAAAGCAGTTTATTTTTCCTAGTTGCATGCATTTCTCACTCCGCACATTGACCTTGTTGGCTATCACAACGTGGCAGTGCCTGAGAGTTTTGCTGCCAAGCAACTGTCCTGTCTCCCCAACCACCAGCGCTTGGGTCTTGTGCAGTGGTGTGCAGTTTCCTCTGTCCTAGTGACGTAGTGAGAAACATGAGAGGCAAGTTACATACAGGAGGGAGTTCATCAAAAGCTGATTGGAAAATAAGAATTAACTTGTTGTCCACTCGAATCGACAGAATGTGAGTTTCATGTGAGTCGAGTTACATTTGGCAGAAAGTTTATCAAAAGCTGATTAAGCTTGGCCATATCAAAGCCAAGCAGAATACAGGCACTTGTCAGGTCAAGTAAGTATGGGGAAAAAAGATTTTTTCAGTACTATGCCTTTTTTGTTTAGTTCAAATGAAAATATTTTGATTACTGTGTTCTTTCATTTTATTTAGCCGGAAAGACTTTTGTCACTATATCTTGGTTTGTTTCAAGTGAAAAGACTGTTCCATGACTATGCAAGTAAGTTTTGTTTGTATCAAAAGTCCATTTAATTAATATTCCTTTTAATTTATGTGATAAGACAGATTCTACTCTATGCATTTTAGTTTGGTTTCTATGAAAAGACTATTTTCAGTACAGGCCATTATGTTCAGTTTATCTGAAAGACCTTGTCAGCATGTATGTTCATAGCATTTTTACATAACGAAAAACAGATCTTCAGTTCCCTTTCTTTAATTGATATTAATCAGTAAACTATTAAGAAATAATTGCAGTTATACTTTCTGATCATTGCTATCATCAGAAAAGTTTACATTCGCTGGGAGTTTATCTCCCTGTAGTCTTTATATCAAACTGGAAATTCTTCTATTCAGTATAAATACAAAGTTATCTGGACAACAAAAATTCAGTATAGATGTTGGATTCAAATGCAAACTCACTGCTTTTTTTTTTCTTCAAAATGCCATTATTCACATATTTCTTTAGCATTTTCATCATTTTCCATATTTATTTGCTTTTTTTTTTTTTTTTTTTTGCATCACCAATTATTTTCCAATGATAACCAGTGTTTTCTTACTCAGTTACCTTGCCTCAGATTGTTGCAAAGTTGAATCTGCTGAAATCAAGCAGTAAATTATTCGCAGTCTGTCAGACACATCTGATTAAAATTGACCGACTATTCTCTGTTCTCACCTCCAGCGGTTCTGTCTTGAATTCTCAAAGCTGGACGTCATCGTCCTCATCGCCAGCCTGTGGTGCAACCAGCAGGAGCCAGATCCCTGACACTTTCTCCGTGTGGTTTAGTGGGGGGACTCTGCCCCAGCGCTGCAGGCTGCCTTTTGTTGTAAAAACAGGTTTTACCACCATCTCTTGAGCTGTATTCAAGTAACAGCACAGCTCCATCTCCACACAGTGTTTTCCATTCACAGGGGGGCTGGACCATGTACTCACCTTCTTAAGTCGGGCTAGACACCTCAGTTACACAGGGACACACAAACATTCAACTCGCAATAGACTGTATCATTACTATTCCTGTAAGTTCAGTTTATGTGAAAAAAAGCATATTAGAAAAAGACGTAAATCATATGTGTATGGCTGGATGAATTATCAAACTTGCCAAGGATCCAACAGGGAACTCTCCTGTCTTTTAAATGAAAGGATAGGGCGAGAGCGATACAACTTATGCTTATCTTATGATTGGGACTTCTTAGTATAAAAGATCCGCTTTCTCACTATTGAAGGTAACCAGATATACAGTAAAGCTTACTGTCCTGTTCAAATAGACAAAAGACATTTTCATTGTTGTTTAAAGGAGACTTTACCTTCGACAGATGATGCATGGTAAATTGACTAATTTGGGACATTCTTTACCCAGAGGATGGACGTAAAAAAGTATTTATGTTTAACACAGTTATCCACACCCTCTTAAAATGAAATTCATACTTTCATTTATTTGCTGATTATTCTAGTCCCCCTTTTTGCTCTCTCATTGTCAGTTTATGACATCTGTACCAGCTAACCGACAGGCTGCCCTAGCTGGTGAAATCCTGCAAACACCTTCCTGTCAAAGTGGAGCTGAATAATTTCTGTTAGATGAGTGCCTTGGCCTAACACGTGCCATGCAAATGCTGTTGTCATTTATTTTACACCACCATTGCCAAGTGCATCAACATAACCATGAGAATAGGTCCCCTGATGTAATGCATTTACATAGGAAATGACCTTCAGACCTACTGGCCAGTTCAGCCTGGAGTGTGCTTGTGTGCAGGTGCATTCGCCTCCAATTTGAGTGAGCCAGCTGAGGGCTGTGAGCCTCGGGACGTGCCACGTTTGAATGATACTCATTCAGACTGGGACACAACTTTGAAAGGGAGCACAAATGGGACAGACCCTAAGTTCTTTATGCCTTGCCCTGACGGTCATGTCCTTCTTCCTTTTCTTCTGTGCATCTACCTGGCCTTGGCGAACATCATGATGATTAACCTGGTCATTGCCCAGATGACGTAAGAACAAGTAGACTGTTTACATCTCGTCTGGAACTGTGTGTCATTGAGATATGTGCATTTAAGTGTGTGTTTGCATGCTTGCAAGGATGAATTGTAGTGTGTTCTAAAGCTTCACAGCACATTGTAACAGATTCCTCTGTGTGATGATCAGGCTGGTCACCCGGGAGAGTGTTCGACACCAGAATATTGTGGCACATATTTCGAGGAAACTTTGTTTCTAAGTAGACGATTTGTTGCTATGAATTCTGTCACTCACCTTTATATCTTGGTGTGCTGGTAAAGTTCAGACCGGTCCTTAAGATCTGAAGAACGGGGGGGGGGGGGGGGGGGGGGGGTGGATGAGGAGTGTGGAATGACCCATGGACATGAACTTGAAGTTTCCTAGGGAAATGCATTATCACATATGCGTGCACACATATACATCAAACTTTACCATTTGCATTCTCTTTTGCTGATTACAGCATAAATAAACTTTTTTTGATCTTATGAAAACAATTTTTTTCATAAAATTTTAATACTTCACATGAGATAGTGAAAACTGATTTCCACCAAAAGAATTTTTTTTTTTTTTCAGGAGAGATCATCAGATGCAACATAAAATTTAATAGAGCATTTAGACATATCTTCAATAATCTTTTTATTCAGTTCATGAGGTATGACCTTTGTACATTGTCCAAAGTGGGTTGACTTTATCACTGACCAGGAAATATATCGGTATTCATAGAATTTCACATAGTCTAAAGGAAGAAGTCTAACCAGTGAATGTTTTTTTGGGTTTTTTTTTTGGCTTTCCCAACCTCTGCGCCACCTCAGAGGCAGTGCACCCACGCCGCTCATCCCGACACCCCGTCCACAGCCACAGCCCGGTCGGGCCCGCCGCAGCCCCGGCTCCGGCAATCCACAGGGAGCAGTCAATGTCAAGTCGTCAAGAGGCAACCCACCGGAGGAGACACTGAACTGCTGCCGAGTCACTTCGGTGGTGATCAGTGGCACCTGTTCTGATCTAACATATGCAGGACACCACCTACTAAGCCCCCTACTGACAACAATAATTGCTTAGTCGTGGTGCCGGCGTGAGTGAGCTCTCCCTCCGGAGAGCGCCACCACGTCCGTCCAACGACAGCCCCCATGGACTTGCCAATACCGGTGACCCCGACGGAACCAAACCAAGACCACAGACGTGGAGAGGACATCGAAACTGAGGTCACCAAGAGAGCAGGGCATGAAGGGCTGCAGAATTTGAGACTTTTTTTTTATGCTGATCGATGAGGATGAAGATGATGCTGCAGATTTCCATTTCGGTCTGAGGCTACATGACAGGGCTGTACTCTACGCTTCCTTTCATAATATATCCCGGCGTCAACCAGGCCTGAGAGATACAGGCACCTGCAGTGTTGGTCAGGAAATTTGATCAACACTCTTAGAAACGCATCCATTAAGTGGATGAAACTCGACTGTGTGGTCCCAGTCTTCCCAACTGAGTCCGCAGCAAACTCAACTCTGGGTAGGAGCCGGTCGGGGCAGAAAAATCCACATGACTCTGATGGGATTCGAACCCACGACCTCCCAGCCGGGAGTCCGCGACGCTAACCACTTCGCCACAGCGGCTGGTAACCAGTTAATGTTATCACTTTTTCCCTGTGGGGCACACATGTACGGGCACTGCACATCACACGGCTTCCTGTGGGGCGAGAGCTGCTGTGTGCTGACTATGAACTCGGCTGGCTGTAGGGCGCGTTGCAGCACAAAATGTCACACGGTGTCGATCGTACCAACGCTGTGGTAAATGCACCACAGCTGGTCAGAGACCCATGGAGGAGGCATTAAAACTGCAACCTCCTGGCCAGCCGGCAGTCCAGACCATCTGCTGTTTGTGTTCTGGGAACACCCCCCCCATCCTCAACCCTCTAAGGTCAGAACCCTCCCCTGTGGAAAAGCTGAGATTGGGATGTTCCACAAGCCCCACCCTGTCCCACTGGGTCTCAGCCTGCTGGCTGGTCGGCCCATAGGACAGGAGACCTACCACAACAGCAGCAGTAACTTATCAAATTCATTTTTCAGCGCCAAAGGTTCCAGATGAGGATGTGAAGATGGACTAAAATGTCTGCCACTGTGACATCAGTATGGCCAATACCTTATTTCTTTGGAACATTCAAGGTATAGATTCAAATTTTGAGGAGCTACAACTCTTCTGTGATTGCTCTCCATGAGACGCAAATTTGCGGTATAAGATCTTTTAACCTTTCTAGCTTTAACCTCTCCTCAAAACCAGCACAACCTATGGCAAATGGAGGAAGAGGACGAGTCTCATTACTCATCCACAAGCCTGATTTGTTCATCCCAGTCAATTTTTAAACTTCTCTTCAAGCTTTAGCTGCTAGAAGTACTTTGCATAAGATGGAAACAGTTTGTTACCTCCAGCTGGATCTGTCAATAGACAAGAGCTGGTCAGCCCGATTGAAGAATTTCCCTGTTGGGTGGTTTAAATGGGTACGATCATCTGTGGGGTAATGTAAAAACTTCATTCTGAGGTTTCTTTCCTGAAGATGTCTTTTCAGAGCTGGATGTGTATTGTCCAACATACCTCCAGTTCTTCCACAGGTGCCCTTTCATGTACAGATGTGTGATTCCTTGCTGGTCCTGGACTATGGGTGGCATGCTCATGACAGTCTGCATGGAAGTGATCACTTCCCAACTGTGTTCAGATGCAAAACTACAGAAAGCTGTGATTTACCTGATCACCTCAGTTTCCAAAAGCTAACCGGGACCTGTTCGCAGGAAACATGCAAATAGAACCGATCAAAGAGGAAGTTCTGCAAAGTCAGGACCACTTATAAAGCCTGACGGATGCAGCTATAAAACATGCAAAAGCCAGTATTCCAACTTCATCCAACAAACTGCAAATGCCCAAGACTCCATGGTGTCATGCCTGCTCCCACCACATTACAGATAAACACCAGCTGGCTCAGTGTTGCTTGTGTCATGGACCGTCAGCGCCCAGCACTCTCGTCCATCCTAAACCCTAAATGAAGACACACACTTTTAATACAAGTGAATGTCTGTCTTGGAGAGACTTCAGCTCCAAGCTGACTTCTAAAAGAGCCAAGAAAAGTCTGGAAATTCAAGAAAATTTTGAAACTTGCAGATGTTCTGATTAACAACAAAGAAGCTGTTGCCAATCTGTTGACCTCCACTATTGAATAAAACTATCCTCCACAAATAGTCGTGTTCTTGTAGAGGGTCGGAGCTTAGATGTCAGATATGAACACTTTACAATAGACTCCATGAAAATCTTATTCAGAGATGTCCTTGTAATGTTTGAGTTTCATAGTGAGAAACATCTAAGATTTTTTAAGAAAGATTGTAACGAAATTCCTGTGCATTGTCATGAAAATCTTATTCAGAGATGTCCTTGTAATGTTTGAGTTTCATAGTGAGAAACATCTAAGATTTTTTAAGAAAGATTGTAACGAAATTCCGGTGCATTGTCAGAAAATTTCTGTTAAAGTATTGAGTGTGTGTGTGTGTGCACACGCCTGCGCTTTACTTTGAGAATTGATGAAATGAGGTGACAACTCTAGTATGATCCTTACGCCCATGATATGGCAGTTAGCCCAGTATGATCCTTACGCCCATGATATGGCAGTTAGTCCAGTATGATCATTACACCCATGATATGGCAGTTAGCCCAGTATGATCCTTACGCCCATGATACAGCAGTTAGCTGGGCTATAGGCAACAGTATGATCCTTACGCCCATGATATGGCAGTTAGCCCAGTATGATCCTTACGCCCATGATATGGCAGTTAGCCCAGTATGATCATTACACCCATGATATGGCAGTTAGCCCAGTATGATCCTTACGCCCATGATATGGCAGTTAGCCCAGTATGATCCTTACGCCCATGATATGGCAGTTAGCCCAGTATGATCATTACACCCATGATATGGCAGTTAGCCCAGTATGATCCTTATGCCCATGATATGGCAGTTAGCCCAGTATGATCCTTACGCCCATGATATGGCAGTTAGCCCAGTATGATCATTACACCCATGATATGGCAGTTAGCCCAGTATGATCCTTACGCCCATGATACAGCAGTTAGCTGGGCTATAGGCAACAGTATGATCCTTACGCCCATGATATGGCAGTTAGCCCAGTATGATCCTTACGCCCATGATATGGCAGTTAGCCCAGTATGATCATTACACCCATGATATGGCAGTTAGCCCAGTATGATCCTTACGCCCATGATATGGCAGTTAGCCCAGTATGATCCTTACGCCCATGATATGACAGTTAGCCCAGTATGATCATTACACCCATGATATGGCAGTTAGCCCAGTATGATCATTACACCCATGATATGGCAGTTAGCCCAGTATGATCCTTACGCCCATGATATGGCAGTTAGCTGGGGTATAGGCAACATGAACTGAACAGCGTGTATGAGCAAGCATGTGTGTATTTTTGTTTGTGAGCATGTGCTTGCACACACGCTTGATTCTTGTTTGGGGAACAGAAGTATGGTGTTGTAGAAGGTGAGGAGAAGGGGAGGGGAAGGCGGAGGCATGTGCAACATGTGGGTGTGTCTCTGTGGATGCTTTTACAATAACTGCAATTTTGTTGCTGAGAGCCGAATCAAGCACTCTCAAATGTGCAATGAAAAATTGTGGCGGTGGACCCATGGGGGTACCTGTGTCACGGACACTGAGCAGGGTGTTCCTTTCACAAATCCCTACCTAGCTAACATGGACAGAAACAAAAATGCCGTATGATTTACACACAATACAACTTTCATTCATCAATCACAACCCTTTGGCCTACAGTGAGGTCGCAAAGCACAGGTATTGATGTATTTTCCTGTCTTTTTGAGATCTTTTTGAGAGAGCAAATCACACACACACACACACACACACACACACACACACACACACACACACACACACACACACACACACACACACCCAACACATCCTTGTGAGTCATAAGCAGAAACATTCAGCTATAACATTTTGATATTTTACATATATAAAATCTTTACATACAAACATAAATATATTATATACTACTCAAAAGAATTTAAGGGCCGCATTCATTTTTGATATGGTTTACATAATACAGCGTAGCATAAAACATGAAATGTTTATGGCCAATTTATTCACTCAAAGTGTGACAAGTGCTTCACAGAAAACTGGTTTTAGCAATTCTTCAGTCGAATCTGTGTCAAAGGTGTTACACTGGTCCGCAAAAGAAGCTCAAAAACCACGAGAAAAAGGTCGCAATTTGAGTGCGCCTAGCTGGCGCAGCAGTGTTCGGCTGTCTGAAAACTGCATAGCACATGCAAGCCGGACCTTTAATGAACACTTGTCAACCTGATTCGCTGACCAGTGGCTTTATTAAGGGCCTCTTCTGGGGGTGTGTTCAAACATACCACCAAGACGCAAACTTAGTGACGCTGAGAGAGGGATGGCTGTGGCCTGGCTACAAGAAGGCGTGGCGGTCCGAGAAGTTGGCAGACGACTTTGAGTAACACATTCTGTCATTCAAAGACTGAGAGACCGGTACAACAACTATGGGAAAGTTCCAGAAGCACGCAGACCTGGACGCCCCAGAGCGACCAACAGACGACAGGATCGCTTCATCACCCTGGCGGCACTACGCAATAGAACCGCCACCGCTAACGTGCTCAGGGGGCAGCTGAGAGCAGCCAGCAACGTCCTCGTCAGCGACCAGACTGTTTGCAACCGCCTGTGTGAGGCCAACATGCGGTCAAGGCGTCGAGCATTGCGACCTCCACTGACCAGAGCTCACCGTGCTGCTCGTCTGGCTTGGGCTCAACGACACCTGGCCTGGACCAGGCAGCAGTGGTCCAGGGTGCTCTTTTCTGATGAATCCCGCTACACCCTGTCCTTCAACGACGGTAGGATTCGCGCCTGGAGGCGTGTTGGAGAGCGCTTCATTGACGCCACTGTTGCGGAGCACGACCGCTATGGTGGTGGGTCCCTGATGGTGTGGGGTGGCTTCAGTCTTCATCACAGAACACCCCTGCACAGTGTCCAAGGCTACCTGACCGGCGTAGCCTACAGGGACGACATTCTGGAGCCAATCGCTGTACCAGCTTTGCAGGCCATGGGACCAGGAGCCATACTACAGGACGATAACGCCAGGCCGCACAGAGCTCGGGTCGTACAGAACTTTCTCCAGCAGCAGCAAGTCACCAGGATGGACTGGCCTGCCCGCTCACCCGATCTGAACCCCATCAAACATCTTTAGGATGTTCTGGGCTGTCGTATACGCAACAACTACCCTCCTGCACACAATCTCGACGTCCTGTTCAGGAATCTGGAGCAGGAGTGGCAGGCGATACCCCAGAACACCCTCCAGACTTTGGTCAGATCCATGAGACAGCACTGCCTTGACTGCATCAATGCCAATGGCGGTCACACACGATATTGACTCTTGACATTCTGACAGTTGGTTGTTCTGAATTTGCAAAATGGGGGTGTGTCCATGTCAATGAAATTTTCGCGATAATTGATTTGCACTTCTTGATGAAATTGTGTCCAATCGATGATCAAATGATTGAATTAAATGTTTGTTGGTTGATTTCAGCTGTCGGACTTATGAGTTATTATTGGGGAGTGATGAACTGTGTGGCCCTTAAATTCTTTTGAGTAGTATATATATATAGATAGATAGATAGATATATGTATATATATGAACATGTACATTGTTTATCCCTTTTTCTTCAGTAGATAAAGAAATCCAAAGTTAGGGCAGGATGCAATGTGTACAAGTGGTCAGCCTCTGTGTCTTTACTGTGGACTGCTGATACAGAGCCTCACCTGAGGTCCCCTGTGTATAGTAACTGTTTCAATCCAAGGGGCTCGGTGGCAGTGCTCTGCCTGTTTACAAGGGAAGGGGACCTATCTTGACGGCTGTCATGTTCCAAGGAGATGACGGTGATAACAGATTACAACAAAAGAAACAGAGCCTGGCAGGTGAGGATGTCATACCTACCCGGTTCTTAAAGGGGATGGGGATGAGGACAAGGTTGGGGATGTCAAGGTCCTCAGCCTCCAGGGAGTGGTCTACCAACTCCTCAGAGTTTGTTATTGAGGTGAAAAGAACTTCCCCTTCCACGGCTGAGGAGGAGGTGCAGGAGGCCACTGTTTTGGCAAGAGGTCAAGCGTATGGATAGGGAGTTCCACCAGGACAAACAAGCCATTTGTGACGCTCAGTGTTCTGTTGCCCCCGGTCGCCGGTCTCACAATGAGAGTTAAAAAGGAAGGCCACAGTTACAGGCAGCCAGGGAAGACCTCTCAGGTTAGGTCAACCCAGGTCTGCTTTAACTGTAAGAAGCCAGGACATACAGTTCATGCTGCCCAGAATACAGCCCACTATGTTGGTGTGTGGAAGACAGGAATGCTGCGACAATGGCTGTCCCGACCCTCAGATAAGACTTGCCACCCGAGATGCAGCATCACGATTAATGGGAATGCTGTGCATGGTCTTCGTGACACAGGAGCTGGGGACACTGTTGTTGCAAAATGTTTGGAACGCAGCTCAGCATATACAAGCAAGACTGTTTCCGAGATTATAGCATTGTCACAGGCCCGAGTTTACTGGTGGCAGCTGCCGTGGACATCAAGTTGCCCTTCCGTAAAGGAAAAGTCAAAGTCTTGAGTCATGGTGACAGAAGGCATCCTCCCAGGCAGTTTCGCCAGGAGGGTAGGAGAGACCTAGTGGACGGGTGTGCCGAGCTTATGCCAATGTGACTTTCATCAGCGCCGTTCAGACAGGGCGCAGAAGGAGCGCAAGGTGTGTCAACAGGATCTTTTGCCTTTGCAGCAGTGCGTCCTGGCTCCTGCCTTGAGAAACTGGCCCAGCCTCAGGATGAGGACATGTCTCTACAGAACGCCAGAGAGGCCTGTATTTTCTGGGGCGACTGTGGCGACCTATCACAGTCAGTGCACACCTGTAAGGGAAGATTGAAATCCATATGCTTCGACACAAGGGACCCAAGGGAAAGCCATTCCACGTCTGTGTGTCCCTGGGCCTTCAAACAGCTGTCATGACCCTTGGGCAGGATGTTCCCATGTCTTGCCATCTGGGAATCTCCAAGATGAAAGACAGCATCGCAGAGAACTTCAACAGCTAGGAATGTGCAGTGACATAAAACATTATTGTAAATCATAATGCATAACGTCTTGCAGTCACATAAAATCCTATTACCATCTTTTGGAAGAGAAGGCCAGTTTGGCCGTTGGTATGGATGACACATTACACATAGCATGCACCCTGCGTGAGAAATTGAAAGAATGAAGGAAGTAAGGAAATTTAGTGAACAATATTGACTGGATGACACAGGAAACGACTGAATGAAGCGCCAGCAGGCAACTCTTCAGACGACATGATCCAGGTAGGCAGCTTGTTGCGTACATGAGAGCGTGGATTGTCTATCTGTGGCAAGGCGCTTTATAAATGCTGTATTACTATCATTATTATGAAACCCTGCCTTCTCAGCCAGCTTAACGTAGACAGAAGGACGGGGTTCCCAGGGTGCGTCTTGTTAGGGAACAGTCAAGAGAAGAGTTGGTATCATCTCTTTCAGAGCAGCAAGCCTGGCAGTCACAGCCCATCACTTAGCAAGCCAGTCAGGTGGCTGCTAGACTAGGCCGGCTCAGTGCGCCCAGAGAACAGGCTGCTGTCAGGGGCCGGCCCACAGTGAAAAGAGGATGACCTGTCAGCCAGCCAAAAATTTCCAAGTATCCACCTGGTCAGCCCAGAATGTCTTGATAGTGAAATGATCTGTGTCAATGGAGCGATCACATGCAGAGTGCGGTGAGGATTCGGGTAGGGTGGGCGAGGATGGTGATCAGGTTTTGTCTGGGAGTAAAAGATGTGACAGAGGGGGTTCCATGTTGACCGTACATGCTTCCAGACTCTTGACTGCCATACTTTCTGTGGCAGAGTGACACGTTGGATTGTGCAGCTCCTGCATTTTCAGTTCAGGGTGCAAGCCTTTCCTGGAAAGGAAGACACCTTTGCTGTGTGGTGTTTCCTTGCCTAGTTTATACATTATTTTCTTTATTTGCATGGTTCTTTTGAGGCTCTTTGCCAAGTAGATGGTCCTCTGAAAGGGGGAAATGATATTCTTGAGTTCGCGTGCATGGTGCTGTATCTTTGGCAGGATTTCAGTATAATGAGTATTGGTGATGGTGAAGTAATCTCCATTTTTATGGGTTGAACTTTGTGTTTTACATCTTTTGTTCTTGTTAGGTCTTCTTGTCAGAAAGGAGTCACCAGCTGAAGAACTTGTACATGGCTGTACGGTCTGCCGTAGTTTGTTCCTACAATTGGTGGGAAGATTGGATGCAAAGTGAGGCAACTGCAGACCTAAACAAATCTTTTTAAAAATTTCAGATACTGTATCTGCCAAACATGAACAAAGGAATCACAGGACCAAACACGACATGTTTCAACCTCTTAGGTCTACTGCAGGCAAGATAAACAACACTCAGGACAACAAAAATAAAGAACGAGCAATTAATTATCTCATTGAATTCAGCGCATCTTGTGCGTTCTTCATTTTCGTTATCCTGAGTGTTGTTTATCTTGCCTGAAGACCTAGGAGGTTGAAACACGTCATGATTTGTCCTGTGATTGATTTGTTCATGTTTGGCGGAAACAGTATTTGAAATTGTTTTTTTTTTTAAGATTTGGGAAGGTTGGAGCCTGGTCAACAGGTGTTCTCAAAAACCAGCATCGAGCCATTGAAGAGTGCGTGACAATAAAGGCATGTATTGAATGTGGAAGTGTCTTTAGAAGAGAGAAGAATATCCAAAGCCAGGTTGAAAGGGGGACTGATCATGAAATCTTCCTTTGCTTTAACCCCCTTTTTTCCTTAAACAGTCCTTTTCCTGCCAGAACCAAACTGGTGTAGCTTCCTCCCTAGCCAGGTTCTGTTTCTTCAGTGGAGATCTGGCTTTGCCGTCGTCGCCTCGAGACATGACAGTTGCCAGGGTAGGTCCCTGTCCTTCGTAAACTTGCACAGCTGCCGTGCGCAGGGGACCTTGGGCAGAGCATTGCTTCTGTGGTCCACGTTAAGTACACCGCAGCTGACCTCTGCACCCATAACTCCCAACTTTGGACACAGAAACAAAAAAAAAGCAAATGTAACAGTAAAATGTTACAAGTGGATGGTTCTGCTTGTGGCTCACTTTGTCATCTTAGGATTTGTTGGGTGATCTGCTCGCTTGAAGAAAAGTCAGAAATACATCGGTATCTGAGCTTTGTGACATTTGTTGTTGGTAAAACAAGGGTCATGCTCATTGATTAAACATTGTATTGTGTGTAAAATCATATTGTGTTTGTGTTCTGTGATGGCTTTTAGCTAGGTGATGATTTGTGGGAAGGATGACCGGCTAAGCGTCTGGGACAATCTGGATTTTACTTCTCTAAAGCAGTTCTTGTACTTTTTCACAAACAGGCTTTCTTTTTTGACCATTCTTCAGGTTTGCATCCTTATCAACACTGGGTGGTTGTGGGTAGTTACTGGAAAAGTAGCGCCTGGAAATCTCCAAAGATCAAGCACTTTTATTAATCAGAAATGCGGATTGGATGAAACATTTTGTTAAACCTCTTTTTGTTTTTTTGTCTTTGAATGCCAGGAACACCTTCGAAGAGATCCAGAACATTCTGAAGAACATGTGGAGCTACCAGCTGCTGACCTTGACCCAAGAATACTGCTTCCGACCCACCTTGCCTCCCCCTTTCTCGCTTATCAACATTGCGTGGCGCCTCTTGCAACACAGACGATGGTCATGCAAACCTGATGCTGGTATACACTTTTTTTACACACACACACACACACACACACACACACACACACACACACACACACACAATTACATATATATGCTTATACATTTGTAGATCATATTAGCTTGAGGCTGGTGTGTGTGTATGTGCATGTTCTAGTGCTTCATATATCCAGTGCTTTTTCCTTGTTGGTGTTCGCCATAATCATGTTGCCTTTCCAGTGATCTAGCAAAAGACAAAAAGCTTTGCAATGAATCTCAGGGTGGAGGCACCAGTCAAACGCATGAATCCTGCTGTTATATATATATATATATATATATATGTATGTATGTATGTATGTATGTATGTATGTACACACACACACACACACACACACACACACACACTCACACATTCAGTGAAGTCCATAGGGGAGGTGCCAGTCAAACTCATGAATCCTGTTGTGTTTTTTCTTTATGTGTGTGTGTGTGTGTGTGTGTGTGTGTGTGTGTGTGTGTGTGTGTGTGTGTGTGTGTATATATATATATATATATATATATATATAATATATATATATATGTGTGTGTGTGTGTGTGTGTGTGTGTGTGTGTGTGTGTGTGTGTGTGTATAAAATAGCAACAGGATTCGTGAGTTTGACTAGCACCTCCACGCAGGGACTTCATTGCAAAGCTTTTGCCTTTTGCCAGATCACTGGACAGACAACATGCGACAAAAAAAAGAAAGAAAAAAAAAAGAAATGTACACCTATTTTCTTGCTTCCTTGACAAATACCATATTGACTATGCCTTCAGTCTACGTGAGAAGTGTGGTGCTTTTACTGGATTATCTTGTATGTGATGACCGACCATAGTAGTGTTCATACAAGATTTTATGACAAGTTGGTATATACACAGCAGGGTATACTGGCCTGCAGTTTAGTTCATATGATCTCTAGTGTCTGTGTTAGGTCAGAAGTGAACTTTTGAATGTGATCACTCTCCAACTCAAAATAATGATCTGATCTCTCTCCAGCTCAAAATAATGATTTGATCTCTCTCCAACTCAAAATAATGATTTGATCTCTCTCCAACTCAATGATTTGATCTCTCTCCAACTCAAAATAATGATTTGATCTCTCTTCAACTCAGAATAATTGTTTGATCTCTCTCCAACTCAAAGTACTCAGCCATGATTAATTAGAGCCAGCCAAAATCTGCCATGGACAATGGTTGTTGTCAGATCGTAGACCAAAGAGAGAGGGAGCGAGAGATAGAGAGAGAGAGCAGGTCCATGGTCAGACTTCCTTGCATCGTGCAGTTTTCAGCTCAGGCAGCCTGTGCCTTCTAAGCCTGCTTGCCGGCACTCGCTGTGTGTGTTGACGCTGGCTCTATGTTTACAGGCCACAGGTACCCAACGTCTCTACTCACCAGACTTTCATCTGCTGAACCCGCGGAATCATTGCATTACATACTTTTGCCTTACAGTCATCTACAGTGATAGCTGGAGAATGAGCTGCTCTTCAAACGGCCATTCTGTGTTCCAGGGAGTTTTACTGCTCTGTCACTGAATTGTGTTATCCCAGTCCCTCAACCCCAACTCCTCCCATTTCTTCCCTCTGAACATTTGTGAAGTCTTTGGTATAGTGTTCTGGATGGAGTGAAACACACAGAAAGAGACAGAGGAGTTGGAAGAATTCAATGTAGGGAAGAGGGAGGGCGGAGAGGGCGAAACTAGCATAGTTCTTTCTCTCTCTGTCTTACTCATCTCTCTGTTTCTCTGTCTTCCCCTCTCCCTCTCACCCTCTCACTCTCACACACACACTCACACTCTGTCTCTCTCTCTTGAGTCATACCTACAGACATCATTTAGGTGTCTGTGGTCGTGGGTTATCCCTATTATTTCCATTCCTTGCCTTTCTTTCCCCCTGATCACCAGTATAGTCTTAGGTGGTTTTGTGGACACAGGCAGAGGCAAAACGAAGGGGGTGGACAGAAGACTTGGGTGAGGGGTGGGCAGGGAAGGGATGCTGCGGGAGGGGCATTGGACCTGGAGAAGCCGGGATAAAATGCTAGTTTTCTACATTTCAGACATGCGGATGACCCCAGAGGAGCTTCAGCGGCTGATATGGTTTGAGAGGCAGACAACAGACAGGTATTTCGCTGGATTTAGCGAGGATGTTGCCATAGGTCTGGATCATCGAGGAAAGCTGGAGGCTAGAGGACTGGGCTACAATAGGAAAAAACATCTGCAGGAGAATGCGGTGAAAGGAAAATAGAATTGGAACAGTCTAAATTTGGGCAGTTTTGGAAGGATTTGGTGACTGGGTATGGATTCCTAGACCATGTATATTCAGTCTGTCGTGGCAGCAGAGAAAGACGTTCATTTAGGAGAAAAAAGACAATGACAGGTCTGTTGGTGGGATGAGAAGCGTTAACGTGTGTAGCGTTACTGACAACTAGATATTGTCGTTTTATTTCAGCAATAGGGACTGTTCAGTGTGTGTATGTGCATATGTTTAACTGGATATTCAGATCCTTCATTTGGTCAATGATCTGCAAACATGTGTGCTTCTTTCAGTAGCATTAAGATCGGTCTCTTTCAGTCGATTTAGACCCTCGATGTGTGTGTGCACTTGTGCTTTCATTCACAATGTAATGACTTTCACAATTTTTTGTTTCTTTGTTTTTGTTTTTTTGTTTTGTTGGTATGGTTCCTCCCCTGCTCCCCCCTGTCCCTCTCCCCGAGCATTCCGCCGACCTCAAGAAAACGTTTCGATCTATTGCAATGTTGAATATTGTTTTTGTCTGTGATGTCTCTTTGCTGTTGTTGGAGGTATGATATCGATATTCTTTTGTCATGGAATGTTTATGTCTGTGTGTAAGTATATGTGCATGTATCTATGTGCATATATATATATATGATTTGTCACATGATTTGTCACATTCAAGATTTTATATCATTGAAAATGGGTTCATTGGTGTATGGGATACCCAAAACTTTGAATCTTTAAGTCTTTCATTTGTAAAAGTGTAACTGATTCGCTCCAACAAAAATACAAGAAGTGACATTATGTCCTTGAAAACAGCAACAAATGTTTACCAAAATTATAAGACAAGTCAATAATTCAGTCTGGATGTAGTTGTCTTAAACATTAAATTTGAATTGGCTGCTGAACCCAGGCGGATTACAAAGCAGCATAGAACATGCAAGTCTTGTGGTAAGAATGCCACAGATGATGCGTATTATTCCATTTTGTTTTTTTGTTATGTCCAAGGTATTTAAGCTATTTTTTCACATAAAATTTCTTTGTGTGAAGTTGATTTTTTTTTTTTCACTGTGTGATCTTTGCAAATGAGTCTGTTCTACTGATATTAGCTAGGTATATGACGTCAGGAAAACTTGTCTTATTGTGTCCATTGTCACATGGTTTTATTTACATTTACAGACCATTTCATCAAAAAGTTGCATGTCTGTTGACATAAAGTTGTTATCCTCCATGCCCCAAGAAGTGGTGATAGGATGAAATATGTAGAACGTATACCAGTATGTATCTATATCTATATATGTGTGTTTATGTTTGTGCATATGTATCTGTTTGTGTTTTATGCATGTATATACATGATAATTATTCCTTTTACTACTTTATGTTTCAAAGTATGCTTTTTATGTTCATTGATCATGATGATTTCAGATGTACAAAGCGTTATTTCCGTGTTTATCTGGTTTACCTCCCATGCTGGGTCTCTGTCTCTTGTCTCTCACTCTTTTTGTTTGTTAGTGTTTTTGTGTCCTGTTTGGGTTTTTTTTTGTTTTGCCTGCCAGTCCCTAGACCCTTCCCTGCCCTGTTCCATGTCACTGCCACCCCTCCCTCAGGTTGGGGGTGGCTACTTTCAGTTTTCATTAAATTAGTCGGTTTTCAAACTATTGTGATCATTGGTCAACATTGTGTCGTTTGTAATTTTTTCTTTTGCATGGCGGTTCTTTGCATTTAGAATGTTCTCCTCTGTTTGAACTGAACTGAGGGTTTTCGTAGGGTAAGTCCTCTGTGGGGCATTGACAATACTTTAAAATTATGTCTGATTAGTGAACAGATGACTTATTTGACTGCTGTAATTATTGTTGTAAATGTGACCTCCATGTTGTAATTGTAACAAGTATTGACAGTACCACAGACTCTCTCTCTTTCTCTGTTTCTCTCCCCCCCTAGCAGGCTGAATCATACTTGATAGTTAGGGTAGAGGCTTATGGGTACAAGTGTGTGTTGAAGGGAGAGTTTCACACACACACACCCTCTCTCTCTTCAGTCTGGCTTTGATGGGTGAGTTGTGGATCTTGATCATTTAATCTTTGACGAATGTCATGATCTCTCTCTCTCTTTGGTTGGAGGGGTGGGGATTTTGACCATTTAATCTTTGATGAAGGTGAAATGTTAGGGTTTTAATCTGATGTAGTGAATTTATGTTAATATCTGCTGTTGTGTGTGTCTCTGTGTGGTTACATTTAAACAAATTTTTTTAAAAAGCAAACAAACAAACAAACAAAAAGAAATGTGCACACCGTACACAAAACCTCTCTCTCTCTCTTTTACACACAAACACACCCACGCGCGCGCGCGCACACACACACACACACACACACACACACACATTTGCACACACACACACACATTTGCACACACACACACACACTTGCACACATTGAGAATTACCTACAGCTGAAAGGAATCGAAGCAAAGGCCAGAAATATAGAGTGAAAAAAAAAAATTGTGAGAATGAAAGAAAGACAAGCATTGAGAAAGAACAGGGAAACAAAACAAACAGAATGACCTGGTGGATACAATGAGGAAAGAGGGCAGAAGTGGATAAGGAAATCAAGAGAATAATAGAAAGAAAGAACAGAGAGATGAAGGGGAAAAAAGAAGAAAGAAAACTACACAAAAGCATCAGACTGTACATGCGCTTCCTGCTACATACACATCAACCCTAAATGAACATTTCCAGTGTTCCACTCACGCTTAACCTGCGTGCGCTGTCCCTTTCAAATAATTTGAGTAATCTGATATTTCACAAGGAGTGCACAGGGAACTTTTTTCTTGCTGAACACGGAGCTCATAATCACCGTACACTTTCAGATTAAGTAAGATGGTTAAAACTTCCACCAAACTTCCTAAGCATTGTAAAACAGAACGAAACAAACTAAAGGGGGAAAAAAAGAGAATCTCCTTTTGACATGCCTTCATTCATTGATAAAAGTTGAAAACAAGTTTTACATGAAAACATGTTTTTCAGATAATTGAGAACAAGTGTATCTGTTTTCCTTGTAGCGAAAATCTGATAGCGGGAAAAGTGAAGCATTCAGGTATTATTGATCAAGGTGTTTTATGTCATGTCTTATGTATTAAGTCTTTTATGTTATGTGTTCATCTTGGCTATAAAAGTAGACGTCTAGAAAACTGAAATACTTTTTCACTTTTACATTTATACCAGAAAAAAAAATTGCGTAAAGCAGGATATAGTCAAAAATTTCATTTATTCTATTCATACCTTTGATTCTAAGCAATACAAGCTGTTTTGTCAATCTTCATCAATGATGTCATTCTTGTTTGGAAAAAAAGGGTGGAAATCATTTCAGAAATTAGGTGTTGCTTTACATGACCTGATCAAGTGTTCAGCCGTTTCTTTTGCAGTTTTGCTGAGTGTGCCTTTATCGATCGACAATGTTCATATTTTTTTCATATGATTTTTGTTGCTAGAATCCCGTGACATATCCTAATTTGATACTGTTATAGTTTTAATTCTTTTGTTTAGCTGTTTTGGAAAATGCATTGTTCCTGTATATTTCATTTGAAATTTCATTTTCCCGTTTAATACAGCAGTCTGAGCTTTTGTCGGTTAGCTTCCTTGAAGATGGAGTATGGCTGCCTTAATGGCAGGATAGAAAACGGTCATACACACAAAACTCCACTCCCTTTGTTGGGTAGATGGGATTAATACTTGCCTGTCCATATAGGGAGTGTCTGCAGGAGTATCAGCCTGCGTACGCAGAAGAAGAAGAAGTATATTAGCAGGATGCTGTAATAAACTTTTGTTCCTTTCATGGCATCAAGTATGGTGTTTAAGAGACCTGGCTTATCTTTTATTTTACTACAATGAAAGTTTTCAATAATACTCCTTTATTGTGTTGACACAACCTGAGAACCCTGTGAAATATGTCTGAATGCCATAATCATACTTGAATTGTTGGTATGTCATGAAAATCCCATCTGAACTTGTTAGTTACAACGCCCATCTTGTGCCAAATTGATTGCTTGTTCTTCATTATGTTGTCCTGAGTGTTGTTTATCTCGCCTGACAGCCCTGATATGGCCTTTTGTGGTTGGCTGGGCTATAAACAACATTACCAGTTTTGCCTGAAGAAGACCAAAGAGGTTGAAACGTTCGTGTTTTGTCTTGTGATTCGTTTTTTCATGTTTGGTGGATATGGTACTTAATATTTTTTTTAAAATGAATGTATTAGGTATGCAACTTGATGTGCCGGTCTTTCTAGCCACCTTTTGTATAGAATTGTCTTTTTAACTATTCTAATTTTGTCATAATGAATAATGTTTTCTGCCATCACATCAGCATGCTCATTCATTCATCGCCTTTTACCCCTCCTGAGGTACAGGCTGCCAACCAAGGACCTCCAGGCATCTCTGTCCTGGGCTCTTTTTTTCCAGCTGGTTCATTGTCATCCCCACGTTCCTGATGTCAGCTTCCAGGTCCCAGCGCCAGGTGTTCCTTGGCCAACCTTTTTTGCTTTCTTTTGGGATTCCATGTTAGGGCTTGTCTGGTGATGTTGCTTGCAGGCTTCCGAAGCTTATGTCCAATCCAGCCCCAACATTGTTTCTTGATTTCTTGCTCTGCGGGCAGTTGGTTTGTTCTCTCCCACAGCTCGTTGCTGTTGTTGATGTCTGGCCATCGGATGCGGAGAATCGTGCGAAGGCAGTTGTTGATGAATACCAGCACTTTCTTGGTGGTGGTGACTGTAGTTCTCCAGGTCTCCGCTGTCAGCATGCCCACTTATGACATAGTTATCGTGTTGTTGTCTATATGCTTCAAATGTGTCTTTCCAGAAACAGTTTGAGTTCGTTTCAAGGAAACAGTTCTCACATATCTTGATTTGTGGGGACTTTAACCTTCCTGACATTAAGTGGTCTGATGACTGTGTGTGTGAGGGCAAAGTAGGGGCTTCCTTCCTAGAAGGTTTCAGAGACTGGTTTTTACACCAGCATGTGCTGGAAGCAACACATCACAGAGCTGACCAACAGGCAAATATTCTTGATCTGATCTTTACCAACGAGGAAGGCATGGTGGATTAAGTAAATTTTGAGCCTCCCTTAGGGAAAAGTCATCACTCTACTCTGGTCTTTGAGGTGAACTGCTATATGCAGAAAGAGAAACCACATAAGCCTCGTTATGTTTTGATAAAACTGATTGGGTTAGTATCAAGAACGACCTTCGGTCAGTGGACTGGGAGATAGCTCTTGATGGATTAGCATGTGAAGAGATGTGGTCTGTGATTAGAGACAAGGTACAGAGTAGCATGGACAGTTATATTCCCAAAAGCCGACCAGGCAGTAGGCCTAGAAAGCCACTGTGGATGAACGAGAGGGCCTTGGCTAAGGTCAAGAAGAAACATTTTGCCTTCATGAGGTATATGGAGACAAGGGGGGGGAAAGACTATGCTGTTTACGCAAAAGCAAGGAACCAAGCCAAATGGGAGTGTCGTAAGGCAGTGCGTGACCTTGAGAGAAAGATAGACCACGAATCAAAGCGTGACCCTGAGGCTTTTTTCAGCTATGCTAAAAGTAAACTGAACACAAAATGCGGCATAGCAGATCTAGTCTGCGAGGATGGTAGTGTTGCTAGGTCTGATAAGGATAAGGCTGAGGTTCTAAACAATTTCTTCTGTTCCGTCTTCACCAGGGAAGATACGAGTGAAATACCCGAGTTCCAGGAGAGAGCTGTTAGCTCCAAGTTAGACAACATTTACATTAAGGAAGAGGATGTGCTCAAGAAACTTTTGAAACTGAACCCCAACAAAGCTTCGGGTCAGGACTGCATACCACCACCCATTCTCAAACACTGTGCTAGTGAGTTAGCTTCCCCCTTTGCAACATTGATCAACAAGTCACTACAGGAAGGCGTTATACCTTCTGAGTGGAAACTGGCTCATGTGTCACCCATCTTCAAAAAAGTAAAAAGACAATCCCAGGCAACTATCGTCCAGTGAGTTTGACAAGTGTGATCTGTAAAGTGTTAGAATCCCTCATTAGAGACCAGCTTATAGAACATTTCAGTCAGAATGATCTGTTCAGCAACTGTCAGCATGGGTTCATGAGTGGTAGGAGTTGTTCAACCAATCTGATCGCAGTGCTTGATCTTTGGACGTCAGTCTTGGAGGCTGATATTTGTGATGACATCATCTACTTTGACTTTGCAAAAGCATTCGACACTGTTCCACATGAGCGTTTGTTGACAAAACTTCAAGGCTATGGTGTTGAGGTTCTCACATGGGTGAGAGACTTTCTGACTGGTCGGAAACAACGTGTTGTGGTGAATGGCGAGGAGTCGTCTTGGGGGGCGGTGCAGTCCAGAATTCCTCAGGGAAGTGTATTGGGGCCATTTGTGTTCGTGTGCTTCGCGTCAACCTTCCTGACGCTGTCCATTCTGCCACATTTCTATTTGCAGATGACACAAAAACTTTCGCCAGAGTACCGACCACTCAGACAGTCTACAGGAGGATTTAGACAGGCTTCAGCTCTGGTCAGACGTGTGGCAACTGAGGTTCAACGCGGAAAAGTGCAAGGTCATGCACATTGGGAAAAACAGTGACCCTTGTGAGTACAAGATGACATCAAAAGGTGAACGTATCACTTTAGAAACTGTGTCACTAGAAAAAGACCTAGGTGTAAGTATTGATAGCGATCTGAGGTTTAGCAAGCATGTCAGCATACAGGTTGAGAAAGCGAATGAACTCCTGGCACTCATCCGGAGAGGTTTTACGGCCCTCGACATTGTGTCACTCCCTACCCTGTACAAGTCCATCATTCGTCCTCACCTACAGTACGGGAATGTAGTCTGGCACCCTCGTCTCAAAGGTGATGAGGAGCAGCTAGAAAAAGTTCAGTGTAGGGCAACCAGACTCATCCCAGAGTTTCAGCATTTGGACTACTGTGAACGTCTCAGAAGACTGGATCTGCCTTCACTGTACTTTCGGAGGGCTAGAGGTGACATGATTGAATGTTACAAGTACCTGACTGGAATCTATACTGTAACAGGGAACATATACTGTAACAGGGAACATCCTTCTGCGCGACCCCCACTCACACACTCGAGGCCACAGTCTTAAATTAAAAAAAACCCTCAGTCAGAAAGGCAGTCCGCCAAAATTTTTTCAGTGTCCGTGTAGTGAATGCCTGGAACTCTCTGCCTGAACGAGTGGTGTCTGCGCCCACACTCAACATCTTCAAGACCAGGATCGACAGAGCATGGGCAGATTATAAGTTTTCCTTGGACTCCGACAGGTTTCAAGCGCCCAAACCCACGCGCACCAACCTGTTACTAGCTGAGTGTGCAAACAATGAAGATGAAGGGACAAGCATTGACTGCAGTGACCGGCTGATAGGCGACTAGCCTGACTACAGCTGTACTACTAAAGTAAAGTAAAGTAAGTTTACAGAGACTTTAACTGTATTTGTTGTATTCTTGGATAACAGGACATGTATTATGAATGTTCGTTTGTATTTGCTGAATAAAAGTCTTTGAATCAAGGAAATTTGTAATGCAGCAATAACATATTTTATAGCAAGGATACCATGGTCACCTTCTTTGACACTTTTAACTATAATCTTTCTTGAAATTCTGCCTTTTTTGTTATTCTATTCAGACTTGTCATCCCCATGTATCCTGATGTCAGCTTCCAGGTCCCAGCGTCAGGTTGTTCCTTGGCCAACCCCTTTTTCACTTTCCTTGGGGGTTTCATGTTAGGGCTTGTCTGGTGATGTTGCTTAAAAACTTCGTAAGCCTGTATCCAATCCAGCCCCAACGTTTTTTTTTAAATTTCCTGTTCTGAAGGCAGTTGGTTTGTTCTCTCCCAGAGCTCATTGTTGTTTATGATGTCTGGCCATCGGATGCGGAGAATCATGCGCAAGCAGTTGTTGATGAACAACCATGCACTTTCTTGGTGGTGGCGACTGTAGTTCTCCAGGTCTCCGCTGTCAGCATGCCCACTTATGACATATTTATTGTGTTGTTGTCTATATGCTTCAAGTGTGTCTTTCAGAAACAGTTTGAGTTCGTTTACAGAGACTTTAACTGTATTGGTCTTATTCTTCGATAACTGGACATGTATTATGAATGTTCATTTGTATTTGCTGAATAAAGTCTTTGAATCAAGGAAATTTGTAATGCAGCAATAACATATTTTATTGCAAGGATACCATGGTCACCTTCTTTGACTGGACATGTATTACGAATGTGCATTTGCTTAATAAAAGTCTTTGAATCAAGGAAGTTTGTAATAAAGCAGTTATAGCATATTTTATAGCAGGGATACCATGGTCACCTTCTATGACACTTTAAACTGTAATCTTTCTGAAATTCTGCCTTTTTTGTTATTCTATTCAAACTTAAAAAAAAACTTCTCACCTGTGTGAATTGTTTTATTTAACTTGACATAGTGTCAGATTAAACCATGTTGCTAGTACTTTGAATGGGAAATGGGATGAAAAAAACATGTTGAAAGATAAATACGAAATCCCTCACTGACAGCATTGGAGGTATCGAGTTCTGTATTTTAAATAGCCATTTAAATGCTTACGCATGCTCGGAGTCTACTTTTGTCTTCATTTCTTTGGATCTTCAAACATTGGTGTAATCTTCATTTTGGTGATGACTCGCACTTGGAAACTTATTTATGTATATCATTCTTTTCCATTCTCCTTTTCTCTCCTTTGCTTGCTCTCCTTAGCAGTTCGTTGCACTGTGATGTTTTGCTCACGGTTTTGGAAACAATGCAAAGTTAGTGACGATGTTCTACGTTAAGAGCTATTGGAGGACTGACGTAACTTCTGAAAACCAGGCTCAGTGTGTGTGCGTGTGCATGCATGTGTGTGTGTGTGTGTGTGTGTGTGTGTGCTTGCGTGTGTACGTGCATGTGTGTGAGCATGTGCGTGTGCGTGCATGCGTGAATAATTGAAGTCCACTTGGATATGGGTAGGTAACAGGAGGTAATAGCAGGAGTCACAGAAAGGTCTGCACAAGTGTGACCATTTGTCAAAAGATCGTCCACCTTCCTACATTTTCTGGGCTGGGGACTGATAGAGGGCCTGCTCCTTCCACCTAGCCAAGGGCAGGGAACTGTGGATTGGTAACAAGAAACTGAAACCTTTTTCAGTCCAGTAGATAAGTGGTTATCAAGGTACCACCCTCTTCCTTTTCTAATTACCCGCTGGGTGATTGATGATCCGTTGGCTAAACATTGTAGTGATTCAATCATCTAACCTGCTGGTGATGCCATGTGTAAGGAATTTTTCGCTTTCAATATGACTCTAATTTCATCCCTGGATAATAATAATGATAACAGAGCGTTTATAAAGCGCCTTGCTAAAGGTTCTAAGCGCTAACAGTCCACACTCTTGTGTACGCAATGGGTTGTCTACCTGGGTAGTGCCGACTGAAGAACTGCCTGCCGGTGCTTCATTCAGTCGTTTCCCATGTCATCCAGTCAATATTGTTCTCTTGATTTCCTTACTTGCTTCATTCTTTCAATTTCTCATGCAGGGTGCATGCTATGTTTAACATGTCATCCATATACCAATGGCCAAACTGGCCTTCTCTTCCGAAAGCACAATCACATGTCGAATCAAAAGAAAACTAATCTTAAGCTGGTAATACTGGAAGATAAATCTGAAAAGGAGATAGGGTACAGTATTCATGATGGAACGGACACAACCCAGAGCATGTTGATCTAGCTGTGTACTCTCTAGTTCTCCAAGCAAAGCTGTCACATTATTGTGGGAGCAGTTTTGTATGACACAGTTTCGTACCATGTATAACAAAATCAACCAATATTTTTTTTCCTTTCCTTTTTACTGCTCTTGCAAGAAAAGTTCTATTTTCCAAATCTTTGTAGAGAAAAAAGATTTAATGAATAATAAATTCATATCAATAAACATATGGAAATGCAATTGAAGCAACTTCCTATTTATCACATTTAAAAACATCGTTACTTCAGGTGGTCAAAAGCAAACACATTATACATAATGTGATTATATTAATTTTGGGTGACAGTTTCTTGTAGAGAACCCCCCCCCCCCCCCCCCCCCCCTTTCAAAATTTAGATACGTACCACCACCACACACACACACACACACACACACACACTGAGCTTGTTGGTCTAACTGATAGTTATTGCGCAGCATTTACAAAACGTTTGGAGCAATTTTGTTTTCTTCTAAATTTTGTAACGAGGATTATTTTGAATGCCTGTTTTATTTGATAGTGACAGACATATATGTGAGTTCATAGATTACTGTGAATAGCTAAACTTGTGTTTAAATTTTACATTCAGGGGTTACCCAATTGTAAGTATGGAACCATTTTCTTTCAAACTCATAAAGGTGCATTTCTATGCCACAAATATATTTTTCAAAAGAATACCTATATTTCAGTTCTCCAATAAAAACTTGTATATTTGGTTTTGTTTCATTCATTTTGCATTTATATACAAAAAATCTTGCCCATAGTATTACTAAGTCTACAAGTGTGTCCTGTTTTGTTATGTCATCAGTACCAAACAGACATAGTTCAACATAGAAGGATAAATTGTTCCAGCGCACACATTTTTGTTTCATTAGTTGTTCAAACCCCTGCACAGCATTGCAGAACCACAGATACTGATGAATAGAGTCTTTTTTTATCATTACAAAAAGTCCTTTTTTTTATCATTACAAAAAGTACATTTATCGTCAGCCATCCCTATACTTTTGAGCACAGTGTTTGTTTCTAGAATTTTAAAACATATTCTTCGTTGGAACCACTTTAATTTACTCTCTTTTATTTTGCGTATCAATCTTATGGCAATTTCCCATTCTATTATAATATTTTGCTTTTCCTCCCAGTTGGTAAATGGTTTTATGTCAAAAATGATTATCTTACCAAGAAGTGTATTGTAGTACTTTGTAACACTACATGATTTTTTTAATATTTTCGGGTGTGGATCACAATTGTTATTTTCAATCTTAATGTTTCTTTTTCTTAGATAACTTTTAATTGCTTGTAAACAGCTTATATATTGTAAGAATGTTAATCCTCACTTTTCTTTTTTGGCAAAATTCTTCATATGTTAGAAAGTTGGCCACTTTCATGTAAAATTTCTTTCAAGAAAATTTTTTTTTTTTTATTCAACTTTTGAAATGAAATTCATCTTTGTTGATTTGAAATTTATCATTATAGAAAATGGGTTCTGAAGCCACTCCTGCGCTGTTTTCCAACTCTATGCTGTGACTAAAGACATCAAATGCTGAAAAAACATTGTTCCAGAATTTATGTATTCATCATCATTTTTATTATTATCATAATTACCATTATCTTATTGTTAGTATCATTATTATGTGATTATTCTATTATTACTATTTTCATTATTCTGTCATCATTAGTATTATCATTTTCACCTGCATTGTCTCCCCATCAAGCTCAGTTCTATTCCGTAGTTTCAGTCATTCACCCAAGACCAAATTTTCTTTTTTTTAAGTGACCGTTTGTCTTCATTTTCATTGTCTTCAATGTTCATTGTCTTATTCAAAGAAGACCCAACTGGCCGCAACTCATTGTGTTTGTTTTGTAATTTCTTCCTTCGTTTGGTGGTGCAGAGATTCTGTTTTTGCTCTCGTTTCAAAAAGAATGGTTTAAACTTTGCTCTGAACATCTCTGTGCGTTCGCGCATTCTTGAAGTTTGCATCCTGTTTTCTCTAACACATGGCCTTAACTAAAGCAGCATAAGGAAATCTTTCGCTTACAGCAGAAGATTCTTTTGAAGTGTGGTCATTTTCAGATGATCATTGATGTGACCTGGTTTAAACAAACTGTCTTCCTCCAACAAAACATGACGGTCGCAGGAGGATTGGAACACACAGACGAGTAACAAACTCTTTCAGATCCGTCCAAACCTTAAGGACTTCCTCCCATCCACGTCGGGAGGTCGTAAAGAGGAAACGGTTCTGTGCCGGCTGCACACCGGCCATTCGTATTTTACCCATGCTTACCTTTTAAAGAGTGAAGAAGCTCCGTGGTGCATTCCATGTCATGCGCCACTCACCATGAAACATGTTCTTTTAGAGTGTTGGGACTTGCACGATGTGAGACACAAACATTTTACAGCGGAGTCCATGAAGATCCTGTTCAGGGATGTCCCGCCTGATGTGATCCTTGAGTTTTTGAGAGAGATTAACATTTTTCATCTGATTTAAGATTTTACGGAAGAAAGATTTTTCACAGAGTTTCTGGTGCGTTTGTAGACGATGTCATTTAATGAGATGTATGATGTGTTTTTTTTTTTTTTTTTTTATTTATTTTTTTTTAATTTTTTTTATGACTGGTGAGTTGATTTTAACGTGGTGACAGCCCTGATATGGCCCTTTGCGGTCGGCTGGGCTATAAGCAACATTATCTTATCTTATGACGTCGCTGTTGCATGGAACATCCACAAGAACCTGTAATATCACATAACACCGCTGTCATTCAGTGTTAGTGAAAAACTAACATTCAAAACACAAGATGCTTCCATGCCATGGATAAAAATCAGAGCAATATAGTCCCTACACAAGAATTGTCTGACTTCAATTAAAAAAAAAATCCTTTGCAAATTAATTAGTGGTGCATGTTTCAAATATTCTGCATCATCTTTGCCAGCAGCATTAAAATTGATCCATGTATTTTGTTTTGCTGGCTGATGGACAAAGTGCGACAGTAACACTCATCCTGATCCTGGTGTGTGTGTATGTCTGTGTGTGTGTGTGTGTGTGTGCATGTAAACATGCGATCTCTTTCGAAAGGTAAGCTCATGTAAATAAACAGATCAACTGATCAATACAGGCATCATGGTCTGATTCAAATCCGGCGTTACTGGGATTTGAACCCACAACTTTTGGATGGGTGGGCATCCCAAGGCGTGCCTTTTTGATAGATGTCTTATCGATTATCCCACTGCTGATGGGACAACCGGTTCCAATTTGGGGAAATTTAAGCCTTTAGAAGTTCACTTTTGTTCCTCCTCCACAGATCCAGCTGGAACTCTTTTCAGCTGCCTCTGCCATTGCCTTCAGGGTTCTGGTCCTCTTTTTACCTGAAATCCCGAGCTGTTTCATTAGATCAGAGGCTGATGAGCCTACAAACCCCCTTGTTCCAACTTCTGTGATGAGAACCGAGCCTGGAAGCGGGTTATCATGTGACAAGAAAGTAGAAAAATAGCTGGTGATGAAACCAGTATTTACGCAAATAAAGTAAAACCTTTGCCATTAGGAAGACGATATTGGACTGTTACATGGAAAACTGTCCAATTCGGTGAAAGCTTTGAACCTAACTCTTTTCAATTTTTGAACTACTGCCCAAATGACAGATGATCATTAGTAATGTGGAGAACAAAGGGGGGGGGGAACGGGGGAGAAGTGAGGGAATGTGCTAGTGCATGCATATATGCATGTTTCACTTTATGTATCTGCAGGTATGTTCCATGTGCTCTGGTTGTTTGAATACGTGTGTGTGTGTGTGCACGCACACGTGCGAGGATGGGTGGTAGTGGAAGGGGGGATGAAAATGGAGAGGGGTCAAACATCTGTGCCTGCATGTGTTTGTTAAGATTTGTTTTGACATGTAATTCAACTGGTCTCATTTTAAGGGGGACTTGACACCCATTTTGATGAAAAATCGTTTAAAATTGTGATTGGAGATTATTGTTGTTTTAGACAGAATAAAGATTCAACTAACACATTACAAATGTCTTTTGTTATTGTTCACCCTCTAATTGTTATTGTTATGTTTTTTGAGGGAACTGTGCAAGAAACATTTACAAAAAAGGTTGCAAAAAGCCAAAAAAACGCCGATTTCAAGCCCTAGCAACGGCCACTTTGCGACTGTGTTTACCAGTAAAGCGACCACTCTTTCTCTTCAGCAGGAAACGGCCTTCACCCCTGGCCTATTTATGAGTAGAATAGTCTAAATTTAGCCGCACTGTGACCCAGAGAACACCCTGACCGTTTTAGAATTGCAAGAAACTGATTGGCTTTCACGAGTCACGTGACGAAATCCTAGCTTCAGGTTGGCTGATCGCATAGCAATCACTTTCTTCCGGATGACGCTGTTTACATCGCCATTGCTTCGATTCGATTGTTACCTTCACGGTTTCATCAAGTTTTTCACTGTTCTGCACAATGCCAAAGGTAGGAACGAAGCAGGGAACTGTGTATGCGTTCGGGAAACGCAAGAGGAAGAAGCGTGCAGCAAAAAAAAAAGCAGTGATGTTCAGTCAACTGACCAAGTGAGTGAGGAGCCTGAGGCAGTACCCTCCACGTGACAGTGACAGTGAATCAGGGCCGAGTCATAAAAAGATCCGAGTGGAGGAAGATGAGGGAGAGGAAGAGGTTGAACCTGTGCCAGATTCTGACATGAATGTGATCGTCAACTTGAGCTGTCTGCAGTCACTGATCACAAAGAGTGGTGCCCTATGCCCAGAGTGCCAGTAAGTCTGTTTTCACTGCATTGTTTGTGTTGTGTTGTGTTTACTCTGTGTGTGTGTGTGTGTGTTGTGTTTACTCTGTGTGGTTGTGTGTGTGTGTGTTGTGTTGTGTTGTGTTTACTCTGTGTGTGTGTGTGTGGTGTTTGTGTTTGTGTTTACTCTGTGTGTGTGTGTGTGTGGTGTTGTGTTGTGTTTACTCTGTGTGTGTGTGTGTGTGGTGTTGTGTTGTGTGTGTATGTGTGTGTTGTGTTGTGTTGTGTTTACTCTGTGTGTGTGTGTTGTGTTGTGTTGTGTTACTCTGTGTATGTGTGTGTGGTGTTGTGTTGTTTTGTGTATGTGTGTGGTGTTGTGTTGTGTTTACTCTGTGTATGTGTGTGTGGTGTTGTGTCGTGTTGTGTGTGTATGTGTGTGTAAGCATGTTTTGTTTTCCTACTCTGTGTGTATGTGTATGTGGGCACATAAATTGTGTGTGTGTGTGCGAGTGTTGCGTTTACTCTGGGGTTTTTTTTCCTACTCTGTGTGTGTGTGTGTGTGTGTGTGTGTGTGTGTGTGTGCGTATGTGCATAAATTGTATGTGTGTGTGTCACTCTGTGTGCGTATGTAGGGGTGGGGTTGATTTTTTGTGTGTGTGTGTGTGTGTGTGCGTGCGCGCGCATGTGCACATAAATTGTATGTGTGTGTGTCACTGTGTGTGTGTGTATGTAGGGGGTGGGGTTGATTGTGTGTGGTGTATGTGTGTGTGCATGCACAGAAATTGTATGTGTGTGTGTATATTATGGGTGGGGTTGATTTTGTGTTTGTGTGACATGCATGTATGTGTGAAAGAGACAGACGTACACAGAGACAGACTTACAGAGACAGAGAGAGAATGAGAGAGACATGCACATAAAAGATGCACAGACACTAAAAAACAAAACACAATGCTTCTGTTTTCAGAATCTGAGGGTGCTGGAGGGAGGACCAGAGTTGCTAAGGACTGTGGATACTGCCTTGAACATTGCTCAAACGCTTCAACAAAGGCTCCACCGCCCTCCTGGATGTGATGAAGGAACTGGATTTGGTGGTAGGATCCTCTTTGGAGGAGTATGCACTGAAAGAGGACATTTCCAGGGTGTCCAAAGCCACCAAAAAGTCATCAGACAAAGAGAAAGAGAGGAGGAAAAGAGTTGAGATAGCAAGGCGTAAAGAACAACAAAAGATGTGACAGAGAAGGAGAGGTCTACGGGCTGGACAGTTCTAAGTCATCATGTTCAGTATAGTAAATCCATACTATGGATAAAAACACTGTCAAGGTACCAAACTTATAAGATGCAAACAGCAGTGTGACTGAGAGTTAGCAAAATTAGTTTATGATGTTCTAAGTAAACATTATCTTTGAAGCTTAATTTCTCAAAACTTGTTTTTCTTCCTTAGGTGCGAGCTTGCCCCCACTTTGTATGAGCTACACAGCAGCTATTGCCATAAAACTTTGCACATAGGTGTAAAATGGCTCCTGAACAAAGTGAGACAATCAAAAAGTGTGTATCTTTGATAGTTTGCCTGATATAATTTTTTAAAGTCATATGTGTACGGTTTTCAATTTTACTAAAGTACAGAGGGTATGTCTCCATAACATGAGTGTAGACATACCTGCAAATGACCTTACTTTTGTAACTCTGATACTGATCTTTCATTCTGTACCCACTAAAGCTTCCTAACTTTACAATTGTAGATATCCCAAGGGGCAAGAGGCGTACCCGAATTTCGTGACTGAATCTAGAGTTAAAAAATAATAAAATCCTTCATATACTACCTACACCTCTAATACTTTGTAGAAAAGGCATTCATACAGTTATCTCCCTTTGTTCAAAATTTCATGGCAATGGCTCATGTAGAAGCTGAGAAACAAAAATGCCCCAAAATAGGTGTCAAGTCCCCCCTTAATACATTTCATGTGAATTTAGCATGCATGCTGCTTGCACCTGAATTTCGCTTTTTTTTTCCTTCACATTTTCAACTATATGTTTGTGATGGGTACGAAAGTGACCACACTGTAATTTCCCTTTTGAGATTTTAAAGTTTATTTGATTTGATGTGATACTGCATTGCTGCTGAGCGACTTCAGCATGCAGTTTTGATCCACGGTCTTCAGGGCTGGAGAAGTTTTAACTTTTCCACTTGACAGTCAGGCTTTTGGAAAACAAATTCCACCAGCCCGTCACACTTTTATCAAGTCTGAAATTTGAACGATATCACCACATCCCTCTTATTTTCTTCAACAGTAGTAAGCATCAAAACTGAAAGCAAAACTGAGTTCAACAGACTAGCAGGTAATCCAAGCCCAGCAGCCTGGTTTTCACACTGCGCAGTGCTACGTAACCGCTTGTCCTTTTTCAGTGCAGATGACATCGTTCTGGATCTGTTTCTTTGAGCAGTGTCAAACTATTTTCATTGTAATAATGTTTTCATATCTAAATACTGACTTCCCAGGCAAACTGATGTCTACGAAATAGCTATTGACCTCACAGGGGAACGAGAACTGACAGGACAACATAAACCAAAGGCTACTGAACAAGTAAAAGGGAAAACAGTCGTCTCTGTGCAGCCAGAGGATTATTTGAACTTTATCAGGTTCATGCACAGCAAACAAAAATGAAGGAGTCAACAAGCACTACCATTGAAAAATTGATGCGCTATGTTTTCAAAAAATATTCAGTGCTGACTGGCGGTTTTGAGTCTTCTTACAGGCTATTTAGTTTTAAAACCCACTTGCTTATTTTCACTTGCATTAGGTGACAAGGCGACTGAATCTGTCCAGCCTTGAACATACGTAGAACACTCCCTACTAATGACTATTATTGCTTACACTGGGATTTCATTACATCCAAATGCAGGCAGAAAGGTGCACAGCATACAAAATAATGTTTACCCTGTCACTTTAGTCACCCCAAGGTAACTGAATTTCAAGCAACTGCTATCGCTATTGCTGGGAGGCGAACTGCTCTGGCTACAGTAAACTTGTCATGTTAGTTTCTAAGCCAGTATTGAGGGCACAGTCAACAGTAAACAGAAAGTCCCTGATGATGTTTTTCCTAAACTTTGGTTTTGCTAGGTGCCTCTTGAGGTTAAACAGCTTTCCATTTGTTCTGAATCTGATGTCGATGCCATCTTCTCTGAAGGTGTCAGCCAGCATTGCAGAGGACATTGTGCTGAACAGAGTGGGAGCCAAAACACAGCCTTGTTTCATGCCATTTGTGACAGGGAATTGGTTAGATGTCTCTCCCTTGTCCTGGGTTCAGGCCAGCATGCTGTCACGGAATTGCCGCACCATACAGATGAAATTCATTTGGCACCCATATTTGGCCATGATTTTCAACAGACCTTCTCTACTGAGAAGTAATGAAGGCCTTGGTAAGGTGGGGAACAGGTCGGCATTTTCTTCCTGACATTTTTCTTGGAATTGTCTTGCAGCAAATACTGTATCACTGGTTCCTCCGTCTTTCCTGAAGCCACACAGGGTCTCTGGCAAAAGCTCTTGCTCAGAGTGTGTTGCAAGGCAGGTCAGCAGAACCATGGCAAATATCTTGCTTCTTGTAGGAAGGAGGGATATGCCTCGGTGGTTGCCACAAGCCTGGATGTTCCATTTGCGCCTGTACAAATGGATAATGGATACTTTTCTGAGCTCCTAGGGGATCGTCTCCTGCTACCACATCAGCAGAAACAAGTGATGAAGCTTTTAAGTCAAGAGCTGTGTAACTTTCTTTGTAGACCTCAGCTGGTATGGTGACTGAAGCAAGAAACAAATCGATGAGATTTTAAAAAAAAAACTCTTTCGCTGTTGCCTGAATGCTGAACTTAAAGATTTTCCCTTTAAGAAAAAAAATGCACAAAAATGCAAGCAACTACGCTTGATCGATTCCAAGAAACAAAAAGAAAATTTTTTTGGTACAATGTAAGCATAAGGAGCAGTAACAAAAATGGCTGCCCCCCAAAAAGGGGAACTGAGGGAGCATGCACATAGTGCAGTCCCTTTCGATGCTAACTAGTTCCGTACACTTGCACTCTAGATTACTTAGTGGCAGACTAGTATTTCATATCAGACGGGACAGCCAATAGCAGCTGCTGCTTGTACTTTTATGCCCAGCACCTGCACAATGATTTAGATTGCACAGAAACAGGAGTATGAAGCTCAGAATCAAGCGGCAAGAATCATGAAGAGGGTAAGGACACATACGTTTTAATTTCTCAGACGACTGATCGCGTACTCATAATCAGCTGTAGAGGTGTGTTGTCTCAACAATTTTGTCAAATCCATGAGACTCGCAAGACTGGAAAGTTTTCTGCAACAAGCAACAAAACTGTCCGTTAATGGGCCATTAACCAACACAAACACTCGGTCAACGAAAACTGTGTGTTGCCCTGGCTTCATTGCTCTCGTGACTGTGTCCAGTACCATGAAGGTACGCTCCTTTTGAAAATTTCCACTTTTGTTGCAAGGTCAATTTCGTCCGAGCATAAAAAAATTCCTGGCATGATGATGAAGCAAAGGTCACTTTGCATCGTGTGTTGTAGCAGTTTTTAAACAAAACGCTGTGTCACATAAAGTATACATCAGATTGTGTCGATTCCAACACCGATTTAAAGATGCATGCTCTTTATTTTCTGAAAGGGCAGCAACTACAGTTAGCCATCATTGAATCTCTGTGCTGTTAGACCTGAACTGCTACCATGGTTTGAAAAATAATTCTTCTTTCAAAAAATGAGCAAAACAAGACTCAGCATGGAAATTGTCTAAGGTTCAGTCTCCTGATGATTTTTACAGATCTAGATTAAAAGATAATCCTGAAGCATTGTTTCAGTGATCTGTTGTTTGTCACCGTTTTTGTTTCTTGGGAACCAGTTTTGATACTAGCTGTTGAGTGACAGCACAGAAAAGTCAGCGTTAAAACTGTTTTGTTTTGCAAAATTCATAATAGGATTACTCTGTGTGTGTGCGTGTGTGTGTGTGTTTCTTGCCCTCAGATGGGTCTGAAAATTATAATCTGCACAACAGCTTTTAAGTTTCAAACTTTAATCCTTATAGCCCAGGTGCTCAAACAGAACATTTTCACAATTAAAAAAAAACCGAATAATTTAAAAAAAAACAACTCACATTACAAAAAAATGTCAGACCACTGAAAAACACCACCAATATCCTGAAAAAGAAACAAACAATACTGGCTCTGACGACTAAACTATCGACATCTTGAAGGACATAAAAGTAGGTTGTCCTGATGGAACCCAGCACTTCCCTGACTCTTCTTCAGTCCTAGACATAAAGAAAAAAAATTAACACATGTAAAACTAAAAGACAAACATGCAATGACCACAAAAAAAATACACAGAAAAATCCCCATGGGCAGACACTGCAGAACGCACGGTCATTGTTCATTATGGACAATATGTACAATTTTCATGACCTAATTCCGAGGTAACTAAAACAAATCTGGTGTATGTACACTGCTTTCAGATAAACAGATAAGATAAAATAAGATAATGTTGCTTATAGCCCAGCCGACCGCAAAGGGCCACATCAGGCAGATAAACAGATTAATATGTTTACAAAACAAAGTGCTTTCAGAAAACAGATTAATATGTTTACAAAACAAAGTGCTTTCAGATAAACAGATTAATATGTTTACAAAACGAAGACGGGCAAATGGTCCAGTAAAAACGACAGATGACATGAAGAAAGACGAAAACAAATTAAAAAAAAGACAAGACAGAGTCGTAGAACAGAGACAGTTCTTCAGAAGGCAGGGAAGCTATTTTGTATGGAAAGAGCCCCCAGCATCCCATCGAAGGACATCAACATCACAGCAATTTAAACAAAACTGTAAAAACAGAGCCAACTAATTACGTAAAATAAACAGACACGAAGGGCCATGACAGCTACTGATGCACACTGTGTCATTTCCAGAAAACTCCCTGAAGATAGTTCCCCGTGTCTGGCTTAAAACTGAGCCCTAGCACGCTGAGATTTGTTTCTGACAATATGGTAGAGTTAACTGTGGAGGCAGCCAAGTGTGGGATACATATATGACCAACAGTACAAGCAGGAAAGAACTGCCTGACGGTGTTACCTCAGAGGGGACTTGTGGTATGCAAAATCATCAACATATATCGCATCAGTTCATATAACAGGCTGCTAACCAGGAAGAACAAGTCATCGGGTTTTTGCCTTCTTTGAGGTTTTCCAACAGACAGTGCGGCATCGGGTTTCCCGAAACCCAGTGGGAGCATGGACTGTTCAGCATGTAAACGTCGCAACTTTTTTATATCGCGTCAATACGAATTAAGCAATACACCTGCTTGTGTCACTTGAAATACATGTGCTAGTAATCATAAACAAAGAAAATAACCGACCAACTGCTGTGGCGAAGTGGTTGGTGTCGCAGACTCCTGGTGGGAGGTCAGAATTCAATTCCCGTCAGTCATGTGGGATTTTTCTGCCCTGACTGGCTCCTAGACAGCTGAGTTTGCTATGAGCTCAATTAGGAAGACTGCGACCACACAGTCAAGTTTCATCCACTAAATGGATGCGTCTCTGGAGAGTTGCTAAAATTTCCTGACCAACGCTGCTGTGTAGGCGTCTGTATCTCTCAGGCTTAGTCGACGCTGGGATATATTATGAAAGGAAGCGTAGAGTACAGCCCTGCCATGCAGTCTCAGACTGGAATGGAAATCCATAGCATCACCCTCATTCTCATCAAACGGCATTAAGTCTCAAATTCTGTGGCCCTTCATGCACTGCTATCAAGGTGACCTCAGTTTTGATGTCCTCTCCACGTCTATGGCTGTGGTTCGATCCATCAGGGTAGCCAGTATCGGTAAATTCATGGGGGCTGATGTTGGATGATGTGGCCCTCTGTAAGGAGAGCTCACTCACGCTGGCTCTGCGACCAAGCAATTATTGTCATCAGTGAGGGGTTTAGTTTTTCCTGTCTGATGAGATCCCCATGAACTCTCCTCTTCCTCTTTTCCTGTTCATTTGTTGACCACAAATGATTAAAGACAACAATGGCATTATCTTTATAAAGGACTACATAATTATCCTTGTGTCTTTGACATACCATTCACACATACATCACTCTGATATTCAATGTTCCACTGAGCATCAGCACATTATATATATAACATACACGATCACCATTTCTTACAGCAACAAGTCCACACAGGCTGTCAACTTTGCAAGCAGACAGAGAGAGAGGAAGGGAGTGAAGGGAGGGGGGCGGGGGAGAGAGAGACACAGAGAGAGGATGACTATTTGCACCAAACAAAATATAACCTCAGAGTTAAAACAAAGTAGCAATGCATGCTAGTCTTTCCCTCCGTCAAGATGATGATCCTGTGTTGTGCAGGATGATTTAACTCTCTACCTGCCTGCTTAAATGATGAATTTTCAATCACGTTTGTACAAGTGGTTGTAAACTTTCACTTTGTATTCGTAAACACTTTTCACTCACCTTGCCTGGTCTTCTTTTTTGATCACACGAGCAATAAAGCGAACCTGTGTCTTAACCCTGTTTCAGTTGTCCGTATCTGTATGTTTGTATGTACTTCAGTGTACCTGGCAGCTTCACATTTCTTACTAATGACTTTGATGATACATTTCTATGCTTTATTCCCATAACAAGCAACAAATTGTTCTGGCAGTTAAATGCAATACACGATGTGCATACATATCCCTATTCAAATAACATTCTATTCTTCCAACAAAACAACTCTATTTCATCATGTGACATTCATAATCTTTCTCTTTATAGAACTTTTCATTCCTTTACATTGTGACAGCGATCAATGAAGCACCACAAAGCTGACGATAAAACCCACATTTCAAATCAGAAGTAACAAAATTCCCTTCCCACAGCTCTTCTGAAAGTTTGTCTTGAATAACGTTCCGGCCAACTCTGCAGCTCAATCAAAGTAGCCTTGGAATCCCCTTCCAAAATACAGCATATACATGCGACGCCCCAGCAACAAAGTGATGGCCATGGACAGAATCACCATCATCACAATTGTGCCTCGACTGTATGACCCCTGGCTCTGAGCTGCGGGGCATCAGATGCGGCTGGTGTCCCTGAGGGCGTGTGTGGCTGTGTGGTGGTGGTCGTGGCACCAGTGCGCTTGCGCAGCTCTGTGCTGGGTGCTGTAGCGGTTGTACTCGCAAGCGCCGTTGTATCTGTTGAGGGTGAAGTCGTACTCGCAAGCGCCGTTGTATCTGTTGAGGGTGAAGTAGTACTCGCAAGCGCCGTTGTATCTGTTGAGGGTGAAGCAGAAGTGCTTGTAGACTGGGCAGGAGTGGCAGTGCTGTCGCTACTAGTGGTAGTTGCTTGTGTGTGTGAAGCAGCTCCAACAGTCTCTGCAGATGCTGGTGCTGGCTGCGCAGCTGAGCTGCTGGGTGCTGCAGTCGAAGCAGCTGTAGTTGGCTGTGTAGCTACGGTGGGGAGGAGGACACGGGTGTTACCGAGGAGGATGTTGGGTTACTTGGGGCAGATCCCTGCTGTTGGTTTGCCTGAAAGAGTTAACATACGTTGAAACAACACCCAACAGTACCAAACAGTAAATCGTTATCACTGTCATGACATATGAATGTCTGTTCTGGTGATAATAAGGTGATGACAGCATGTCTGCTACTTCGTGCCCCAGGCTGATGGTGGTGTTTCTGCTACTTGTATAGCCACTGTACACGTCAAATACGACACAATAACTTGTCACTTTGGTGGTGTGCAATGGAACCAGCTCTGATCCAACATATGCACCTACTAAACACCCTACAGACAATGGTAACTGATTAGTCAAAGAGCCAGCACGAGTAAGCGTTCCCCTCCAAAAGGTGCCACCATATCAGTCCTACAACAATCCCCATGAACTTGCCGGTATCGGCAACCTCAACACAAACTCACCAAGGGCACAGATATGGAGAGGAAATAACACCAAGGTCGCCATGTGAACAAGGCACAAAGGGCCACAGAATCTGACATTCTTTATGTTCTTTTTTTTTTGCGCAATGCTGATCAATTAGGATGAAACAATGATGCAATAGTTTATTTTTTTCTTTTTCGTTTTTTTGCGACAGTTCCATTCTGATCCGAGACTGCATGACAGGGCTGTACTTTGTACTTATTTTCATAACATATCTTGGAGTCATCAGACCCAAGAGATACAGACACCTGCACTGCTGGTCAGACAATTTGATCAACACCCTCAGAGACGCATCCATTCAGCGGATGAAACTTGATAGATGTGTGGTTCCAGTGTTCGCTACCGAGCCCATGGCAAGCTCAACACTGGACAGGGACCGCTCGGGGTTGAAAGAGAGATAAGACAATGTTGCTTATAGCCCAGCCGACTCGGGGTTGAAAACTCCCACAAATTAATTGATGGCACTAATAGGAACCCAACCTACGACCTCCCAACTGGCAATCTGCAACACTAACTACTGTGTTATACTGGCAGGACAAGGGGCTTTTGTTTTTCTTTTTCTTCTTTTCTCTCATCTTTTTTCTTTGAAAATACCCCCCCACCCCCCAAAAAACAGTAAATTTTCTCCCTGAACAAGCCCACCTTCCCTCTACCCCCCTCAGGACTTACTGGTGATGATGAGACTGCTGCAGCACCAGCCATCTGTGGCAAAGTCCCCTCGGTGACCACCCCACTAGCTCCTTGAGCTTGAGGCAACCCTCTCATACCGGGCTGGAAGAAAGGCATGGTGGGAACCCCGGCAACCTCTGCCCATAGCTGTTGGGAGGAGGCGGCATGAACATACCCGGGGGTGGCAGCATCATGGGTGGAGGATAAGGGAATCGGGCAAAGGCCAGTGGACGAGGAACCCCTGGGTTTTGCTGGGGTAGGGTTCCCCATCCTTGGGGCATGGCCCACGGATAAGAAAAGGAAGGCTGTGCGGGTGATGGGGTGGAGGCAAAAACGGGTGTTGGCTGGCCAGATGTGACTGATGTGGTGATGCTGGTTGTACAGGCGTTCCCTTCGCTGGTTTTTGTTGGTGTCGCTCCAGGCTTCTCTCCCTACAGATAAAGATTTTATCTTTGCATCTCACAATTCTGTGCAAAAACAATAAAAATAACCAATGCATAGTATGTGTTCTGCATGTGCCCATATATGACAGCTTTAAAATGGTCTAGACAGAAAAGAAGAATATAATGTATGTATGAACAGGATAAATCACAGAGTCCATTTGCAGATTTTGCAAATAATCGGAGTGTCTCACAATGCTGAAAAAGTGACAAGTTTATGAGGTTTAAATCTGTGTGTATGTATGTGTGAGTGTGCGAGTGTGTGAGTGTGTGTGTGATGAGTGTGAGTGTGCGTGTGCGTGAGAGTGTGTGCGTGTGCGTGTGTGTGAGTGTGTGTGTGTGCGAGAGACAGAGAGAGCGCACACACACGTATGTGAGTTTGTGCGTGTGCATATCTGTGTGAGTAAGTATCTGCCTCTGTCTATGTCTGTGTATGTTAGCACCTGTGTACATGAGTGATTTTTTTTCTTCAAAAGTTTCTTTATCAACACTACAGCAAGTAAGTCTGCATGTTTCCTTAAAAAAAATGCATAGAACATACCTGGAAGTTTATTTGTGAGGCCAGTTCTTTGGCTTCTTGGGACGCTTTCACTGAGGCCTCAGTCTTGGGTTTCAACTGTTGGGACACATCTCCACACTCAGGGCACTTCCAATCCTGAGACCTGTCACAAAAGAACTCTGACATACCATGCTCACTATACCACTTACAGACAAAGGGAAGCGAGATGTTTGAAGACCAGGCATTGACTGCTTCCAGAAAGAAATTGTTAAGCAAAGCGGTTGGCTTTGTGTTTTCATAAATCTGTAGCATCAACCCTACAGAAGCTTCTCTGGAGGTCCAAAAATGGGTGCTTTGTATCTTGACTGAACTACTCATCTGTTGAAAGCATTAGCAAAAAAAGACAGCAGTTCAGTCAAGATACAATGCACCCATACTAAAGTTTATCTAAAAAAATAAAACATGACAAGCAATGAAACTGCTCCCTGTTAGAGTTGTGACCTACTTTTTGGCAAGCACCTTGCGTTCCTCTGGTGTGTAGTCCAGAGATCCAATGGCTCCTCCCCCATGAGTTGGCATAAAACCAATGATGGCCAGCAGAGCTGTTCGGACTGAAAAAATGCGTTCCACAGGCTGTCACAGGTGTCATACAAATGCAAAACTAAAAAACAAATAAGCCTGAAACAAAAAGCATAAAAATCACTCTTGCTGCAATCAGATTACGTTACCCGCTTCAAGTAAACTGCTTCAGTCTGTTTTTTATTCCCCATCATCCACATAATGCTTTTTGTCAGCAGTAGTATAAGCGCTTGATAAAAAACTCGTACAATGTTTAGAGGATGATCATGTGCGCATATGAACATACTTGTGTCCTCGCATGCATGTTTATGTGTATGTGTAATGGTGTGCGTGTGTTTTTGCATGTGTGTGTATAAGTATGTGTATACTCAAGCTTGCCTTGTTTATGTCTTACGGGTTTTTTTTTTCGTTTTTGTTTTTCTGTTGCCATTTCATTTTCTATGCCCCTTCAGGAACATTGCACCCAGGCTGCTCCTTCCCGCTCACCATTCACAGCCACAGTCTGGGTTCTCCCATCACAGCACTGACACCAGCAATCCACAGGAGCAGTCCATGTCAAGCTGTCATGAGGCAACCCTCTAGAGAAAACCCTGCACTGCTGCCGAGTCGCTTTGGTGGCGTTCAGTGGCGCCTGTTCTGCAGGACAGGACAACACCTACTACGCCCCCTACTGATGCCTTAGTCAATGAGCCGGTGTGAAAAAGCTCTCTCTCTTTGAAGGATCGGTCCAACGATAGTTCAAGTGAGTCTGCTGATACCCAAAACGTCACCAAGGGTAAAGACACGGAGAGGGAATCAAAACTGAAGTCACCAAAAGAACATGAAGGCCCACAGAATCTGAGACATCTTTTCTTAATCAAAGAGGATGAGGATAATGCTACTGATTTCCACTGTAGTCTGAGACTGCATGGCAGGGTTGTGCTCTGTGCTGACTTTCATAACGTATCCCAGCATCAACCGGGCCCGGGGGACACGGACACTTGCGATGTTAGTCAGGAAAATCTGAGCAACATTCTCACGAGATCTATCCATTAGGTGAATGGAACCTGACAGCGCGGTCCCAGTCTTCCCAACTGAGTCCACAGCAAACTCAGTTCTGGGTAGGACCTGGCTGGGGCAGAGAAATCCCACAAATGAATGGCTCTGACTGGAATTCAATCACGCTCTCCCAGCCGAGATCTGTGACACTAACCACTTCACCGTAACAGCCGGCGTGTGCATGTGAGATTTATCATGCTCACATTCTTTAGTTTTCTTTCAAACTGTTTCTAGACTCTGGTTTCTTTGATGATTTGTAAAGAACACAAAGCTAGTTTATACAACAATAGAAGAAACAGATAATGAAAGATTCCCTAGTTAGCATTATCAACATCGTTTTTCTATCAACAATATTTTATATTGAACGACCTTCAGTGCAAATTTTGTCAAAACTACATTAAAAAAAAAAAAGTAAAGTGAAGACACCCTTAGTTTTAGATAAGATATTTTCCATCTCCACTGCTTGAAAACAGCAAATGTATTAACAAAAAAAATGACACCACTGATCTGATAATAACAGCAAGATGGCATCACTTGACTGACAATAACACCAAAGATCACATCACTAATCAGGTAATAACATAAAAGATTGCATCACTTGACTGCCAATAACACCAATCAGTAATCACTAGTTGGACAATAGCACCAAGGATGACATCACTGTGTCAAACAATGACACCTAGGATGACATCACTGGCTTGACAAAAACATTAGGATTACAATCATTAGCTGGACAATATCACCAACGATGACATCACTAGACAGACAGTAACACCAACAATGTCACCGAGGATAATATCATTAGCCTAACAAAAAAAACAGCATGGAGGACATCACGAGTACACCAAGCCAGGATGACACGACTAGTCTACCATTAACACTAAGAACATTAGGGCCTGATGATAACACCAGGGATAAAGCTCCCAGTCTGACAATAAAATCAAGGGCAACATCACTTTCATGATAATAACACCTAGGATGTCATCACTAGTCTGACTATAATACCAAGAATCATTCAGAATGACATCGGTATTTTTTACTAAAGCACCAAGGATGCCACCATTAGTCTGATAATAACACCGAGGATGGTATTTTTTGTTTAGCCTGAAAGTAACATCCTGGATGCTGTCAGTTGTCTGACTATAACACCAAAGATGACGCCATCAGTCTGACAATAACTCCCAGGACATCATTGATCCAAGACACCGAGACCAAAAATGACATCACCAGTCTGACAATAACAGCGTGGATAAACGTCACGATAGCAACAAGATGACATCACTTGTCTGAAAACAAACCAAGGAGACACCACAATTCTGACAGTAAGACCATGAACAACATCACGTGTGGCTATTACACCAAGTGTACATTGTAATCTAATACACAAAATACACTTTTGCTTGCCTTTTTGTATTCCACTTTCTTCACCGCTATGAATTGCAGTCCTTCATCACTGTACTTTGTTCGTTTCCCTTCACAATCACGCACTAGTTGTGTAGATTTTTTTTTACAAAATCCTGTTTTGTTGTAGTGATTTTATTTTAAACAAAAAGATAACCTATCACTGACTGTGTAATCAAATTAATTCGAAACTTTAATCTATGTATGTTGCTATGATTATCGTGTTTCCACTATTCTAAGACACACTTAAAGTGAAACGAAGAAACTCTTCTTGATAGCTAAGTTTAATGTGCCAATGTAGAACAACATTTCACCTTTGGCAAACCAAGTTTCTTCTTCAGTCCTCTCACAAAAGTACATTCATCATTTGAGCAACCCCTAGTGATTGGCACGTTGACATTGGGACTGTGTTTTCCGGATTCTGACAAGTATTCAGCGCTTCAAACAAAATCTGAACACACACACCAAACCACACCTACATCAACCACAACTCTCTCCTCTCTCTTTATTATTCCTAATATCATATTAAAAAAACATCCTATCAAATGCTAGCATTCTCCACAAGAATGTGATTCAAAATAGAATATGACAAAGTTTAAGCTGCCACTCCCGCAATACAGAATTTTGATTCACAATGAACACAAACACTTTACAACCACATGATGACTAAAAGAAAAAGAAAAGAAAAAAAAACATCCTAACCATCCCATAATCACATGTTTTTGTCAAATTTTTATGATGCAGAACTGAAAATCCTTGATTTCTCACCGATGTTATATACTCACAAAAAAAAAAAAAAAACCAGACTGTACTTTCTGAAAAAGAAATGAATACATGAACCAAGCTGTAAAGTGATGCTAATTTTGACATACAACAGGAATTAGAAAAGTGTGTTTTCTTAACAAATTTGTTGACTTCAAGTGTTACAAACATAAAAATGCACAAAACAGTACTGTCCAGGTGGCAATCAACATGGAGAATTCTCATCTGGGTCGTTGGTTTTCTGCCTACGTATGTTTGTTGTTTGCAACATTGGAAGAAGCAATAATTTTTGTTGGAGATGTTTCATATTCCATGCTAAATCAGCATCACTTTGCACTTCGATTTGTGTGTTCATTTGAATTTCCAATGACTTATGAGGTTTAAGTGTGAGCTGACATTAACGATGTTACATTTCAGTAAAAGAAATATATTTCAGGTTACTGTAAAGATATAGACATGATTTACACCTTTGTTTTACATTTAAAAAAAAAACAAACATAAAAAAACCTTAATAATAATTTCAATTTTTAGAACTGAAATGGTTGAATGTATACCCAAATCCGAGGTAGCCAGAAAGTTTAAGCACATCTGATTTTGGAACAACCAGTGAAATCCTTTTTATACAAGATAAAATCAGTACAGCTGTCAAAGCAAGTCCGTTTTTCTACGGCACTTATTCATTCAAGTGTAAACAGACCTGAACAATAATACCGGATGAGTAGGAAAGCATTCCTGCGCCATTTCTAATACACTCAACACACACATTACATCGTTTCAAGTGAACAACAAATCTGTGGGATGTGTCACATGACACAAAAGGCTTGCTTCTCCACATTTTGTCTTTCACACTGTTGATTTCCACAATTCCAGTTTAACAGAAAATACACTTAGCAACTTTCAACTAATAAAACACATTTCAGCAATATGAACTCCTTTAACATAAAAGAGCTCAAGACATGTCAAAACCAGTATTCATGGTCAATGCAGTTTTCACTGTAACACGAAACCTGCAGAGTAATTTCTGAACACTTTATCTGCAGTATACACTTTACTGAATTTTGGTGAAGTGGGGGAAAACAGACGATCCTGCATGCCCCCTTTGCCATGAAAAACAAACAGTGGAGCATGTTCTAAGCTCATGTAAAGTAGCCCTGGCTCAAGGAAGGTACACATGGAGGCACAACCAAGTGCTCAAAGAAATTGTACAAGTAGTCTGGGCTAGTACCAACACCACAAAAGGGAGAATCAGGACTCCAAAAGCACCCGCAACATTCTTCACGGCAGGAGGCAGCAAATCATGGCCAAGAACAACAGTGCCACTCGAAACATGCAGGCAGAGTCTGCTGGATGGGGCAGATGACTGGGAGTGCACTGCAGACCTCCCAGAATGGAAGAGTCACCCAGAGATCATCAGCAAGAGTGGCATGAGACCAGACATAGTAGTCCACTCTAAGTCAACCAAGCAGCTGATCATGATCGAGCTCACGGTGCCATATGAGAACAGAATGGAGGCAGCTCAAATCTACAAGACTGAAAAGTATGCTGATCTGGCAAACAGCCTGAGGAGAGAAGGCTATCAGGTCAAAGTCCTCACTGCAGAAATTGGAGCTAGGGGATTTGTAGGAACGTCTGCATACAGCCTCATAAAACAGCTCTCAGTTGCAGGGAAGGAAAAAACCAGAGCCCTGAAAGCAATGGCAGAAGCGGCAGAGAGGTGTTCAAGCTGGATCTGGTCAAGGAGGAACAAAAGTGAACTTCATAAGGCTTAATTTCCCTACAAATATCAGGTGTCCCTGTGGCTCAGTGGTTAAAGCGCGAGTCATTAAGTAGAAAATGAGCATGTCCAGAGGGTCATGGGTTCGAATCCCAGCCATGGCTCGTCCCAAGATGGGGAAAAAAAAAGGGGCAGCAGAGGGACATCCGGAGTCATGAACCGGGTGTGGCCCAACCCCCCTAGAGTGTCAGGAGATAAGGGCCGAAACACTTGCTTGAAGGGGGCTTCTCTTCTGAGGACTCTCTGCTGCCACGCTCTCCACGAGTTTCTTTCTACTGCGGCTGTTCTCCATCAAACTTCATTAAAATTTACTTTTTACTTCAAAAATATTACCACGAATACTCTAACCATAGTAGAAGTCTTAAGCATCAACAGCTCACAAAAAAATGAAAGGTAGCACACAAAGGCTCCAATATAAATTTATTCTACAGACCACATCTGAGGCGAAAGTTGGAACAGATGGTGTCGTAAGTTCAAACAAACCTATTTTCTTCACTCACCTCAGTTTAATTTGAACCTTAGCAAGGAATCCCTGCAGCTCAAGCCAATTTTTTTTGCAACTAAAAACGCAACAAAAAGTGTTCAACTTTCTGACATCTTCCTTCCTCTCCCTTTCAGAAAAAAAAAAGAAAAAGAAAAAAAAATCCTGTTTTTCTCCATTTGCATGGCAGCAAGGCCATCAAACCTCTCAGCAACCACCAGAACTTCATATTTCCTAATTTTGTTTCATACTCATAGCATTAAAAAAAATCAGATCATGTGACTGGTTTCAACCAGCCAGAGGTACAGTTCAAGGCTAGTTCTCGGCTACCTTAAGTTAATGTATCTGGATGACTCACTGGACCATGAAGGTTGCCAAGACTCCGGGTGATGTCCAGAAATACTCAGACAGATCTTCTTGAAGGTTTCAAAGCGACCATTAGGCTGTAATGAGAAATACAATCATAATGATGAAGCATCTGTGTCAATACACATGTCACCTTTTCTCAACAGAACTCACTTTTAGTTTTAGACATGATTTTCAAAATGCTTTTCTTTCTTCGGTGAGAAGTGACTTACTTTCAGACATGATTTTCAAGATAATTTTCTTTTTGACCTTTACAGTTCTCATTGCTGCCAGCATTTGTACTGTGCGACTTGGTGTTATAATAGCATTTGTTTGGAGTTATAAGTGAGTAATTCTCTCATCATGGGAGTTACTCTATTCCTCTGTCATTTACTGTTTATTGCTCCCTGCCTGATTTAAGATTTTCCCTCGCAAAAAAAAAAAAAAAATTACAGATTGGATTTTTGCAGAAGCACATATCAAGCCATATTTTCTGCTTGAAAAACAAAGTCAGCCACAATGAAATATTCACACAATATATTCAAAATAAGCAAACAAAAAAGCCCTAACCAACTAGCCAAACAAACAAAAAAAAAACAGTCCAAATACGACAGGTTGTCAAATTTCTTTATAAGAGATTTCCAGCCTCTTCAAAGTCATTGTTCTGTCAAAAATTGTGGTTTTATGAAACTGTGTGTAAAACAACAACAACAACCGAATTCGTACACATCTAAAGAATCTTTATTTTGAGAACAAGTCATGTTTTGAAAAGGTCCAGCATTTTTCAGCTAAAACAAACTTGTAAATTTTTCTTTCCTAATAGGAAACAAACTTTTTATCCAGCTTCTCAAGAGATGTTATCCAGGTTGTATTAGTGTACAGATGTACATTTCGCATACAGTAAACTTATGCCTATAAGTATGATATATAGGAGGATTAGGAAAACAGACCAGACAAGTAAATTCTATACAGGCTGAGATAGAACCAGTGACTACAACTTAAAAAAGAAGCCAAATTTAACATTAGTCACAGTGCTTTTTTTTTTTTTTTTTTTTCACAACAAGGAATGGAGAGGGGAAATGGGGTGAAAGTAATACAAACATCATATTAGGCATGTTCCTTGCACGTTATTGCACACTCTTTTCAAATCTGAGCCCAAATGTAACTTCAGCAAATTTTTCATCAGAACTGTACGAAGAATTGCAATTGACAATATTGCGATTGACAACACTTTTCTCACACACATAACTTAAAATGTACATAGCAGCCCTTGAAATAACTTACAGGTGCTGATCATAACATCTACGCAACCCAATGTTATTCCTGTGCTGCCCTTCACCAGATCAAGAGTTCAAACAACTTGTGAAGACGAAATAAAGACTTTTACACAGTACAGACTCACAGTCAGCAGAATGATGCTAGGTGGCTTCATGGGGTACTCTGGAGGCAGGATGATACGACCGTGATAAACGCCTCCATCAAAGTCACTCTCCTCAGGGCCACGCAAGGTGAAGTGCCATTCAAATAAATTGTCCTGAAATTTTCAGAAAGGAAAAAAAAAAGTCTTTCTCCCTCTCTCTTTCCATCAATCAATCTGTCTGCATATCTACGTCTATTTATAAATCTATCTGTATCGATATTTACTACATGAGTCAATAAAACATTTCATACAGTCTGTAAACATACATTAAAGGTGAATGTGAAATTTGAAAGGACAGAAATGACATCCAAAAATTTCTCGAAGTCAGTTCCCATTATACTGTGTTTGGCACCCTAGGCTACAAGTTGAAACCACTAGGAGTTTGGGGTTAGTCCCATGAGGGTAATTCATTTGCAAGATTTTTCATCCCTGTGCTATTTGTACCCAGAGATGAATGTGTTTTGAACTACTGGGAAGATAGAAGTCCCACATGAAAATAAATGTTGAGATATTCGCCTGCTGAATGAATGCAACAAACACTGGAGTTATGAACTTTGACCTGGTCTTCTTCAGGTAGGATAAAAACAATCCTTCTTAAGTCATTTTCAAAGTGAAAAGATCAATCAAGGCTTTTAATTTATTGTTTGTTATGTGGCAGCTCAAAATCTCAACATTAATGTTCATGTTTAATCTTCAGCAGCAAACTGTGACATAAAATTTTAGTCTCTCTTGCACTTCTTTGCATTCTGTTTTGCTGAGGGCACTTGTGCTATGCTTCCCACATCCTCTCTAGCCCTTCCTGTAAAGCATCTGCGGCAGTCTTCTTTGGACTCTTGATATTCTTCTTTCTCTTTTGGATGAAATCCATTTCTCACAGGCTTCTGACCTTTTGAGGAGGTGTCTTCACTTTCACACTGTTTTATTCCATAGGCTCCCTAGAGGTTCAGTAAACAGGCTCCCTAGAGTTTCAGTAAACAGGCTCCTAGAGGTTCAGTAAACAGGCTCCCTAGAGGTTCAGTAAACAGGCTCCCTAGAGGTTCAGTAAACAATGTCTCTAAATGTGGCCAGTTGCTGGTCCAGTATGCACTTTCCTATCAGCACATCCAGTTTCTGGAATTTTTTTTTCCCTAATTTCTCTCATTCCGTTTTTGCATGTGTGGGTGGCAAGTTGAGTTAATGGCATTTGGCACTGAGAGCCCATACAAATCAATTCTTTGTCTCAATAATCAATTGGGATTTCCTTGGCAATGTGGTTTGAATCCTGCCATTGATTTTTCGTATGTCTTGATTGCTGATGCGGTGCTCTTTTATCTGACTCTTCATACAACCCTTTTGAGTTTTTGTGGGTCTTTGTCAATAGCTCAGAGGAGAATCTCCTCCCACAAACACACCATATTCATCGTTCGCTGTGGATTTCAGTCCTGACTGGGTTGGTTCCAATGGATTCATTATCACTCTCTCCTCCTTTTGGTAAATGTCACGGACGTACATACTTTTGGTTTAGAAGATAAATCATTTCTTTTCAAACCAGTATAAAGTGGAGTGTTACCAGTGACATCTTTACTAAACTGGCCGTGTGTTGACCAGTGTGCTATTTGTGTCATCCCGGGTGCGCTACGTCAGTGCATTTCGATCCCATCCTCCAATATTTCTCTTCATTTTTTTCCTTTAAAGCTTTCTTTTTCTGTTCTTTTATCGCCTTCCACGTGGTTCATCAGCTGATGTCAGGTGCCACAGGTTGCCATCTTGGTTAGGCTAGTGGTGTGACACTCATTTACGGACCGTCGAGTCGGAGGGATCTCCATCTCTGCTAGCTGGGCCCACATTTCTTTATCCACTTCGGTGTGGGTTTTGTGGAAGAGTCTTTCGCCCTTCAGCGGGTCGGAAAGTATTCCACCTGACACCACTGGGATCCCTATCCCTGCCAGCTGGAAGAACCACCTTGGGTCATCCCTGACCTGGAGTCCCCTTCGGTGTGGACCGGCACGGTTTCGGCTGCCACCTTCGTTGGACTGGGGAGCGAACCGTTTCTCACCTCACCCACCGTGGTAACTATATGTTCTGTTTTGGACAGTGTTTTGTTTTATTTGGGTTTTCTAACCTTTCAGCGGTTGAGAGGTTTTTCTTAAGCCTTCATATGCCGTTGGCTCGGGCACACCTTTTCTGTATGTAACTGCTCCAAAGAGGGGGAGCAGGTATGGAATGGTATCGAGATATGCGTCTTGTTGTAGAATTGTAGAAACGCATTATCTTTAATTGCGTTTTCGGTCCTTAGCGGCTAGGACTCTGTCGCTTTGGACTAAGCTGAAAATCTCTTACTATATAATATCCCTTCATTTCGGTCAATGGAAGCTGTGTTTGTTGTTTTCTGATTACACAGGTTGAGTCAATGCTTATCTCGCTCAATATGTGATTTGGGCCGGAATGGTATCAGAAATGTTAGTTTCATTTTCCTTGTTGCTTCATAGACACGAGACGGATCATGGAACGCATAAGCGTGCGAACGGCTAAACATTTAGACCGCGGAGTGTGGAATTCCTGCCGTATCGCCCCACATGTGGTTCCGTTCTCGTTGTGTCCTTGTCTTATATGTTTGTGTGACAGACGTGTGGATGAATTCTAATTGTTTTATTCATTGGAGCTTTTGTTGACTAAGGAAATTATCCTTAGTACAGGTCAAGTAAAAGCAAAGGAAAAAGGGGAAAGAAGTTATTCTAGTTCATTTGCCCTTTGTAGTGACAGAGACATTGTTGACCTTATTACGGCACTGTGACCCTTCATACTGTGACGCACTGCCGGACCCACTATGTTGCCACACACTGACTACAACAAGGACTATAGGGTGATGACTTCTCATCTGGAGATGATCTCCGCCATAGGGCGGGATTTTTCGTCCTTTTCCTTCAGCTGCAGCTCGGTCTTGTGCTGGCTGGACGACCAGTATCCACGGACCCTGCAGTCATCATCCTTTGTCCAGGCACCAGTCGTTTCTCAAACCTGCGGACTGGTGGAGGTGAACCTTGTCTCCTTTACTGGGACACCTGCTTCACCTCGGACTGGAAGACCAGCCCACTACGAACGTCACCCCTCTACAGGATCCACCTCCCTCTGCGAACCTCCTCGGTTCATGGACTCGAGTTGAGTGTTCAATCTTGTGTGTGTGGGTGTGGGTCTGGCGTGCGTGTGCGTGGGTCTAAAGCCGGTCACTGATTCGTTTTGTTGGTTTTGTTGTTGTTGTTTTTTGTTTTGTTTTGTTTAACTCTAGCTGAGTAGGTCCCGTTGGGTGTAGCATTGTTTCTAATACTGTCTTTCTTCTGTCATTCTGCTGAATGTCCTTGTAGCGGTTTAGCGGGTTAGGTTGGGACAGTAGTGGGATCCCGGGATATTGGAGGGTTTTTTTGTGGTCTATTCAATTTACTTTGTCCCCTAAGTCAGTTAGTTCTGAACAGTACCTTTCTCTTCTATGCCCTATTTTTTCTTTCTTTTCCTCTCTCGGCTATCTTTTCTCTTCTTTGTTATGACCCATACCCCATCTGGAGTGCTAGTGCGAGTGAGTGATTGTAATGTGAATAAAAATATTGTCGAAACTTCTTCCTCTTGTGGTCTGGTGGTGTGAGGGATTGAGTGATCGCTCCGTTTCTGCCACTGCACATTACCTGTATAAGAACCCCCCCTGTCAGGTGTACTCCCACGTGACAGTAAACCCTGGGAGGATCATTCGTTTTTGGTAATAGTGGCAAGTTTAGGAGGGCGAGGTGGGAACCCAGCCCACAAAACCTGTAAATCTGGTTTTTCCCAGTGTCATATGTTCTTTCCTAAACATTTCTGTTCCTGGAAGCCAATGGTCTGGCCAAGTGTCGGTAGGAAGAAACTCTAAAGACTACTTGACTTTAGAAATCTTCAGAGAAGAACCCCCTAATCAAACACACACACACACAACACACACACACACACACACACACACACACACACACACACACAACACACACACCTCACAACTCCTTCTCAGGCATGTGTTTCAGTCCTGAACTCTTTACACTCTGAGACAGGCTGGCCAGGTCATGATTCCTAGAAGCCCTTCTGCTGTCACTGTTTGCTTCATTTTTCCCTGGTGATTTTTGAATTTGAACTGGCAACTTCTGTATGTGCAGGCATTTCAAAGTATTGCCTTTTCCCACAGATGTCTCGCCCACATCGCTATAGAACATTCGTTCTTTTTTTTTCTTTTTTTTCCAGAAATTTAAGCCTTACATGTTGCATTTCATAGCTAATTCACGGAATCAGTTAAGGACACCTGACTGATGTGCTTTGAAAATACCTTATTGCCAGCTGGGTTCTCTTGCCAAAATAACCGGTTCCCATCTCCAGCATTATTACGTTTATGTATTAATTAACAGTACCTGGCAATTCTTACTCATGCCTGAAAATTTCTGCTGATCACATTATGAGTTTTAAAGTGCATCAAAAGTGGCATCTCTCCCACCATCCCCAGCCCAACCCTCTCCCTTAACACCCCTTCCCCTCCCTCCATGCTCCAGACCCTCCTCCAAAGGCGGCTGACCTCCAAAGGCTGTGCATGGTACAGCTCTGTCGGATCCTTCAGTTCTTGGGCTTCTTTCATCAGCCGCTTTACAGCTGCACAGCAGAAACAGCACAACATTCACAGAAGTTTAGCACAAACTGGTCCCATAACTCTTCACAGAGAGTAAAATAGCTCAAGGATACATTATGCCCTGGATAATCGTGCATGATGAGCGTTAGAGCGGTAATCCATTGACAGCTGTTGGGATGGGGTTTTTTTTTTTTTGAAACTTCTAGATAGAGAACTTTGTAATTTATAGAACTAAACATTACAAGACACACAAAAAGCAAGAAAGAGAGAGAGGGGGTGTTGGGTGGGGTGAGGAGAGAGAGGAGAGAGACAGACAGACAGACAGACAGGCAGACAAAGACTGACAGACAGACAGACAGACAGACAGCAGACAAAGACTGTTATGTTATCGACACAAGTATCAGTAATGATTCCCTCATTGAAAAGTAGAGGTCCTGTTGGCCCATGCTGTTATGTATAGGCAGCAGGGATTCAGCTGTGCATCTGACATCAAACAATGGAGCAATCGTTCTTGAAACTAACTGTATTCTTCGCCATGATGCATACAGCAGTCAGCATTTATTATAAAGACGTGTCAAATCATCTGCTTTGGGGGGGGGGGGGCTTACACGAATGATGCTTTTTCACAGTGACATGTATACACTCTACCTCTCATTCACAATGTGTGCGGCACGGTTCTAAGCTTACGACAATGAACAATGATTTATTCTCGTTAACTCTTTTGAGTCATAGAGAAATACGGAAACATGTAACAAACATGAGATGGCGGGTACACAGAGGAAGAGCAAAGAAAGTGAAATTACATAAAAGAATCAGAGCATATCAAATCCACATAAAAGCATGAAAGCACACAATATAGGGTTGACTAGATTAGAATGAAAGCAAGTGTCTGTAGTTATGTAAATATGTGTCATTAACTCCACAAAAGCAACTTCTAGTGCAAGGGAGCGAACTCTGATAGTCTAATTAAAACCATCATGCTGAAGGGAAAAAAAAACAAGTTGTTATTTTCAGGACAGTGCATATATACTTTTTGTTTTTAACTACTCTGGGCCAGTCAAGTCAAGAAAACCAAGACACATCGGGACAAAGAGAACGATCACTAGTTATGCACAGCAGAAACAACATTTTAAACACTTAAGTCCATTCTGAATCTATGTGATCAAGAAATTTGGGTTTTGCTTTTTTTGTTTGTTTTGTTTTGTTCGTTTTTGTATTTTTTGGTGCCGTTTCATGGCATGAATGACCCCATGCCACTCATACCAGCTTCCATCCACGGCCACCCTTGCTTGTCCTGCTATAGCCCGCACCAACAAACATATTATACCAAGCTCATGTTAGCATGGTTACCAGAACATGAATGCAACACTAAACACTTCAGAGATGGAAGAAAGATTTGACGGAAAGACATAATACTTTTGTCTATCTCCTCTGTTCTGAAGCATACATTACTTTCTTTAACTTTCAGGTATGTAATTTTCCAAAACTAATACGTGAACGATCTTTTCACTTATAATTTCATATTATATATATATATATATATATATTTATATACTCCATACAATAAGCTTGCAAAAATGGCATAGTAAGTTGTAAATTGAGTTAAGCGTGCAAAAATGGCATAGTAAGCTGTAAATTGAGTTCATTTTTACAGAGAAAGCCTTCATTTTTTCTTTTTTTTTTAGGTTATTGCCTGCACACTTTTGTCACTATCATATCACCTGATCAGATAAATGTATGATGATACAGATGCCATTCCACATTATGTCAGGGCTCACAATAAATTAGACAATTTAAGTTAGTGAACTTGCCAGTTCACTGGACAGTTTCATTCCTAACTAAGGAAATGTCCAGTTCTTCACACAGATAAACAAATGGGCACAACAGATGAATAGGAAATGAGGAAGTGCTGGAACAATGACACAGAACAGTTCAATTAACCCTGAAAAAAGTTGCTGGAATAAATCAGAACATCAATCGATTTCTTTTTCACATCACACTTAAATTTCAGTCAATTAAAACAAACAATATTGGCCTATTTGATTAAAAGAAGGTCTTTCTGTTCTTTGTTAGCTCTGCTGGATAAACATGATGTTTACAGCCACACTGTAATTGGTGTACACACATTTGGAATGAAACAACACTATCTAGACTCAACTGTGCCGGATAATGAAAGGAATAGGAGTTGTGGGTCTTCCTCGAAAAGTGACGAAGGTGGTTACTGTTGTCAAAGGTCTCACTTGATAACAGCAACCTCAAACATCAAGCATATTCCTAGCATGACGAATTGGATGTGATAGGATAATCATAGAAACGGACAGTTTGCTGTGGGTTTCTCTCCACAAATGACACATTCACTGTGAATGACAAATACACAAGGCTGTGATGGATATTATCATAAGAAACAGACAGTTTGCTGTGGAGTTCTCTCCACAAATGACACATTCACTGTGAATGACAAATACACAAGGCACCTTAAGAAACATTAAAAAAAAATATTTTCAATAAAGTGAATAATAAAATCAGCCATCATGGTGTCTCATACATAATGATAGTGTTATTGCAGTTGGGCTTTCAGTATGGTTTGGCGTAGTGTATGTGTGTGTGGAAGAGAGATGGGTAAAGAGTGTTGCACATGAGCACAAGCTTATCTGTGAGTATGTGTGTGAGTGGTATCATGGTAAGGTTCCCTGATCCTCAAAATATGGTTCTACCACACAAAATATCCTCCAGTGCCACTGACACACTCTAACATTTACCAGCTCAAAGCATCTCCTTACTTCCATTAGTTCCAGTCATCACAAATGCAGCACCCGCATGTCCCATCTGTTTTCCTATGCTATTCCAACTTAATGGACCACATAACAGGTGAAGCTTTCTTTCTAAGGACAATCCTCGAGAGTGGAGCAGCCAACCTATAGTAACACACAACAGCAACTATGCCATCCCTGGCAGCCCTCCAGACAAGACAGTACAGTGTAACAATGGGGGCAAAGGTTGGAATAGGCTGTAGATTTATAAATCATAGATTATATTCTTTTTAATATAAATCTTAAATAAATGTTAGCCAGCCGCCAAGAGAAATGTGGACAAACGAGTCACAAGACAAACACGACGCATTTCGACCTCTTAGGTCTTCTTCAGGCAAGACACAAACAAATTAGACAATGAAAATGAACGAATTTGTCACTTATATTTGTGTTTTGTTTTGTGACTTGTTTGTCCACGTTTTTCTTGGCAGTTCACTAACATTTATTTAAGATTTGTTTAGATTTCCCCCTGCAGTCGTCTCACTTTGCAACTAGACCTTTTTAATATCTGTTGAGTTGGTGGCTTGTGCCCCTAGGCACTCTGATGTGCTGTGCCTAGGGCTGTAATAGTACTCGGCCCCAATCCAGTGCTGGGAGCTGAAAAGCACTGCACCTGTCAACAGTTGCACATATGTATGGTGGCATTTTCTTTTCTGGAAGGGCTGCTTGCTTTTTTTTTTTTCCTCTTCAAATTAAAACCACAGTCCTTAGCTCAGTGCAGCAGATTTGTCAGTGTGTTCATAAAGATGGTGAAGAACTTCTTCAGCTTGATGAGTCAGTCCACGCTCCATCTATTTCCACATTTTCATCTGTGAATGGCAGACACCAAGGGAACTAGCCCTCCCTCTCCCATCTTTTCATTCTCCCACCTCCTCCCCCCCACCCCATCCTGATATGTCCATGCTGCCTTCTTCTTATTTCAGTAGCAAAATAACCAAATTTGTTCCTGCAATTTAATTAACTAGACACTGATTCAAAAATGATCTACTCATGCAGACTTCTGCTGTACCTAGTCCAAGTCTACAAACCAAGTATGGTTTTCAGTTCCATGCGTGTGCGCACCCCCCCCCCCCCCCCCCCACACACACACAGAGTGAGAGAGAGAGATATGATGATGATAATAAGCAAACACATGCCCTTTTTTTTTTATCTGGCTCTTGCCCTGCTATGGGCCTAACTAACCATGCTTAGCGGCTAAAACTTAACAAAACTTGTAACAAACATACATAACTTGACAAATATATAACTATTGATGAGTTGTTCTTCCATTAACATTGATGCATAGATGAATTCAAATAAAGAAAGAAAAAAAATTGAAACAACAAAGAAGAATGAAGAAATAGATTTCAAAGAAGAATAAACTGCATACACAGAAAGCCATCCCACTATTAATTATCATGAGGCTGAGAAAGAAAGACGGAGACAGTGACAGAGTTACGATCACGATTAACATACTACATTCGGCTAAGAATGTTTGTTAATGTTGACAACTACAATACATCAATAATATCAACCTAGTATTCACATTTTCATGAAGTTGTTAAAACATAAGAATAGAACGAACAGCAAGTACTACCTAAAACAGTTATCAGTTTGCCACAATGCATTCATAACATCAACAATCATAACACTTACATATCATGATGTGTATGTGTGCGTGTTTAACGTGGTGACAGCCCTGATGTGGCCCTTTGCGGTCGGCTGGGCTATAAGCAACATTATCTTATCTTATGTGTGCGTGTGTGTGTGTGGAGAGAGAGAGAGAGAGAGAGAGAGAGATGCCATCATGAAGCAGCAGAGAGAGCTAGAGAGGTGTTAACAAGTTCAGTGCATTACCTGGGCTGCGCAGGTTGTACTGGCCTTGCATTCTCGATTTGGGATGTCAGTCATAAAGCAGAAACAATAGACAAATTATTTCAGACTGTATCTCTAAATGTTAACCCACTCACTAACATCAAGACGTGGCTTACACGACTTGGACCACATCAGCATATAAAACGGCAACTGATTGGTTACATGTATCAACAAACGTTTTCGCAAGAACCAATCACTTATCTACTTTTATTGTGCAGTATTTCCGCCTCCGGTTCAAAACAATCACATGCTGTACGAATGTCTGTTTTTACAAAATGGCATGTGTAGGGGGCAATTCGATTGCAAGTTATGCAAGTACAGTTCGACGGTGCTGCCTCATTGTTCCGCGACGTCATAGATATAAAAAGAAATGGGTAACGATCTAGTTTCTTCATAGTTTGATGTATACTCTGATTTTACACTGTAGAGCGAAAATTGAGGTCACTCTTGGTGTCGTAAGGTCAAGATTTCCCGGCCCAGGCTTGCATCTAGCCCATGCGCACGGTAGTTAGTAATATTAAACCCGGCTGAAATAATCAACGAAACCGATGTCACAGCCCATACTGCCGCCCCCTCCTCCCCTCCCCTTTCTCCCCTTCTCGATCGAAGCTGTTCCCCTACCACTCGCATGGACAGCATGGCTAGTCCACGCTCATGATACTGCTCTCCAATGGCTCCTTCGGCCCGCCAGATAGAATAGGCTCACCAACAACTAAGAAAAACAACAAAACAAACAAACGAACAACAACAAAAACGCAAACCCAGCGCTTGTTCTGTAGCAAGGTGTACACAGATGGATCGTTGACGAGTAACAAAGAGGCCGGATCAGCATTTGTTATTCCATCGCTGAAAGTACAAAAAGCATATTTCATTGGAAAATATCGCTCCATATTCGTAGCTGAAATGATAGCGATACTTATGGCGTTGACATTTCTAACTGATTTACCGCAGTCAATTTTTCAAGTATTGTTTTGTGTAGATTCGCTGTCAGTGTTGCAATCGATCAAGTTTTTTAATTCAAATTCAGATAACTTTATTTTGAAGGAAATTCAACATTTAACCCACGTCTTGATATGTAAAGGAACAGATATAACTTTCCTCTGGGTTCCTTCACACTGTGGAATTTCGGGCAATGAACTTGCTGACAGATGTGTATGGATGACACGCTACACATAGCATGCACCTTCCCCGAAGTTGGAGTATGGCTGCCTTAATGGCGGGATAAAAAACGGTCATACACACGCAAGTGTCAGAATCTTCAACTCGATGAAGGTGGACACTCAAAGAAAGAAGAAGAAAGAAGAAGAAGAAGATACATGTGCGAAAAAAGGCGCTGAAAATGGAACGAGGGTACAAACTATTTCCATACCGTTCACTTTGAAAGAGAGTCAACAAATTTTAAAACATGTATACAGCTTGGGAATATTTCAGAAATGGGCAGAACAATGCTGTTATTCATGTTCAGACACAAAATAATCCTCTTTTTAGTATTGATCATTTCAAAAGCATCCAAAATCTGCACATTTACGATATGCATCAATACAGAAACTTTGTTTCAATATTCCATCGATTGAAACTGGATGCTTTTAGAACTAAATATAGCTCTGCAACAAAATGCATATGCGGGGAAACAAAATTGACAAGAGATCATGTTTTGTTCGAATGTGTGCCTCTCAAGGCATTTCTGCCATATTTATCAGGCATGTCTGTGACAGATATTTTTTCTGATATTGATTTTGCTTTGAAAGTTACTTTCTGCTTGATTTGTAGTCCAGTCAGGTATTTGCTTTAATCTGATATTGTTAGTGTGTGTAGGTTTGTTTGTTTATTCGTTTGTGTGTCTGATTGTTTTCTGATTTTATGTACACCACCCTCCGCTCACTGCCATCTCCACCCCCTCCCTACACACACACACACACACACACACACACACACACACACACACACACACACACACACTTGTATGCAACATGAACAAACTCTATCTGTCTCCCTCTATTTGCCTGTCTATCTCTCCTTTCTTATCTAATATCACATAGTTTGTGAAAAGACGTAAAATTAAAGTACTACTACTACTACTACTGTAGCAAACAAGTAAATGTTTTGATAAACTAACAGGATGTGCAAGCTTAGGCAGTGAAGGGAGGAACCTATAGCTTCTTCTTCTTGGGTATCTGCCCGCCTTCAACAAGCTGAAGATTCTGGCATCTATAGCTGATGAGGGATGCCTGTGCAGGTCATCCATTCTCGATATCACACATAATTATGTAATTATACTATTTGGTTTCAGTGTTTTAGAACTAGATTGCTACTTTTGAAAATTTTCAATGAATACACTCATATTCTAACAATGGTGTGTCTTCCAACTTGATGTTTTCTTGTGAGATTACATCTGGTTTTAAACAGGCAGGAATGCAAATTGCATCTTAATTGATTTAAAAAGAACAACAACAACAAAAAATCATTCTAACAAGAGAAAGAAACAGAGACAAAATAAATAGTAAATGTAGTTTAAAGAAAAAAAAATACTCCTTTTTCTGCTTAAAAATAGTAAAGTGTCATTTGTGGATGAGGTTCTTCTTCTTCTTCTTCCTAAAATACTGGTTCACTCAAAAACGAGTAGGTCACCAGCGCGCATGTTAAAAAGTAAAATAAAATAGCATAAAACAGTGCGACTCAGACTGTTGGCCCCTGGAGCAAATTTGGCAACAAGGGGTCGCACTCGATATTCAAGAAGTTAAAAAATGGCCAAACTCAGGCCCAGGCAATAGTAAAACATCTGGGGAAGTAAAAATAGAAACTCATCAATATGCAGATCTCAAAACTGTCGAATCAATTTGTTTTTTAAAAGAGATTGCATTTGTGGCAATCTTGATGGCACCCGGCAGTGAGTTCCACAGCCGTACAGAACTGGGATAAAAAGAAAGTAAGTGGCTGTCAATATTTGATGCAGGTATGGTATAACATTGACCGCCACTCCTGGTGCTACTTTTATTCAATACTAGTTGTTCCATTGGAATATCAATTACTTTAGCTCTGCCTTTGAAAAAGATGTTAAGTTTGATAAAAGCTCTTCTCTCTTCTAAGGTTTTTTCCATTCTAATTTCCTCATATTCTTCCTAGTATTCCCCTTTTCTCTGATGTGGTTCCCTGTTACGAACCGTGCTGCTCTCTTCTGAATCTTTTCGAGGTTATCAATATCCTTTATATGGTAAGGATCCCAAACTGAGCAACCATATTCCAGTACTGGTCTAACCAGTGTTTTGTAGCAGTCGTCTTTAACCTTTTGGGGGCAGTCATTGATATTCCTGTATAAGAAAGCTAAGATGTTATTTGCTTTCTTACATACTAAATTGTAATGTTCTTTCCATTTGAGACGACTATCTATATCACGCCTAAATATTTTGCAGCATTAGTTTCTTTAAGAATAGTATTATGAATAGAATAATCTGATCTAATTGGTGAGCGTTTGTTACATATACGCAACACTTGGCACTTTTGGGGATGAAATTCCATTTTCCAAGTTCTTTCCCACTCTTGTAAAGCGTTTAGATCTTCTTGTAGAATGCGTGTATCATTCTTGCTTCTAATTGTTCTATATACTAAACTGTCATCTGCAAAAAGCCTTAGTTATAGTAGTTCCAGGAGAGAGATTTCTACTTGTGTCATTTATATAAATTAAGAAAAACAAGGGCCCCAGAACAGTTCCCTGTGGTACACCTGACAAGACTGGTTTACAATGTGATGACAACCCTTCCACAACAACTTTCTGCGTTCTCCCAACGAGGAATGATCTAGCCCATTTTAGCAAAGAACCGCCAATGCCAATGTGTTCTAATTTAAGCAGCAGGCCCTCATGGTCAACCTTATCAAAGGCTTTAGAAAAGTCTAATAAAATTGCATCTATTTGCTGTCTGTTGTTAAGACAGTTATTAAAATCATTGAGAGTTGTTATAAGTTGAGTCTCACAACTCCTTCGCTGTCTAAAACCATGCTGGGCGTTATTTAAGAAGTGATATTTGTCAAGATGGTCCATTATGCTACTATATATTATGTGTTCAAGTAGTTTAGCTGATATAGATGTAAGAGATACAGGTCTATAGTTCTCTGCTTTTGTTTTGTCACCCTTTTTGAATAAGGGAACAATGCTCGCATCTCGCCACTCATCAGGTATTACTCCTTGATCCAGTGAAGCTTGGTAAAGTAGTTGGTATACCTCACTCAATTCATTGGCACATAATTTTAAGAGCTTGCCAGGAACGCCATCGGGACCAGTAGCTTTGTTTTCATTGATGTTGGTCAGTAACTTAAATACTCCTGCTTTGTTTACTTTGATGTTATGCATTTCAGGGAGTTTATCATCATCTTTTAGTCTAACGTTAATTAAAGGTTGGGATTTGAGAAAACTGAACAAAACTGCTTGTTTAGTAAGTTTGCTTTCCCTTCAGGTCCTGTATTAGGTTATTCTGGTTGTTTCTCAGGTCTGAATCCCAATGTTGTCCTGTCTCTTACTCCTTATGTAAGACCATAATTTCTTGTTTTGATGATCACCTTCTGAAATCATTGAATTAACATAATTGGAGTGAGCAAGCCTACATCTCTCTGACACCTTCTCTTAATATGTTTATACCTAACCAGTAATCTTTCTGAATTAGGATGTAGTTTCAATTTCTTAAAGAAACGATGTTTCCTTCTCAACAAACGTTTAGTTTTTGTAGTAATCCATGGCTGGTGGTTCTTGCTTGAAGTTATTTTAGTAGGTATGTTGTCATCCATAATAAAATCCAAGTTAGTTTTTATACACTTCCAAAGGTCACTGACATTATCTTTAACACTATGGGACCTCAAAAAAAGACGACTGAAATCATGAGTATCCCTGCGCAATTTTGGTAAATCTGCTTGGTTCCAGAGTCTGATGGTACGTTTAGGGGGTTTTCTTCGAAAGGGTTGAAAGTTGCTCTCTAAGAGAATTATGTCATGATCACCCAGGCCTGCAATTAATTCCTGATTGCCTAAAGCGCCTGGACAATTGGTAAAAAATAAATCCAGGAATGCCTTACCACGAGTTGGTGCTTCAACTGACTGCACCAATCCAAGGTCTTTGGTGGCATCAAAAAACTGAGTATTAATATTTTTACTGTATTGATTACCAAGTATGGCATCTTCACCCCAATCAATATCTGGTAAGTTAAAGTCTACACCAATCCATAAAATTGCCTTCCTATTGGCCAAAACAATGTTAGAAATGTCTCTGCAGATAGACGAACATACATTTTCATCTGAATCTGGAGGTCTGTAAACTGATCCAACAATGACAGGTCTCTTATTCTTAAAATTAATCCTACAAAATAAACTTTCACTATTTTTGCCTTGATATAAAAACTCACTGGCTAAGTTCTTCCTAATGGCAATCAAGACTCCCCCACCTCTTTTTCCAAGTCTGTCCTTTCTATAAATATCAAATAAATATCAGGTTGATAGATCCCTGATAAGTATATATTCCATATAAAGAATATAGATCAATGACTTGTAGATCCTAGGGTATCTTTCTCTCTCTCTGTGTGTGTGTGTGTGTGTGTGTGTGTGTGTGTGTGTGTGTGTGTGTGTGTGTGAGAGAGAGAGAGAGAGAGAGAGTAAATGTGTGTGTGTGTGAATGAGTTTTTGTCTGTCTGTGCATGTTCACATGATCTGTATGTCTGCCGGCCAGCAAGTACTTTCACGCATGAGAGAGAGAGAGAAAGTGTGTGTGTGTGTGTGTGCTGTGTGTGTGTGTTTGTGTGTGTGTGTTTGTGTGTGTTTGTGTGTGTGTGTGTGTGTGAACCTACATGGCTGGCTGGGCTATAAACAATATGGATTTAAATTGTGTGTGTGTGTGACCAATGTGTCATACAGTTATGGGTACACATTTTCTTCTGATTTTTAGATTGTCACATGGTTGTATCACTACTTTTTTTTCACCATAAAAAAACCCATGTTTTTCCTATGTTGTAAAGGTCTGTACTTTTTGTTGAAAAAACTTTGTGTTTGCTTTTCAGAATTTTTTGATTGAGGAATCTCAGTACTGCAAAGCCATGTATAGTAATAGATTTATGTATAGCAGCTATGCTTCAGAAGAACCGGTCATGAGACCTATATTACAATGGTCAAGAAGTCCCCCAGTCATTCTGACCAGAATGATGCCAATTAATAAAATGTATGAAAATCCTGTGATGAGTAGGAATGGAAGGTGTTGTCCTCTAAGGAATGGACTTAGGGTGTGCTCTCTATTTAAATGATAGAGACAGTGCTTTCTTTATCAAAATTCACCTTTCTCTCTCTCTTTGACCAGTGGTGGAAGGAGCAATTTTCTTTACCATCAAATTTTTGTTGTTGATGTTTTTGAGGACTTACAACTACTCAAGAATGGTTCAGGTGTCATTTACCTTAGGTTTTTGCAAGTTAAGTGCAGTTTAACACCCAAAACTTTCAGTGGGACACAAGATTAAAATATACACAACATTCATGATCTGATCGAATGTTCAGTCTGACTTCATACTGCTGGCTGGTTCTCTGTTTATCTCATTATGAAGAGAAGGCATGGAATGTTTCATTGTGAGTTGGAAGTCCAGTAAGAGTTGACAGGTAACTCTTCTAAATGTGTATGAAATGGGATCAGTTGCCATTTTCCTGTCAAATAAAATCTTTCATGCCGAAACTTAAAAACTTAAAACCAGACAGGATTTGTTCCTGGAGGGTACATGGGGATAGTGTAAGAATTTATGATGTAATCCATCCTCATGATGAAAACTAATGCAACAGATCTTGATAAGACTTTAATTTAGAGAGCTGTCTAGCGATGATTTGCTCCTATTTTTGGAGTTGATAAATCTTTTCTTATGTGCTATGGAGTGAGCAATGTTCTAATATTGTTCTGTTACAGGCCGTCAATCTCCCAAGCAAATCACCATCAGAACTTGCTCTCGAACACTTCGATTCTTTCTACAAACCTCTGTTAGGTCGCCAGTGGCCATCAGTGAGGGTATCATTGTTGTCCCTGCCAAAGTATGCTGCTGTGATCAACAGTGTCAGCGAGCCGGAGACTTCCACCCAGCATCTGATGGAGCTGGGAGCCATCGATTTGATCCAGGCAGCCGTGAACAACTTCCACAAAACGAAAAAAAGAGGTGTGGGAAAACATACTGCTGACATTGAAGTACTTGGTGATACTGCAGCTGACATTGTGGATCATGATATAGGGCAGAGTAATACCGACAGGACCGAGACTAGTCATGGAGAAGGAAGAAGCAAGGTTGAGAACATTCAGTCTTCTGAAGCGACACACTCAGTTCTAGAGGAAAGCCCAGCGACCAAGAGCGCTGAGGAAGACTCACCTAGCAGTTCAGTCCTTTCTGCCCCGTTGGATGCAATGGGGAAAAGAGACGGTCAGAAAAATGTCCATCACATGGATGACATGAAGAACTTGTTGAGTCCAGGTAGTGTCAGAAGCAGCACAGATTTGGAGTACTTTATGCCCACTGAGCAGGTGTTTTCAGAAATGGAGGAGTTTCGCTTGCAAGAGTACTCCCAAGGTATGTACCAGGGACATGCTGTGTCTGCCTCAGTGGTGCCCGGACAGCTGCCCCTGCTTCCCAAGGCTTTGAAGGTGATGGTGTTCCCGTCTGGGGTTGTTTCGGATTTCCCAAGGCCTTCTGCTGATAACTTACGTCTGTTGAGTGAGTGATTTTTGTTTTTAGTTGAAAAAATGTGTCGACTGTTGAATTACTCTGGCTTTCACTTAATTTATCTGGTGTTCATGTAATGGTTATTCTTTCCTTTGATGTGCTGTTGGGCAGGATTTCGTTGTTCAACTGTACATAATCAGTAAAGTAACGGTCATTCTTTTCTTTATGATACGTTGTTTGGCAGGAGTGTTGGAAGGTGGTGGTGGTGGTTGGTTGTTGTTTTTAAAACTACAATTAATTAATCAACATGCGACTTTTCTCCCTAATTCAAAAACTACTCAGCTCATGGTTACGATGTTTTTGTTGACTCTTCTGTCTGTCTGTGTGTCTGTTTATCTGTCTGTTTGTCTGCCTCTCTCTCTCACTCGCTTGTCTGTCTTCTCTGTCTCTGTCTCTCTCAGTTGTTGTAGATCATGACTGAATATTGAATTAATTCACTTGGTTTGTGCATGCTTGCATTTGAGCACTCACGGAGCTCCACTAGAGATGGAGTGTCATAAACATCCATCTGTATAGAGAGGAATCCCAGTTTCAAAAATCAGAAGTTTTCAGGTTCATTCTCCTTTATCATAAATTGTTAATGCCTGTGTGTGTTTTTTAAAGTGTTCATGCTCAAGTAAATCTTTAAAGGAATTTTTCAGATAATACAAAAACAACAACAACAAAATAATAAAACCCAGACGGACAGAAACAAAGACAAATAACCTCAATTTAATCAAAATAACCTCAATTTAATCAAAGCAAAATCGGAAATGAAATGAGGTAGGGAACAGTAAACGATAAACAGTAAAACAGTGGGGTATGTTTTGCTCCCATAAGGAAACCTAACACAGAGTAACTTTTATTCAAGACTGGCACAGCCTTTTAAACTTGAATAAAGTCAGACAAATACATAGACGAACAATCTAATAGTGGGGGAAAAACAAGCGCAGGCCAACAACTGAACTGTCTGGCAAAGATTTGGACTTGAGGGGAGGGGAGAGGGGAGTTTGAAGATGGAGAAACTGGGAAAATGAAATAAAAAAAAAAAAAAGGTTACAGATATGAAAACTCTTCACTAGCTGCATAAGGGAACCATCGCAATCCCTTTTGAAGGCAGATATATTTGTATTGCCTGCTCGAGGCCTTTCGCCCGCTGGATTTTGCTTTAATAAAACCAGATACAGATCTGAGGGTCCCAGCAACAGCAAACCTCAGATACAATCTTAGGGGGAAAAATCTCCCTTGAATCTGTTTCAAGCAGGAAGAGCTATAGTCACTCAGTGTAATAGATCTAGATGTATTTATAAGTAAGTAAGAAACAGATCAATGAATAATGAAAATGAAGTGAATTATAATAGAAAAGCAGACAACAAACGACAACTAAATACATTTATCAGTAAATAGATTAGTACTTAAATAGATTGATAAATAAACCAATCCAGTATGTCAGCAGGCGTGGGGAAGGGAATCTTTGTGATTGATCCAGTCATCATATGGGGCCAGGAGAGTGGGGGAGGGGGGAGCCCTGAAAGATGTAGGGACTTGTAAGTAAAACACACACACACACACACTTGCACACACTTGCACACACACACACATGCAGTATGATGCACTCACACACAAGTGTATACATGCATGTGCGCACACAACCATGCATGCATGGACACACTTGTATGTATACAAAGCATGCACACACAACCACGCACACATGCAACACGCACGCACACACACACACCCTGCCTTCTTTTGCCTGCTTTCTTTGAATCTTCGCTGGATGAAACTTTAAATAATTCCTCTTATGTAACATTAGATTAGCATTAACCCAGAGACCGATTTTTACTTACCTGTAATGAGGTGCAGTTGTATCTTTGTATTTGATGTTACTAAGACTTACTTGGGTGTTTTTATATTGCAGCTATACTGATTTTTTAATTGTTGCTTTTCAGTTTTCTATTGTCTAAGTCACAGAACATGAGTACAGAGTAAACTGAAAAAAACACACAAACACACATGTTCTGTGTATAATGGATAGGAATTATTACAGCCAAACATCACAGAAAGGACTCGGTGTCAGCTCAGAATCTTCTTGGGGGGATTGCCTCGTTACCGGGAAATGTGTGCTACCTTTGCGCTGCCAGTACAGTAGATGCTATTGGATGAGCTTGTGTGTGTGGAGTGGTCGAAATGAGCAGCGTGACAGTGACACCATTTATGGAGCATGGAAAATCAACAGAGAAAAATGGTCAAAAGGCACAGGGAACAATCTCGTTTGGAGTCAGTGGGTGCCGACTAAAGTTTCAGACTGTGCAAGAGATTTTTTGTTCTCAATTTAGCGCTCTTTTGGCTAAGATCAAATGTAGATTTATTAATTTTTTTTTATTCATTACCATTTATTTAGATTTCATGTTTAGGATCATTGTGAATGATCTGTTGGGATAATTTTCATAACCAAGTTTGAAGGAGACCACTTTGATTTTTCAGTGTTCGTTTCTGTCCGAGGTTTTGTGAAAGGGTTAGCAATTTTATGTTTACCGATGAAGGGCATTGAATTGACTGAATGTTCGGTGTTTTGGAATCATGCATGCATGCACTATAGCAGGTCCTTTCAGGTGACTCTCTGTGACTGTCCAGATTATTACCTGCTGGATGCTGCCTCTGTATTACCAGTGCTAGCCCTCGATGTACAACCCGAAGATAATGTACTTGACCTGTGTTCCGCACCAGGAGGAAAGACCTTGGCGCTGCTTCAGATCATCCTGTCCCAGGGGGGTCAGTTGCCTTTGTCTCTTTTCTTTAAACGATAAACAAGTGGGGTATGTTTTGCTCCCATAAGGAAACCTAACTTCTTTAAAGTAAGACTGGATCAGAGATTCTAAACCTTTTCGTTTATATTATCCATTATGATTTCATTGATAAAGACCCCTCTATACAGATGTGTTTTCATTTTCACTATTACTAGTGGGGCAGACAGACTCATTTTTTTACGTTAATGATTTGCCCAATATAAATTTCGCACCAAAAAGACCTGAAATTTTCAACATGGGTGCAGACGAGTTGTGTGCCTTTCAGACTTAGCAAGTTAGGAAGAGAGACAGTAAGAAATATAGGGAGAAAGGCAGGCAGCAATTGAAAAAAAGAAAAGAAAAAAAGAAAGGCAGGAAACAATACCAAAAGAGAGGCAGGCAGCAATACAGAAAGAGAGGCATGAAGCAGTGCAGAAAGATGGGCAGGATGCAGTAAAGTAGGAGGGCTGGGAAGCAATACAGAAAGGTTGAGGCAGAAGTACAGACATTAGCAAGCAACAAACAGAGAAATGTGCTGGCAATGGTAGAGAATGAAGAGGCCAATGTTACAATTCGGCACTGCTAACTAGAGATTTGCAGTGGGTCATCTTCCGCAAATGACAAAAAACAGCCAGAAACATACTCAAGCCACCGGCAGGTTAATTCCAAAACTTGCAGACTGTGAGCAAGTCTGTGTCTGTTTTCAAACGTTTTAATTGTTCAGACACGGTCATGCACCTAAAGAGTGAGAGGAGAAAGAGTGAATTGAAAATGGTAGCAAAACGGATGAAATGGAAAGAAAGGGGGGGGGGGAGCATTCACTCTACTTGGTGGATTGAAACACAGTTTTGGAATAACCAGACCAAGGATGAACAGAAAAAAGACTTTGTTGCTCTCCTCACATAACTGAAACTTTCTGACATATCCTTCCATTCAAAGACAGCTCAAGGACAACATGTGACTTCCTCCGCAGTCATATGGGACAAGTTTATTGGGGGGAAACTGCAAAAACCTTTAAATCAATAAATGCAATATATTCCAGATCCTTCGGGTCATAAAACTCCAGGGAGAGCTGGACAGCCCTCCTTGTGTAAGTGTTTCGCCACCGATTCACCACCGACTTTGGTGCAGTGACATAGTAACAGATCGCCGTTATGGAAGTCGCTGGTTCAAACCCCATCAGACACGTGTTTGTGTCATTGTTCAGTTGTTATGGGTTTCTGTCCAGTCACAAAATGTGCTGTTTGTCAGTGGAAGACTTGAGCCACACAGTTGAGATCAGTGCATGAAAGCATGGGTTTGTGAGAGTAAATTGCTCAGACTGCGTGACCTACAATGCAGTTGTCTGTGTCTCTTGGGCTTAGTTGATGGTTGAGTGCAGTTGTGAAAGAATCGTGTAGTAAAAAGCGTGGTAGAGTATAATAGCGGGCCATTCACGGGCATCACAGCATGATCAGATAAGGGAGCGTTGTGGCAGTGTTACCCACAAAGCAAGACTGCGTGGGGAAGGAGAGGAGGCGTGTCAGCTTGTTGTGATGTGTGTTGCAGTGCTGTCAAACTTCTCCACAATGTTGCCAACAGAATCGTGTCTCATCATCATCATGTGTGTGTGTGTGAATGTTGTGTATGTGTATGTGTGTGTGTGTGTGTGTGTATTCATGAGTGAGTGTGTGTGTGTGTGTGCGCGCGCGCGCCACAGGTTATATGGCCAAACTAGGAACATTCTTGGGGGGGATGTTTTGTTTGTTCTGTGTGCTTTGTGTTGCCTTTCGTACTATGCAAACCGGTGCTGTTAGCAGCATTCATGGGAGTCATGGGCATGTAATTCTCTCATCATGGGCGCAAGATTTACCTTTCAAGTTTGTTATACGGTTAATGCTTCTTTTAACGTTAAAAAAAAATATTCAGTTCATTTTCATTTGGCTCATAACATGCTAGTAGTAGTAGGTGGTTTTGTTTAGAACTATGAGTTATCACTTGACATTCCATGATTGTGACAGAAAAAACGAACAACATAGATCCAGTGCTTTATCTTCACAATCACACACACACACACACACACACCACACACACACACACACACATAGAGGTTGGAATCTATAAAAAAAAAAAAAAAAAAAAACAACAACTATATCCTTCTCCCATACAGTGACTAGAATTTTTTTTCCTCATGAATTTGTTTTTTAAAAAAATTCTGATGAAAGCAGAGAACTTTGGTGGATTGAAAAAAAGAAAGATAAAAATTATGAGTAAGGAGAGTAATCTAAGAAACTTGGGTTGAATTGATGACAAAAACAGAAAACTGAGAGACTGTCCACAATGTAAACATTGACCCAGAGCTGAAGTGCCATACTGTTGAACTGCGCCTTCAGTGAACATGAGTGTGTAAGACTTAAGATTTGCACGTCAGTCCTTGACTTTGAAGTATGGTTAAGGTTAATTTACAACACCAGCTCAGAACAATACCTAAGCGATGTAATTTTTCAATGGAGGGCATTCATTTTGATTGACTGAAGCAGTCCTTTTTCTTTCTATTTGTGTTTGTGAGGTGTGTGTGTGTGTGTGTGTGTGTGTGTGTGTGTGTGTGTGTGTGTGTGTTGTGTGTGCCACAGCAGCTCAGAATAATACTTAAGCGATGTAATTATTCATTGGAGGGCATTCGTTTTGATTGACTGCAGCAGTTCTTTCTTGCTTTCCAATTGTGTGTGTGTGAGCACATGCGCCTGTGTGTGTGTGTGTGTTGTTTGTGTGTGCGTGCGCGCACACCACGCGTGCATGTAAATGAATGTGCATGCGTGAATAGGGAGAGAGTGAGTGAGAGAGAAGAGAGAGATGGTGTGTGTGTGTGTGTGTTTTGCATCATGTTACACCAGCATGCATGTATGAATTTGAATACGATGGACAAATTAGGTCACACCTTTGTCACATGGAAATCATTCAAATACATGAAAACTTATGTATGTAAATAATATGGTCCAAGTTTTGTGTGAAGATACATCCATGCTATTCATATTTTCTTTGTATTTATTTTGATGATGTACCTGCGTGTGTGTAGATGTATTGTGTGTGTGTACATAGGTAGCAGCAGCTGTCAGCAATCTGACCACTCACCCATCAGAAAGTGCAAATTTTACCCATGTTTTTAAGTGTCTCATTCAACAAAGCATGCACCTACGACACAAAACTTAATGCAAAATAAGGAGGAATGTTTATACTGTAAATCTGTTAGATATGTTTTATTGCTTGTGAGGAGTTAAATTGTATTTGTATTGATGCATTTGTGTCACAGGTCATTTAGACAGCAATGATGTCTCTCAGGGACGGATGAAACGTCTGAAGACTATGCTTAGGAGTTACCTGACAGGTGACCTGATACAAGAGTTTTCCACCGTCACTGAACAGAACGGCTTGAACTTCAAAGAACCTCTGTACAATAAGGTCTGCTTTTACTAGTTTTAGTCTTCTTTTTTTTTTTTCCATGTAAGCGGTTACGAAAAACATGCTAAAAGATATGTAATGGAGTCTTACATTCAAAAAAGAAAAATTATGTTTGCACTCATGCTAAACATTTGAGTGGAGTGTAAGCCGTCATGGCGTACTGTTTAGTATGATGACCATGGAGGTCATAGGGGATGGGAGACTCATCAGAGGCGTTTACTGACGGGGTTTTTTCAACCTTGCTGTCTCCATCCTAGAGTCGAGATCGGGGCAGGCTTTGGTTTTGTATGGAAAGACTGGAATGAAAGTGTCGAGTTTCATCCTTTGGCTTCTGGATGTGCAAGCAATCCTCACTGAAAAAAAAACAGACTCTGCAAGTTGCTGTGCACTGCGCTAAACTGGCTTCATACATAATTATTGTCTCAGCTATGTTGGGTCATGGGGCAGTGTTTGTAGGGCAACGAGTGCCTGTCAAAAGAAAAGAAATTTTACTACCAAGAGTAGTTTTGTGATATGCTTACCTGTCCAAACAACTGCCTTTTCTCCGTTTGGCTTGAAGCAATGCCATACATTAGAATTCCCATAAAAAGATTGAAAATGGAGAGTAAAGAGCCAACTCTTTCTTTTAACCATTAGGCCAACTGGAGTAGTCTCCCTTAGTTCACCCTGAATTCAGTTTCATTATAATTTGCCATCAGGAAGATATTGGACTGTTTTATGGAAAACTGTCCAATTCAGTAAAAGCTTTGAACCCAACTCTATTCAATTCAGTTTAGTTAAGGGCAGAAGCACTTGTCTGAGGGTGGTTTCTTCTCGAAGACCTGCTGTCGCTCTCCCTTGGTTTTCTTCCTACTGTACTGTCTTTCAACAGCAATCTTTCCACCTACAGTCATCAGTTTGTCCAAAACATTCTTATGTATCACACTCAAACCACCACACCAACACATGAATGTGAAGGTCAGAGCAGATCCTAAGAAGGGGCAAGAGAATGATTTGAGAATGCAAGTACTGACATTACGAGACCAAAACGTCCACCAACAGTATAGTCTAGATTGGAATTTCTTATTGATGCAATCAATATGTGGCTTATAATTTAAGTAAACTTGTTCACTGGAAAGTGTTTCCTAAACGTTTACAAACGTCAACATACTGTGCTTCCCATGTGCTGCTTCATGATGTCCTGACATTGATTGCTCATTGTGACGACCAGTTCAAGCTTGGTTAAGATGTACCTGTGAGTGGCTGTGTATGCTGGGGCTGGAGTGAGCAGCATAGGAGGGGCCCCTGATAGGGCATGGAAGAAGAGACCAAAACAAAACCATTTCACTTGGCACCAAAAGGACGATTCATGTCCATGTTAAATCAACTCGCTACCAGTTTGGATGTTGATTCAGTACTTGTAAAATTCCTGTGGATCATTTATGCTACAAGAAAACTTGATGTTAATTCAGTACATAATCATAAGGGTTTGGGTTTTTTTCATGAGTTTCATGTAGCATGATTTTGAATTTCATCATACATGTTCACAAATAGAATCAGACCATGATACTATGCTGATCAGTTGATCTGTATTTTACATGAACTTACCTTTAGAAAGAGATCACAGTGTACATGCACACACACACACACAGGATCAGGATGAGTGTACAGTCCCACTTTGTCCTGTCAGCCAGCAAAACAAAGACATGGGTCATTTTAATGGTGTTGGCAAAGATTATGCAGAATATTTGAAACGTGCACCCACTAATTAATTTGCAAAGGATTTTTAATTTTATTTAAGTTAGACAATTCTTGTGTTGGACTATATTGCTCCGATTCTTATCCATGAGCATGAAAGTGTTTTGTTTTTTGAGTGTTCGTTTTTCACCAGCACTGAATGACAGTGGTGTATGTGATATTACAGGTTCTTGTGGATGTTCCATGCAACAGCGACCGTCATGTTTTGTTGGAGGAAGACAACAATTTGTTTAAACCAGTCGCATCAATGAACGTCTGAAAATGACCACACTTCAAAAGAATCTTCTGCTGTAAGTGAAAGATTTTGTTGTGCTGCTTTAGTTACAGGCGAACGCTCACAGATGTTCAGAGCAAAGTTTAAACCATTCTTTTTGAAACGAGAGCAAAAACAGGATCTCTGCATCACCAAACGAAGGAAGAAATTACAAAAACAACACAATGAGTTGCGGCCAATTGGGTCTTCTTTGAATAGGACAATGAACATTAAAGACAATGAAAATAAAGAAAGCCACTTGGAAAAAAAATTTGTCTTGGGTGAATGACTAAACTACGGAATAGAACTGAGCTTGAAGGGGAGAGAGTGCAGGTAAAAATGATAATACTAATGATGATAGAATAATAATAATAGAATAGAATATTTACATAATGATGATACTAACAATATGATAATGGTAACTATGATAATAATAATAATGAGGCAAGATGATAAAAGATGAGAGATAGTTACAGTAATATGGTTATGATAGGAATAATTATGATGATTATGATCATGATCATCATAAATAAGTAATTATGATAGTAAGGAATAGAAGAAGGATGGAAAGAGGAAGAGAAGAAAGAGAGGAAGAGAAGAACTGAGGAAATGGGGAAAGATGTTACGATAGAATCCAAGAAATATTCCAGTAGTTTAACAATAATCATGATTATGAAAGTAATTATGATGATAATATTATAGAGAAAATAGGAAAGATAGTGAGATAAAATCTGAGAAAAATACAAATGCATAGAAATTTGAGAATACAACTGGAATGAAGTCACATAATGACAAGAGATGAAATGAAGATATGATAATAATAATTCTCACTACTTGCGATGCTACTCTACTATAATAATATGAATACTTATACGCCTATTCCGGCTAAGACAAGCTCTAAGCCTTTACAATCACACTCGTTTACTACTTTGACAATGATAAAATTATGATAATGATGGTACCATCGAAGAGTCTTTAGTGTAGGATGATATGTCTCCCTAATTTTCGTTGTTGTTGGATTTTGTTTGTTTGTTGAATATTATATATATCCTAGTTGGCAGATTACTTCAGTTAGGTTAGATAACATACTCAGAAGTATTTCAACAGAAAATTTCTTTCTGTAGCATTAAAGTTTTCTGCAAATGACTGTTCTTTCTTACCATTACTGCAGGGCTGCCATCAAGTCATGTAAACCTGGTGGCTCAGTGGTGTACTCCACCTGCACGCTGGCTGCTGTTCAGAACGATGGCGTTGTACAGGCTGCTCTGGAAGAACTATGGGAGACCTCTGACATTGACATTGTTGTGGAAGATCTTTCCCCATGAAAGTCATGTTCGCTCCTTTCTTCAAGTTCTACTCCGGCACCAGACTGGGCCTTCTCGTGCTACCGTCTTTGATCAACAACTATGGACCATCCTACTGCTGAAAACTCAGACGACTGCATTAGTTAAGAAACTGGCAGCATCATGATGCCAAGTCTCTTTTTGTCTTCCTCCATGATATCGCTAACAACTAAGTGCTCATTTTACCAAAAACATCCATGTAGTCACCTGATTGTTTGATTTAGTTAAAGTCTTCATTTCTGGTGATGCCATGCAATTAATGCTACAAATTTAATACTTTTATCTCATGAATGACACTTCCTTACAATCTAAGTGCCTTTTCTAACAGTCCTAGCTTTTGTATTCCACTATGTTATTTTTGTACATGTCATTTTGTGAAGTCTGAAGTAAAAGTAATTAGGTGCGTGCACTGTAATGCGATTTAAACTTTTAGCAACTGAAAGGGGAAATCATAAACTTCTGTTCTGATCAACCGGGGAACAACAGCCTTCTCTGAATGTTAGCCGTTTTGAAATCAAGTTGCATCTATGCGAAAATACTAGAGTCCTATTTTAGGACAGTTTCAGTTTTAGTTTCAGTTAAAATCATCGAGGAGGCGTCACTGCGTGCGAACTTAGACATATACGCCACACCAATCCGCTAAGTTTGAGACACAAACTGCTGATTTTAATTGTAACTCAGTGAATTTCTAGAAGATCCTGATACTACAGCAAGTTCAGAAGTGTGTGGGACACAGTGCACATGTTTTCTGGAAACTGAATCTAGCATCAGTGGGAGGGTTCCATCTTCGCACATGAAGATGGTTTGGCATCAGAAGCAAGAAGGCAGACAAGGTGAAACATTTTGTGTTGCTTCTGATTGGAGGATGAAAGAAGTGGATGGTATGACCCATCTGATGCAGAAACTGAAGATGCAGATGAAGAGTCTATGAAGGCAATTCTGTAGGACTTTAGGGGACAGTTTCATGGACTCTGCACCACCGAAATTAGTTGGTCGTTTGAAATATTTAAGAGGTCCTTTTGAGGTGTTTTTCATTCGCTGCAGTATGACAAGCATCTGGAAACTTCATGAAAACCTTGTTCAGAGATGTCCCACCTGATGCGATCTTTGAATTTCTGGAAGAGATTAACATTTTTCATCTGATATAAGATTTTACAGAAGAAAGATTTTTAACAAAGTTTCTGGTGCATTTTTAGTGTATTTTAAGGAGCTGTGTGGATTTTTTTTTTTTTGATGACTTGTGAGTTGACCTCAACGTGGGACAGCCCTGACGGCCCTTTGCAGTCGGCTGGGTTATAAGCAACTTTACCTTGCCTTACTTTACCTGGAATCTTGCTGGGTCAGACAGCCACTGCGGCTTACACAATGCAGGAGGCAGTGAATCCCGTCTCAGCTTTGGCCACCTGCTTTGCACTCTCACCACAGAAATAAATGTTCACTCCCAGATAAATTCACTTTGTCTCATCAAGCTCTTTAGTTCAGTCTCCCTTGCCCCCGCCCTTCTCCACCCCCTCCTTCCCCCCCCCCCTTCCAAAATAATAAAAGAAAAAATGAATAATTATTTTGTTGATGACCATAGGTTAACGAACAAGAAAGATCCTTGCCAAACAACATGCTACAGCAAAGAAAAAAAAATGACCACTTTGTTGACAGCAGATATATTAAGTTAACGCCAGACAGTTACTAGAAAAACTGTTTATCAACAGCAACAAAAACAGAGCCCTTGGCATATGCGAAACATCCCCCGACAGAAGTACGTCACTTGGTGGTGGACTGGTGAATTGGGAAGCAGCAGAGGCAGTTCAGAGGATGGTAGTGTATTTTCTTTTTCAAGCAGAGCAAGCAACAACAACAAAAATGATGAGAGAATAACATTTGTGTAACTTCATCACCAGACAAATGGAACATATAAAAGACGGTACAAAACAAAATGCGTGCGATTGTTGAATTCTTCTTGTGGTCGCTAACCCACATTTCATTCTGTAGCTATAACCCGCTCAGGACTACGGTCCTTGGGTTTTTTTTCAAAATGAAATAAATGTATGTATTAAAAGAAAAATCTCTTTCTCTCACTCTGTGTGTGTGTGTGCGAGTGTACCACAGTACACATGAGAATCCATTGCAATCAGCAGTCACCCTGGGGTAATTGGCCATTGCAATTTGCACTGGGATAAACCAGAAATGGTACTAGACTGGTGAAATTTCAAATTGCTCCAGTGTTAAGGATGATTACTTATCATGCCAACAACACTATTCACTTTTGGATTGATTATTATGATTATTATATGGTCATCGTTATCATTACTATTATTAACATTATCATTATTTATGATAGTATAACAACACTGGGGAGAGTTTCACAACAGAGTAAAAACAAAATGTAATAAAGGGGCAAGAGCTAATGAAATAACAAGATGCGAAGCATATAAACGTACTCCCAGTTTTCCAAACCGCTTATAAATCAGCCAAGTGCTTTATGATATAAGAAATAAAGGCAAAATAACGGTTTAAACGGTTATTTAACCGATGTACACTTTTGAAACTGGTATTTTAGTCCTCACTGGGCTAAAGCCTGTGTACATACCAAATTTCATCCAAATCGGACAATATGTCAAGAATAACAGTTTTTAACGGTCAGATTTTGAAACACTGCATGGAAGTGCCATTTGTGTGTGATGACCTTTCTATATACAAAATTGCATTAAAATCCACCAATATATAAAAAATAATGGCAAAATAGCAGTTTATCGGTTATATAACCGATATACACTTTTGAAACCAGTATTTTAGTCCTCACTGGGCTAAAGCCTGTGTACATACCAAATTTCATCCAAATCAGACAATATGTCAAGAATAACGGTTTTTAACGGTCAGATTTTGAAACACTGCATGGAAGTGCCATTTGTGTGTGATAACCTTTCTATATACAAAATTAATTAAAACCCACCAATATATAAAAAATACCGGCAAAATAACGGTTTAACGGTTATATAACTGATATGCACTTTTGAAACCGGTATTTTAGTCCTCACTGGGCTAAAGCCTGTGTACATATAAAATTTCATCCAAATTGGACAATATGTCAAGAATAACGGTTTTTAACAGTCAAATTTTGGAACACTATATAGAAGTGCCATTTGTGTGTGATAACCTTTCTATATACCAAATTTCATTAAAATCCACCTATATATAAGAAATAATGGCAGAATAACGGTTTTAACGGTTGTTTAATCCATTTTCAGCATTACATCACTTGCATGTGGACAGAGGATCCGATTTGTCACAAGATCATCCAAACCGCTTATAAATTGGCCAAGTACTTTCTGAGATATTCCATAAAGAAGAAAAACCGTTACAGGCCGTTACAACTATTAGTAACGGCTATAACAAGGGCAAACTAAAACATCAGGCATCATCCGTGACCCATAATGAACATGCCTGCTAATTTTCAGAAAGGTCGGACAAGTACTTTCTGAGATATTCCATAAAGAAGAAAAACCGTTACAGCCGTTAGTAACGGTTATAACAGTAAACTAAAACATCGGGCATTATTCGTGACCCATAATGAACATACCTACAAATTTTCAGAAAGATCGACCAAGTACTTTCTGAGATATTCCATAAAGAAGAAAAAGCGTTACAGGCCGTTAGTAACGGCTGTAACGGTAAACTAAAACATCGGGCATCATCCTTGACCCATAATGAACATACCTACAAATTTGAGAAAGATCGACCCAGTAGTTTTGTCTGGAGCGAGTGGAACACATTTTGACCACGGACACACACACAGACAGACAGACAGCATTTCTTCGTTCCCATTCTAAAGTACTCCCTGTTCTTTAAGAACTGGGAGTACAAAAACCAGAGGTCAAATAAGTTCACACATGCACGTTTGTGTGCACATTCTTATGCACACACATCATATCTACATATTAAGGTGTGCGCGCATACACCACACACATTGAAAAAAAAATTTGTTGGTACAACTCCTTTGTCCTCCTCAGGTCAACTGCAAATCTTGCGTGCTGAGATGCAGTTGACATTACCTTGTTACGAAATACTGAATGCAAGACCAAAAGGGTGTCAATGAGTCCCTTCTTTCTTTCCGCAGACAATTTCAGATCAAGGTGAATTGATAGAATGGGGGCAGGTGTGTGTGGAGGGGTTCTTTTACACTTCTGCAGCTTAAAAAGGATGTCCTTTCAAACCTTTCAACAATTGAAATCAATCAGTTTGGAAAGTGTGAGAGCAGTTTTGGTACGTTTGCGTCATGCCCTAATCATTTTATAGTTGTTTGACAATCCAGTATATATCTCACAAGTATTTTCAGAGGGTCTTGGATTGGGCTCTTCTCAACAATTGTCATTAAAACGCTCCTCAGAATGCCCATGTTATCTGCTGTAAGTGCTTTCTTGTAAGCTGGGCTGGCTGTCTTTGACCAACTGAAAAGCATCAGAATTAACAGTATAAACTTATCTCAAAACATTGCCAACATCCTTGTCGTATACAAATGCTGCTTCTCGATCTGATTTGCACATGCGAGATCTGGTATGGCTGCATCAACCAAAGTTTGAGAGGTGTATCGACGAATCTGTGATGCCATACTGAAACAGGAGCTGAGTTGGTGTTGTTTTGAAAGCTTTCGATGTAGGCTACAACTTGGCGAGTGCAATAGCATCTGCTGTTGATCTGCTTGTTGTCTCTTGTGAACCTGGAGCCTAGCTAGCTGGTGTGCGTTTGCTTAAAGCAGAGTAGCATTTCCAGTGACAGTGACAATCCAGTGACACTTCGTCTTTGATAGGACCTTTAGACAAAAGTTCTATTTATTTAAGTTGCTAAACGTGGGCACCAATGTTGTGGGGCCAGAACAGCTCATGGTAGAGCGCCAGACTCGTGATCTTGGTGATCCTGGGGTTGCAGGTTCGACTCTGCGCCAGACTTTTGGTACAGGGAGATTTTTCCCTTGGAGTTAAGCATTGGTTCCAACTCCATTTCCCAAACAGTCCTTCAAATGAGACTATCAACCGACCTTCCATGAGTAAACGCACGTATAACATCTTGCACACACGTAAAATCTCATCACTAACTTTCAGGCTTGTTTGACCCTTGGTATGGACGACACATTACACATAGCATGCACCCTGCATGAGAAATTGAAAGATTGAAGCAAATAAGAAAATTGAGAGAATGAAGAAATTGAAAGATTGAAGCAAATAAGAAAATTGAGAGAATGAAATTGACTGGATGACACAGGAAACTACCGTAAAGTTCGGTCTATTGAGCGCACCTGTATATAAGCCGCACCCACTAAATTTTTAAAAAAATCTGAACTTTTTTCACAAATAAGCCGCACCGGTTTATAAGCCGCAGATATAACACAGTCCGATGTGCCGCAGGCGGCAGCTGGCCGAGCGTTGAGTTTACATAGTGTCGAAAATCATCACATACAATGTGTTCACTGCATTCATTGGCGTTTAAATAGGTCAGAATACAAGAGCATGTTTCCAGCTTTCTTCAGTCTTTTTTTTTTTTTTTTAGTACGATGTGTTTTAAATCGATTAGAATCGAAGTTTTTATGAGGCTTCTTACAAGTGTTGTCTTTCCAACATCATTGCTTTAAAAAAAATACCGAAAAAAACCAACGCATTAACGATGCGCTAGAAAGGCATTTCACTCCTGCATTCATTGGTGTATCAAGCTAAGCGATTGGTTGAGTACTCGAAAGCGCAAGCCAATCAAAGCGAAGGTATCAAATGCAAACCTTCACTCCCTGTCCACGATTTCAACAATGGCGGATCGAAGCCAAGGTCTGACAATGACCGAGTTGAATGCGCTAATCGTTTTTGAATTGCAAGACGCACTTGGTAAGATAACGCATATAATAACAAACCAGAACATTAATGAAACGATTCGATTGTTTTATTTCGCTTAATACCGTGCCAGTGCTTAGTTATTTTGTTCGTAATTCACCTGGGCCTGTATGCACGTCGATCCGGATAGAGGGCTATCCGCGAATAGCGCCTATTCGGTGGATAAGCGGTAGATTTTGGTATGCACGTCAGACCGCATAAGCTATCCGCTCGGCTAAACGCGGATAAAGTTATCGGTGCCTCGGGGTCCGATAGCGAGCCTAAACGCGGATAAATATGGCTGCATTGATGTTTTTCCAAGTGAGACAGCGACGGCAATTGCGAAGAAACCGCATCTTTCATGACAGAAAGAACCCGTTTGACCTGTACGATGACCTAGAACTGTTCCGAAAGTTCAGGTTTAGGCGGCAACATATTTTGGAGCTGACAAACGAGTGGAAGGTGAGATATGGTTGGAGAATCGTGGGTTTACCTTGACACCCTTGCAGCAGGTGCTTGTTAAACTGCGGTACCTGGCGACTTCAAGCTTTCAAGACGTGTGTGGCGAGTTGGTTGGGGTTGACCAGTCCACGGTGAGCCTGGCGGTATCTCGTGTGACAAATGCTCTATTCCGTCGCTCGAGGCAATACATCACTTCTTCTCGGCCATCTTCCATGTTTCCGTCTTTGAGGGTTGGCAACACTCGGAGTAAAACTGCTGAATAACAGCGCATGTTCTACCTGCATCCCTTCCAGTAATACTCGAATTTCATCAGCACTGAAATTTGGCTTCCTAGTGCGCTTTGAATTCTCCATGGCAAGTAACAAAAACAATAAAAACTTGGACTGGCGAAAAACCGACGAAGCACGTACCAGCGGAAGTTTCACGAGGGAGGGTATGACTAAACCGAAAGCAGTGCCTGCTGCACCCGGTTTTGCCAAGAATCTATAAATAGAGCGCCGTTTCCTGCCCTGTAAACGCGGAGAGCTATTCAATCGCGAATAGGGCGTCGTGCATACCAAAATCGGAGAGGGGCTATCCGCGTTTAAGCTCCAAATAGCTAACCGCGTATAAGCCCTAAACGCGAATAAGCTAATCGGGTTTGACGTGCATACCAGTCCTGGTGTTAGTCAAGTTAAACAGGTCGGAAACGGCCAACACATTGCGCCGTTCGAAGCGATCATATTTTTGTAGAAGACAAACTGATGAAAACAGATATCAGTAATGGGCTTTACTTATTTCGATTCCCGTATTTCTGAACGGGTTACTGATTCCATTACACGATTACACAGAAAATCGTAGTTAAAAGCATAATAAAAATTCATGAAAAACACGATATGGTGAGTTACAGAGAAGCTTAGAATAGACGAGGGTGTGATGCTTCTGAAATCGGAAAAATCCGCAAATAAGCCGCATCGTTGTTTAAGCCGCAGGGTTTAAAGCTGGGGAAAAAAGTCGCGGCTTATAGTCCGAACTTTACGGTACTGAATGAAGCCCAGCAGGCAGCTCTTCAGTCAGCACTACTCGGGTAGACAGCCTGTTGAGCACACGAAAGTGTAGAATGTCAGTGCCTTGAACCTTCGGCAAGCCACTTTATAAATGCTCTGTTATTATCATAATCATTATCCAGTGATGAAATTAGAGTCATATTGAAGGTGAAAAATTCCTTACACATGGCATCACCAGCAGGTTAGATGATTGAATCACTAAACTGTTCAGCCAACGGATCATCAATCACCCAGTGGGTAATTAGAAAAGGAAGTGGGTGGTACCTTGATGATCAGTAATCTGCTGGACTGAAAAAAGGTTTCGGTTTCTCGTTACCAATCGACAGTTCCCTGCCCTTGGCTAGGTGGAAGGAGCAGGCCCTCTCTCAGTGCCCTGCACAATCAGCCCCCAGCCCCAAAAAATGGAAGGTGGTAAGGTGGACGATCTGTTGACAAATGGTCACACTTGTGCAGACTGTTCTGGAGTCCACCCTCCTTATTACCTACCCATAGCCAAGTGGACTTGAATTACTCACGTACGCATGCACACACATGCTCACACACACACGTTTGCACACACACACACTCATGCGTGCACGCACACACACTGAGCCTGGCCTTCAGAAGTTGTGTCAGTCCTCCAGCAGTTCTTGACACAGAACATCATCTCTAACTTTGCATTGTTTCCAAAACCGTGAGCAAAAAACATCACAGTGCAGCGAACTGCTAAGGAGGGCAAGCAAAGGAGAGAAAAGGAGAATGGAAAAGAATGATATACATAAAGAAGTTTCCAAGTGCGAGTCATAACCAAAATAAAGTTTAAACCAATGTTTGAAGATCCAAAAGAAATGAAGAAGACAAAAGTCGACTCCAAGCAGGCGTAAGCAAATGGCTATTTAAAATACCGAACTCGATGATCTTCAATGCTGTCAGTGAGGGATTTCATATTTATCTTTCAAAATGTGCTTTTTTTTTCCATCCCAATTCCCATTTAAAGTACTAGCAACATGGTTTAATCCGACTTGATTTCAAGTTAAATAAAAAAAATTCATACAGGTGAAAAGTTTTTTTTAAAAAAAGTTTGAATAGAATAACAAAAAAGGCAGAATTTCAAGAAAGATTATAGTTAAAAGTGTCAAAGAAGGTGACCATGGTATCCTTGCTATAAAATGTTATTGCTGCATTACAAATTTCCTTGATTCAAAGACTTTTATTCAGCAAATACAAATGAACATTCATAATACATGTCCAGTTATCGAAGAATAAGACCAATACAGTTAAAGTCTCTGTAAATGAACTCAAACTGTTTCTGGAAAGACACACTTGAAGCATTATAGACAACAACACAATAAATATGTCATAAGTGGGCATGCTGACAGCGGAGACCTGGTGAACTACAGTCACCACCACCAAGAAAGTGCAGGTGATCATCAACAACTGCTTGCGCATGATTCTCCGCATCCGATGGCCAGACATCATCAACAACAACGAGCTCTGGGAGAGAACAAACCAACTGCTGCAGAGCAGGAAATCAAGAGATGATGTTGGGGCTGGATTGGACATAAGCTTCGGAAGCCTGCAAGCAACATCACCAGACATGCCCTAACATGAAACCGCCAAGGAAAGCAAAAAAGATTGGCCAAGGAACACCTGGTGCTGGGACCTGGAAGCTGACATCAGGAACGTGGGGATGACATGGAACCAACTGGAAAAAAAAAAAAGAGTCCAGGACAGAGATGCTTGGAGGTCCTTGGTTGGCAGCCTGTACCTCAGGAGGGGTAAAAGGTGATGAATGAATGAATGAATGAGCATGTTGACATGATGGTAGAAAACATTTTTCACGATGACAAAATTAGAATAGTTAAAAAAGACAATTCTACACACAAGGTGGCTAGAAAGATGGGCATAAGCCTCTGCCCTACTAGTTTCAGTTTCATCAAGGAGACGTCACTGCGTGTGGACTACTCTATATACGCTACACCACATCTGCTAAGTTTTGAGACCACACTACGCATGATTTAAGCTGATGGATAAATGAATTAACAACTAAGATGAGAGACTTGAAGAAGAGGGTCTCGTGGCTACAACTCGGCTGATGTCTGACCTACGCATTAGCCCAACGCACTGGTCAGACCTTGAGTGCCTACCTGCCATGTTTTTTTTTCTTCCTAATGTGTGTGTAGTAAATGTACACCTGTGTGTATGATGTGTGGGCATGGGCCCATTTGTGTATGTGTGCGCGCATGTGTGTGTGTGTGCGCGCACATGTGTGTGTGCACATGTATGTGCACGTGTGTCTGCCCTAACTATCCAATACGATTCTGCCTGCTAGGGGAGAGAAAGAGAGAGAGAGTCTGTGGTACTGTCACTACTCGTTACAATTACAACATGGAGATCACAATTACAGCAATAATTACAGCAGTCAAATAAGTGATCTGTACACTGATCAGACATAATCGAAAAGTATTGTGAATGCCTCACAAAGGGCTGATTCTACAAAAACCTCCCTCAGTTCAATTCAAACAGAGGAGAACTTTCAAACTGCAAAGAACTGCATTCAACAACAAAAAATTACAAATGATACAATGTTGACCTATGATCACAATAGTTTGAAAACCGACTAATTTAATGAAAACTGAAAGTAGCCACCCCCAACCTGAGGGAGGGGTGGCAGTGACATGGAACAGGGCAGGGAAGGGTCTAGGGACTGGCAGGCCCCCAAAACAAAACAAAACAAAACAAAACGAACAAACAGGACACAAAAAAAACAAAAGAGCGAGCGACAAGAGACCCAGCATGGGAGGTGAACCAGATAAACAGACGGAAATAATGCTTTGTACATCTGAAATCATCATCACCAATGAACACAAAAAGCATTCTTTGAAACAAGAAATAGTGAAAAGGAATTATTATCATGTATATACATGCATAAAACACACACAGATGCATATGCACGAACACACACACACATATATAGATACATATTGGTATACGTTCTACAATAGCTCAGAATAGCTCCGGAATAGCTCAGTTGGTAGAGCGCCGGACTCGTGATCTTGGTGATCCTGGGGTTGCGGGTTCGAACCTCCGCCGGGGCGTTTCGGTACAGGGGGATTTTTCCCTCAGAGTTAACATTGGTTCTGACTCCATTTGATTTCCCATACAGTCCTTCGAATGAGACTATAAACCGAGGTTCCGTGTGTGAACGCACGCACAACATCTTGCACACAAGTAAAATCCCATCACCAACTTTCGGAAGAGTAGGCCAGTTTGGCCGTTGGTATGGATGACACGTTACACATAGCGTGCACCCTGCGTGAGAAATGGAAAGAATGAAGGAAGTAAGGAAAATGAGTGTTCGATATTGAACGATACTGACTGGATGACACGGGAAACGACTGAATGAAGCGCCAGCTGGCAGCTCTTCAGTCGGCACTACCCAGGTAGGCAGCCCATTGTGTAAACGAGTGTTGATTGTAAAGCGCTTAGAGCTTGGCCTCTAGCTGAGAATAGGCGCTATATAAGTATTCATTATTATTATTATTACATATTTCATCCTTTAACCACTTCTTGGGACATGGAGACATACATATAGATAGATATAGATACATATGTGTGTAACTAAGTTCTACATATTTCATCCTTTAACCACTTCTTGGGCCATGGAGACATACATAGATAGATATAGATACATATGTGAATAAGTTCTACATATTTCATCCTATCACCACTTCTTGGGACATGGAGACATACATATAGATAGATACAGATACATATGTGAATAAGTTCTACATATTTCATCCTTTAACCACTTCTTGGGACATGCAGACACACACATATAGACAGCTATAAATACACGTATGTATAAGTTCTACATATTTCATCCAATCACCACTTCTTGGGGCATGGAGGATAACAACTTTATGTATCCACATGTTAACAGATATGCAACTTTTTGATGAAATGGTCTGTAAATGTAAAGAAAACCATGTGACAATGGACACAATAAGACAAGTTTTCCTGACGTCATATACCTAGCTGATATCGTAGAACAGACTCATTTGCAAAGATTACACAGTGAAAAAAAAATCAATTTCACAGAAAGAAATCTTATGTGAAAAAATTGCTTAAATTTTCAATATACCTTGGACATTAAAAAAACAAAATGGAATGATACGCATCACCTGTGGCATTCTTACCACAACACTTGCATGTTCTATGTGCTTTGTAATTCGCCTGGGTTCGCCAGCAGTTCAAATTTAAGTTTATGACAACTACATCCAGATGAATTTTTTATTTGTATTACAATTTTTGTAAACACTTTTGCTTTTTCAAGGATATCATGCCACTTCTTGTATTTTTTGTTGGAGCGAATCAGTTACACTTTTACAAATCAAAGACTTAAAGTTTTGATTGTCCATACACCAATGAACCCATTTTCAATTATATAAACTTGAATGTGACAAATCATTATTATATATATATATAATATATATATATATATATATATATATATATATTATATATATATATATATATATATATAAACTTACACACAGACATAAACATTCATGACAAAGAATATCGATACCATACCTCCAACAACAGCAAAGAGACATCACAGACAAAGACAATATTCAAAGAAATTGAATAGATTTAAACGTTTTCTTGAGGTCAGCGGAATGCTCGGGGAGAGGGACAGAGGAAAATAGGGAGGAACCATACCAACAATCAAAACTAAACAAAAACAAAATTGTGCAAGCCATTACACTCTGAATGAAAGTACAAGTGCGCACATGCATATGGGTCTAAATCGACCGAAACTGCGCGCTGGTGACCTTGTCGTTTTTGAGTGAACCAGTATTTTAGGAAGAAGAGAAGAAGAAGAAGAAAGAGACCAATCTTAATGCTACTGAAAGAAGCATACATGTTTGCAGATCATTGACCAAATGAATGATCTGAATATCCAGTTAAACATATATACACATACACAAACTGAAACGTCCCTATTGCTGAAATAAAACGACAATATCTAGTTGTCAGTAACGCTATGCATGTTAACGTTTCTCATCCCACCAACAGACCTGTCATTGTCTTTTTTTTCCTAAATGAACGTCTTTCCTCTGCTGCCACGACAGACTGAATATACAGGGTCTAGGAATCCATACCCAGTCACCAAATCCTTCCAAAACTAACCAAATTTAGACTTCTCCGATTCTATTTTCCTTTCACCGCATTCTCCAGCAGACGTTTTTTCCTATTGTAGCCCAGTCCTCTAGTCTCCAGCTTTCCTTGCATCTCCAGACCAATGGCAACATTCTCGCTAAATCCAGCGAAATACCTCTCTGTTGTCTGCCTCTCAAACCATATCAGCTGCTGAAGCTCCGTTTTGGTCATCCTCATGTCTGAAATGTAGAAAACTAGCATTTTAACCCGGCTTCTCCAGGTCCAATGCCCCTCCCGCAGCATCCCTTCCCCGCCCACCCCTCACCCAAGTCTTCTGTCCACCCCCTTCGTTTTGTCTCCGTCTGTGTCCACAAAACCACTTAAGACTATACTGGTCATCAGAGGCAAAGAAAGGGAAGGAATGGAAATGACAGGGAAAGCCCATGACCACAGACACCTAAATGATGTCTGTAGGTATGACTCAAGAGAGAGAGAGACAGAGTGTGAGTGTGTGTGTGAGAGTGAGAGGGAGAGGGGGAAGACAGAGAGAAACAGAGAGATGAGTAAGACAGAGAGAGAAAGAACTATGCTAGTTTCGCCCTCTCCGCCCTCCCTCTTCCCTACATTGAATTCTTCCAACTCCTCTGTCTCTTTCTGTGTGTTTCACTCCATCCAGAACACTATACCAAAGACTTCACAAATGTTCAGAGGGAGGAAATGGGAGGAGTTGGGGTTGAGGGACTGGGATAACACAATTCAGTGACAGAGCAGTAAAACTCCCTGGAACACAGAATGGCCGTTTGAAGAGCAGCTCATTCTCTAGCCATCACTGTAGATGATTGTAAGGCAAAAGTATGTAATGCAATGATTCCGCGGGTTCAGCAGATGAAAGTCTGGTGAGTAGAGACGTTGAGTACCTGTGGCCTATAAACATAGAGCCAGCGTCAACACACACAGCGAGTGCCGGCAAGCAGGCTTAGAAGGCACAGGCTGCCTGAGCTGAAAACTGCACGATGAAAGGAAGTCTGACCAGGACCTGCTCGCTCTCTCTATCTCTCGCTCCCTCTCTCTCTGGTCTACGATCTGACAACCACCATTGTCCACGGTAGCTTTTGGCTGGCTCTAATTAATCGGTAGCTTTTGGCTGGCTCTAATTAATCATGGCTGAGTACTTTGAGTTGGAGAGAGGTCAAGTGATCACATTCAAAAGTTCACTTCTGACCTAAAGCAGACCTTAGAGATCATATGAACTAAACTGCAAACCAGTGTACCCTGCTGTTTTTATACCAACTTGTCATACAATTTTGTATGAACACTGCTAAGGATGGAATTCATATACAAGACAATCCAGTAAAACCCTCACACTTCTAATGTAGAGTGAAGGCTTAGTGAATACTTTTGTTAAGGAAGCAAGAAAATAGCAGGTATAAACGTTTCTTTTTTTTTTGTCGTATGTTGTCTGTCCAGTGATCTAGCAAAAACAAAAGCTTTGCAATAAAGTCCCTGCGTGGAGGTGCTAGTCAAAGGCGTGAATCCTGTTGATATATATATACACACACACATACATACACACACATATATTAAGAAAAAAATACAACAGGATTCATGAGTTTAACTGGCACCTCTCCCTATAGACTTCACCGACTGATTTGTGTGCGTGTGTGTGTTGATGTGTGTGTGTGTGTGTCTGTGTGTGTGTGTGTGTGTGTGTGTGTGTGTGTATGTGTGTGTTGTGTGTGTGTGTCTGTGTGTGTGTGTGTGTGTGTGTGTGTGTGTGTGTGTAAAAAAAGTGTATACCAGCATCAGGTTTGCATGACCATCGTCTGTGTTGCAGGAGGCGCCACGCAATGTTGATAAGCGAGAGAGGGGGAGGCAGGTGGGTCGGAAGCAGTATTCTTGGGTCAAGGTCAGCAGCTGGTAGCTCCACATGTTTCTCAGAATGTTCTGGATCACATCGAAGATGTTTCCTGGCATTCAAGACAAAAAGACAAGAAGAGGTTTAACAAAATGTTTCATCCAATCCGCATTTCTGATTAATAAAAGTGCATGATCTTTGGAGATTTCCAGGCGCTACTTTTCCAGTAACTACCCACAACCACCCAGTTTTGATAAGGATGCAAACCTGAAGAATGGTCAAAAAAAAAGCCTGTTTTGTGAAAAAGTACAAGAACTGCTTTAGAGAAGTAAAATCCAGATTGTCCCAGACGCTTAGCCGGTCATCCTTCCCACAAATCATCACCTAGCTAAAAGCCATCACAGAACACAAACACAATATGATTTTACACACAATACAATGTTTAATCAATGAGCATGACCCTTGTTTTACCAACAACAAATGTCACAAAGCTCAGATACCGATGTATTCTGACTTTTCTTCAAGCGAGCAGATCACCCAACAAATCCTAAGATGACAAAGTGAGCCACAAGCAGAACCATCCATTTGTAACATTTTACTATTACCTTTGCCTTTTTTTTGTTTCTGTGTCCAAAGTTGGGACAAGGCAGTTATGGTGCAAAGGTCAGCTGCGGTGTACTTAAAGAAGCAATGCTCTGCCAAGGTCCCCTGCGCACGGCAGCTGTGCAAGTTTACGAAGGACAGGGACCTACCCTGGCAACTGTCATGTCTCGAGGCGACGACGGCAAAGCAGATCTCCACTGAAGAAACAGAACCTGTCCGGGGGAGGAAGCTACACCAGTTTGGTTCTGGCAGGGAAAGGACTGTTTAAGAAAAAAGGGGGTTAAAGCAAAGGAAGATTCATGATCAGTCCCCTTTCAACCTGGCTTGGAATTTCTTCTCTCTTCTAAAGACACTTCACATCAATACTACATGCCTTTATTGTCACGCACTCTTCAATGGCTCGATGCTGGTTTTGAGAACACCTGTTGACCAGGCTCCAACCTTCCCAAATCTAAAAAAAAAAAAACCAATTTCAAATACTGTTTCCGCCAAACATGAACAAATCAATCACAGACAAATCATGACGTGTTTCAACCTCCTAGGTCTTCAGGCAAGATAAACAACACTCAGGACAACGAAAATGAAGAACGAGCAAGATGCCTGAATTCAATGAGATAAGCGATTGCTCGTTCTTTATTTTTGTTGTCCTGAGTGTTTTTATCTTGCCTGCAGTAGACCTAAGAGGTTGAAACATGTCGTGTTTTGTCTTGTGATTCCTTTGTTCATGTTTGGCGATACAGTATCTGAAATTTGTAAAAAGATTTGTTTAGGTCTGCAGTGGCTCACTTTGCATCCAATCTTCCCACCAATTGTAGGAACAAACTACGGCAGACCGTACAGCCATGTACAAGTTCTTCAGCTGGTGACTCCTTTCTGACAAGAAGACCTAACAAGAACAAAAGATGTAAAAACCAAAGTTCAACCCATAAAAATGGAGATTACTTCACCATCATCAATACTCATTATACTGAAATTCTGCCAAAGATACTGCACCATGCATGCAAACTCGAGAATATCATTACCCCCTTTCAGAGGACCATCTACTTGGCAAAGAGCCTCAAAAGCACCATGTAAATAAAGAAAATAATGTAGAACTAGGCAAGGAAACAGCATACAGGAAAGCACCAGTGTGACAACACACACACACACACCCTGGTCCCAAGACTTAATATACAACATATTTTAAGTTTACAAACCACTGTCACATGGAACTAGGACAAAGACACACACATAACGCAGGACTATGATTAACTGACTCAATACTTCTTCACACACATCTGAGTTAGTAAGCAGTGGCGTCTTCCTTTCCAGGAAAGGCTTGCACCCTGAACTGAAACGGCAGGAGCTGCACAATCCAACGTTGTCACTCTGCCACAGAAAGTATGGCAGTCAAGAGTCTGAAGCATGTACGGTCAACATGGAGCCCCCCTCTGTCACATCTTTTACTCCCAGACAAAACTGATCACCATCCTCGCCACCCTACCCGAATCCTCACCGCACTCTGCCATGTGATCGCTCCATTGGACACAGATCATTTCACTATCAAAACATTCTGCGCTGACCAGGTGGATACTTGGAAATTTTTGGCTGGCTGGCAGGTCATCCTCTTTTCAGCTGAGCTCTGTGGGCCGGCCCCTGACAGCAGCCTGTTCTCTGGGCGCACTGAGCCGGCCTAGTCTAGCAGCCACCTGACTGGCTTGCTAAGTGATGGACTGTGACTGCCAGGCTTGCTGCTCTCAAAGAGATGATACCAACTCTTCTCTTGACTGTTCCCTAACAAGACGCACCCTGGGACCCCGTCCTTCTGTCTACGCTAAGCTGGCTGAGAAGGCAGGGTTTCATAATAATGATAGTAATACAGCATTTATAAAGCGCCTTGCCAAAGGTAGACAATCCACGCTCTCATGTACGCAACAGGCTGCCTACCTGGATCATGCCGTCTGAAGAGTTGCCTGCTGGCGCTTCATTCAGTCGTTTCCTGTGTCATCCAGTCAATATTGTTCACTAAATTTCCTTACTCCTTCATTCTTTCAATTTCTCATGCAGGGTGCATGCTATGTGTAATGTGTCATCTATACCAACGGCCAAACTGGGCTTCTCTTCCAAAAGATGGTAATAGGATTTTATGTGAGTGCAAGACGTTATGCGTTATGATTTACAATAATGTTTTTATGTCACTAGCACATTCCTAGCTGTTGAAGTTCTCTGCGATGCTGTCTTTCATCTTGGAGATTCCCAGATGGAAAGACATGGGACCATCCTGCCCAAGGGTCATGACAGCTGTTGAAGGCCCAGGACACACAGACGTGGAATGGCTTTTCCCTTGGGTCCCTTGTGTCGAAGCGTATGGATTTCAATCTTCCCTTACAGGTGTGCACTGACTGTGATAGGTCGCCACAGTCGCCCCAGAAATACAGGCCTCTCTGGCGTTCTGTAGAGACATGTCCTCATCCTGAGGCTGGGCCAGTTTCTCAAGGCAGGAGCCAGGACGCACTGCTGCAAAGGCAAAAGATCCTGTTGACACACCTTGTGCTCCTTCTGCGCCCTGTCTGAACGGCGCTGATGAAAGTCACATTGGCATAAGCTCGGCACACCCGTCCACTAGGTCTCTCCTACCCTCCTGGCGAAACTGCCTGGGAGGATGCCTTCTGTCACCATGACTCAAGACTTTGACTTTTCCTTTACGGAAGGGCAACTTGATGTCCACGGCAGCTGCTACCAGTAAACTCGGGCCTGTGACAATGCTATAATCTCGGAAACAGTCTTGCCTGTATATGCTGAGCTGCGTACCAAACATTTTGCAACAACAGTGTCCCCAGCTCCTGTGTCACGAAGACCATGCACAGCATTCCCATTAATCGTGATGCTGCATCTCGGTGGCAAGTCTTATCTGAGGGTCGGGACAGCCACCGTCGCAGCATTCCTGTCTTCCACACACCAACATAGTGGGCTGTATTCTGGGCAGCATGAACTGTATGTCCTGGCTTCTTACAGTTAAAGCAGACCTGGGTTGACCTAACCCGAGAGGTCTTCTTCACTGGCTGCCTGTAACTGTGGCCTTCCTTTTTAACTCTCATTGTGAGACCGGCGACCGGGGCAACAGAACACGAGCGTCACAAATGGCTTGTTTGTCCTGGTGGAACTCCCTATCCACACGCTTGACCTCTGCCAAAACAGTGGCCTCCTGCACCTCCTCCTCAACCGTGGAAGGGGAAGTTCTTTTCACCTCAATAACAAACTCTGAGGAGTTGGTAGACCACTCCCTGGAGGCTGAGGACCTTGACATCCCCAACCTTGTCCTCATCCCCATCCCCTTTAAGAACCGGGTAGGTATGACATCCTCACCTGCCAGGCTCTGTTTCTTTTGTTGTAATCGGTTATCACCGTCATCTCCATGGAACATGACAGCCGTCAAGATAGGTCCCCTTCCCTTGTAAACAGGCAGAGCACTGCCACCGAGCCCCTTGGATTGAAACAGTTACTATACACAGGGGACCTCAGGTGAGGCTCTGTATCAGCAGTCCACAGTAAAGACACAGAGGCTGACCACTTGTACACATTGCATCCTGCCCCAACTTTGGATTTCTTTATCTATTGAAAAAACAGGGATAAACAAACAATACATATCTATATAGATAGATAAGATAATGTTGCTTATAGCCCAGCCGACCGCAAAGGGCCACATCAGGGCTGTCACCACGTTAAAATCAACTCACCAGTCATTTAAAAAAAACAAAAAACCTTTCATACATATATAGATAGATAAGATAAGATAATGTTGCTTATAGCCCAGCCGACCGCAGAGGGCCACATCAGGGCTGTCACCACGTTAAAATCAACTCACCAGTCATTTAAAAAAAAAAAAAAAAAAAAAAAAATATAGATAGATAAAGATATATGTAAATATATATAATATATATGTATGTAAAGATTTTATATATGTAAAATATCAAAATGTTAGAGCTGAATGTTTCTGCTTATGACTCACTAGGCTGCGTTGGGTTTGTGTGTGTGTGTGGTGTGTGTGTGTGTGTGTGTGGTGTGTGTGTGTGTGTGGTGATTTGCTCTCTCAAAAAGATCTCAAAAAGACAGGAAAATACATCAATACCTGTGCTTTGTGACCTCACTGTAGGCCAAAGGGTTGTGATTGATGAATGAAAGTTGTATTGTGTGTAAATCATACGGCATTTTTGTTTCTGTACACGTTAGCTAGGTAGGGATTTGTGAAAGGAACACCCTGCTCAGTGTCCGTGACACAGGTACCCCATGGGTCCACCGCCACAATTTTTCATTGCACATTTGAGAGTGCTTGATTTGGCTCTCAGCAACAAAACTGCAGTTATTGCAAAAGCATCCACAGAGACACACCCACATGTTGCACATGCCCTCCGCCTTCCCCTCCCCTTCTCCTCCCCTTCTACAACACCATACTTCTGTTCCCCAAACAAGAATCAAGCGTGTGTGCAAGCACATGCTCACAAACAAAAACACACACATGCTTGCTCATACAGGCTGTTCAGTTCATGTTGCTATAGCCCAGCTAACTGCCATATCATGGGCGTAAAAATCATACTGGGCTAACTGCCATATCATGGGTGTAATGATCATACTGGGCTAACTGCCATATCATGGGCATAAGGATCATCATGTTGCCTATAGCCCAGCTAACTGCCGTATCATGGGCGTAAGGATCATACTGGGCTAACTGCCATATCATGGGCGTAAGGATCATACTGGGCTAACTGCCATATCATGGGCGTAAGGATCATACTGGGCTAACTGCCATATCATGGGCGTAAGCATCATACTGGGCTAACTGCCATATCATGGGCGTAAGGATCATACTGGGCTAACTGCCGTATCATGGGCGTAAGGATCATACTGGGCTAACTGCCGTATCATGGGCGTAAGGATCATACTGGGCTAACTGCCGTATCATGGGCGTAAGGATCATACTCGGCTAACTGCCGTATCATGGGGGTAAGGATCATACTGGGCTAACTGCCATATCATGGGCGTAAGGATCATACTGGGCTAACTGCCATATGATGGCGTAAGGATCATACTGTTGCCTATAGCCCAGCTAACTGCCATATGATGGGCGTAAGGATCATACTGTTGCTATAGCCCAGCTAACTGCCATATCATTGGCGTAAGGATCATCACGTTGCCTATAGCCCAGCTAACTGCCATACCATGGGCGTAAGGATCATACTGGGCTAACTGCCATATCATGGGCGTAAGGATCATTCTGTTGCCTATAGCCCAGCTAACTGCCATATCATGGGCGTAAGGATCATACTGTTGCCTATAGCCCAGCTAAATGCCATACCATGGGCGTAAGGATCATACTGTTGCCTATAGCCCAGCTGACTGCCATATCATGGGCGTAAGGATCATACTGGGCTAACTGCCATATTATGGGAGTAAGGATCATACTGTTGCCTATAGCCCAGCTAACTGCCATATCATGGGCGTAAGGATCATACTGTTGCCTATATCATGGGCGTAAGGATCATACTGTTGCCTATAGCCCAGCTAACTGCCATATCATGGGCGTAAGGATCATACTGTTGCCTATAGCCAAGCTAACTGCCATATCATGGGCGTAAGGATCATACTGTTGCCTATAGCCCAGCTAACTGCCATATCATGGGCGTAAGGATCATACTGTTGCCTATAGCCCAGCTAACTGCCATATTATAGGCGTAAGGATCATCATGTTGCACTATAGCCCAGCTAACTGCCATATCATGGGCGTAAGGATCATACTGTTGCCTATAGCCCAGCTAACTGCCATATCATGGGCGTAAGGATCATCATGTAGCCTATAGCCCAGCTAACTGCCATATCATGGGCGTAAGGATCATACTGTTGCCTATAGCCCAGCTAACTGCCATATCATGGGCGTAAGGATCATACTGGGCTAACTGCCATATCATGGGAGTAAGGATCATACTGGGCTAACTGCCATATCATGGGCGTAAGGATCATACTGTTGCCTATAGCCCAGCTAACAGCCATATCATGGGCGTAAGGATCATACTGGGCTAACTGCCATATCATGGGCGTAAGGATCATACTGTTGCCTATAGCCCAGCTAACTGCCATATCATGGGCGTAAGGATCATACTGGGCTAACTGCATATCAATGGGCGTAAGGATCATACTGTTGCCTATAGCCCAGCTAACTGCCATATCATGGGCGTAAGGATCATACTGTTGCCTATAGCCCAGCTGACTGCCATATCATGGGCGTAAGGATCATACTGTTGCCTATAGCCCAGCTAACTGCCATATCATGGCGTAAGGATCATACGGGCTAACTGCATATCATGGGCGTAAGGATCATACTGTTGCCTATAGCCCAGCTAACTGCCATATCATGGGCGAAAGGATCATACTGTTGCCTATAGCCCAGCTGACTGCCATACCATGGGCGTAAGGATCATACTGTTGCCTATAGCCCAGCTAACTGCCATATCATGGGCGTAAGGATCATCATGTTGCCTATAGCCTAGCTAACTGCCATATCATGGGCGTAAGGATCATACCGTTGCCTATAGCCCAGCTAACTGCCATATCATGGGCGTAAGGATCATACTGGGCTAACTGCCATATCATGGGCGTAAGGATCATACTGGGCTAACTGCCATATCATGGGCGTAAGGATCATCATGTTGCCTATAGCCCAGCTAACTGCCATATCATGGGCGTAAGGATCATACTGTTGCCTATAGCCCAGCTAACTGCCATATCATGGGCGTAAGGATCATACTGGGCTAACTGCCATATCATGGGCGTAAGGATCATACTGGGCTAACTGCCATACATGGGCGTAAGGATCATACTGTTTGCCTATAGCCCAGCTGACTGCCATATCATGGGCGTAAGGATCATACTGTTGCCTATAGCCAGCTAACTGCCATATCATGGGCGTCAGGATCATACTGTTGTCTATAGCCAGCTAACTGCCATATCATGGGCGTAAGGATCATATTGGGCTAACTGCCATATCATGGGCGTAAGGATCATACTGGGCTAACTGCCATATCATGGGTATAAGGATCATACTGTTGCCTATAGCCCAGCTGACTGCCATATCATGGGCGTAAGGGTCATACTGTTGCCTTCAGCCCAGCTAACTGCCATATCATGGCGTAAGGATCATACTGGGTTAACTGCCATATCATGGGCGTAAGGATCATCATGTTGCCTATAGCCCAGCTAACTGCCATATCATGGGCGTAAGGATCATACTGGGATAACTGCCATATCATGGGCGTAAGGATCATACTGGGCTAACTGCCATATCATGGGCGTAAGGATCATACTGGGCTAACTGCCATATCATGGGCGTAAGGATCATACTGGGCTAACGCCTTATCATGGGCGTAAGGATCATACTGGGCTAACTGCCATATCATGGGTGTAAGGATCATACTGTTGCCTATAGCCCAGCTAACTGCCATATCATGGGCGTAAGGATCATCATGTTGCCTATAGCCCAGCTAACTGCCATATCATGGGCGTAAGGATCATACTGGGCTAAACTGCCATTTCATGGGCGTAAGGATCATACTGTTGCCTATTGCCCAGCTAACTGCCATATCATGGCGTAAGGATCATCATGTTGCCTATAGCCCAGCTAACTGCCATATCATGGGCGTAAGGATCATCATGTTGCCTATAGCCCAGCTAACTGCCATATCATGGGCGTAAGGATCATCATGTTGCCTATAGCCCAGCTAACTGCCATATCATGGGCGTAAGGATCATACTGGGCTACCTGCCATATCATGGGCGTAAAGATCATACTGGAGTTGTCATCTCATTTCATCAACTCTCAAAGTAAAGCGCAGGCGTGCGCACAAACACACACATAATACTTTAACAGAAATTTTCTGACAATGCACCAGAATTTAATCTTTCTTTTAAAATATCTTAGATGTTTCTCACCATGAAACTCAAACATTACAAGGACATCTCTGAATAAGATTTTCATGGAGTCTATTGTAAAGTGTTCATATCTGATATCTAAGCTCCGACTCTTTACAAGAACATGACTATTTGTGGAGGATAGTTTTATACAATAGTGGAGGTCAACAGACTGTCAACAGCTTCTTTGTTGTTAATCAGAACATCTGCAAGTTTCAAACGATAAATAGGATTGGTGTTTTCCTTTTGATTTTCTTGAATTTCCAACTTTTCTTGGCTCTTTTAGAAGTCAGCTTGGAGCTGAAGTCTCTCCAAGACAGACATTCACTTGTATTAAAAGTGTGTGTCTTCATTTAGGGTTTAGGATGGACGAGAGTGCTGGGCGCTGACGGTCCATGACACAAGCAACACTGAGCCAGCTGGTGTTTATCTGTAATGTGGTGGGAGCAGGCATGACACCATGGAGTCTTGGGCATTTGCAGTTTGTTGGATGAAGTTGGAATACTGGCTTTTGCACGTTTTATAGCTGCATCCGTCAGGTTTTATAAGTGGTCCTGACTTTGCAGAACTTCCTCTTTGATCGGTTCTATTTGCATGTTTCCTTCGAACAGGTCCCGGTTAGCTTTTGGAAACTGAGGTGATCAGGTAAATCACAGCTTTCTGTAGTTTTGCATTTGAACACAGTTGGAAAGTGGTCACTTCCATGCAGACTGTCATGAGCCACCAGAGCCACCCATAGTCCAGGACCAGCAAGGAATCACACATCTGTACATGAAAGGGCACCTGTGGAAGAACTGGAGGTATGTTGGACAATGCACATCCAGCCCTGAAAAGACATCTTCAGGAAGGAGACCTCAGAATGAAGTTTTTAAATCACACAAGGTAACTTTTAAATCAGGCCGACCAGCTCTTGTCAATCAACATGATGCAGCTGGCGGTAAATATATTGAACAAATGTTACCATCTTATGCACAGTACTTCTAGCAGCTAAAACTTAAAGAGAAGTTTAAAAATTGACTGGGCTGAACAAATCAGACTTGTGGATGAGTAATGAGACTCGTCCTCTTCCTCCATTTGCCATAGGTTGTGCTGGTTTTGAGGAGCGGTTAAAGCTAGAAGAGTAACGAGACTCACCCTCTTCCTCCATTTGCCATAGGTTGTGCTGGTTTTGAGGAGAGGTTAAAGCTAGAAGAGTAACGAGACTCACCCTCTTCCTCCATTTGCCATAGGTTGTGCTGGTTTTGAGGAGAGGTTAAAGCTAGAAGAGTAACGAGACTCACCCTCTTCCTCCATTTGCCATATGTTGTGCTGGTTTTGAGGAGAGGTTAAAGCTAGAAAAGTTAGAAGATCTTATGCTGCAAATTCGTGTCTCCTGGAGAGCAATCACTGAAGAGCTGTAGCTCCTCAAAATTTGAATCTACACCTTGAATGTTCAAAAGAAATAAGGTATTGGCCAAACTGATGTGACAGTGGCAGAAATTTCAGTCCATCTTCACATCCTCATCTGGAACCTTTAGCGCTGAAAAATGAATTTGATAAGTTACTGCTGCTGTTGTGGTAGGTCTGCTGTCCTATGGGCCGACCTGCCAGCAGGCCGGGGGGGTTGAGGATGGGGATGGGGGAGAGGTTTCCGGACACAATAGCAGATGGTCTGGACTGCCGGCGGCCTGGAGGTTGCAGTTTTAATGCCTCCTCCATGGGAGCTCTGACCAGCTGTGGTGCATTTACCACAGCGTTGGTACGATCGACACCGTGTGACATTTTGTCTGCAACGCGCCCTACAGCCAGCCGAGTTCATAGTCAGCCCAGCACATGCCCCACAGGAAGCCGTGTGATGTGCAGTGCCTGATACATGTGTGCCCCACAGGGAAAAAGTGATAACATTCACTGGTTAGACTTCTTTCTTCAGATTATGTGAAATTCTATGAATACAGATATATTTCCTGGTTACTGATAAAGTCAACCCACTTTGGACAATGTACAAAGGTCATACCTCATGAACTGATAAGAAGATTACTGAAGACATGTCTAAATACTCTATTAAATTTTATGTTGCATCTCTTCTGAAAAAAAAAATTCTTTTGGTGAAAATCAATTTCACTATCTCATGTGAAGTATTTACAAAAAAAATTGTTTTTCATAAGATCATCTTTTTTAAATTTATACTGTAATAAGCAAAAGAGAAAGCAAATGGTAAAGTTTGACATATATGTGTGCATGCATATGTGATAATGCATTTACCTAGGAAACTTCAAGTTCATGTCTCATGGGGCATTCCACACTCTCTCACATCCACCCCCACCCCCCCTGTTCTTCAGATCTTAAGGACTGGTCTGAACTTTACCAGCACACCAAGGTATAAAGGTGAGTGACAGAACCCATAGCAACAAATCGTCTGCTAGAAACAAAGTTTCCTCGAAATATGTGCCACAATATTCTGGTGTCGAACACTCTCCCGGGTGACCAGCCTGATCATCACACAGAGGAATCTGTTACAATGTGCTGTGAAGCTTTAGAACACACTACAATTCATCCTTGCAAGCATGCAAACACACACTTAAATGCACATATCTCAATGACACACAGTTCCAGACGAGATGTAAACAGTCTACTTGTTCTTACGTCATCTGGGCAATGACCAGGTTAAACATCATGATGTTCGCCAAGGCCAGGTAGATGCACAGAAGAAAAGGAAGAAGGATATGATTGTCAAGGCAATGCAACGTGAATTTAGCGGCTGTCCCAGTTGTGCTCCCGTTCAAAGTTGTGTCCCAGTCTGAATGAGTATCATTCAAACGTGGCACGTCCCGAGGCTCACAGCCCTCAGCTAGCTCACTCAAATTGGAGGCGAACGCACCTGCACACAAGCACACTCCCAGGCTGAACTGGCCAGTAGGTCTGAAGGTCATTTCCTATGTAAATGCATTACATCAGGGGACCTATTCTCACGGTTATGTTGATGCACTTGGCAATGGTGGTGTAAAATCAGGGATGAAAACAGTTTTTTTTTAAAAAGAGGAGATTGGCGGGGATCTGGAGGTTCACCGTGGGCCCCCAGTGGGATCCATGGGCAACAGCCGGTGGGGGTCAGGGGGCGGCGCCCCCTGAAGCTGAAGCATATTTTGTATTAAATAAGGCATAAAAATCTTTAGAAATCACTTTCTTGCTTCTAAACAACTCATTCTATAAAACAGCTTTCAACACCATGAAGACTGAGACTGATGTGGAAAGAAACTATGTCAACTGAGACAAAGCAAACATTTAGTATGATGAATCCTCAGAACTGTAGCTGTAGAAAATTTGACAAACAGTGCTTTCAGGACATAAAGAATAAGGCCTGTAGATAAGTAAATCAGAGTGGGAAATCAAACTAAGTAAATGAGATGTATGAAAACGACTGCTGGACTTCAATAAACACAATATGAAAAATGATTACTTTGAAGTCCTTTAAAAAAAAAACCACACACACTCAAGCTTTTGGGCCTCGGACTCTTCGTCAGGAACCACTAAACACAAAAAAGAACATTGAAGAACAAATGACATCAAAACAAACTGATGTCACAACAGTACACCACACACAACCCCCCACCCACCCCACTTCCCCCTTACACTATCTAATAATCATACACCCCCCCCCCCCCCCCCCCCCCCCCCCTGACAAGTTCATGGGTGCTAGGACTACCCTGTTGCCAAACCTGAAACTAAAAATCCCGAGAGCCGTAAACCTGAAATCCATATATGTGCTTAGTCAGTAATACTGCAATGTTTAACACAGGTCAGGCATGACACCCGCCTTGGAGATGGGGGGGAAATGAGGGACAATGTTGGCGAAGTGGGCCCATTGGCTTATGGTGGTATACAGGGATAGGGGATAGTGCCCTAATAGGGGTGGGGGGGGGGGGGGGGGGGTGGGGGGGGGGGGAAATGGGGGCAACCCCCCTTTTCCCACAAAATGTTTTCTTGCTTACAAACGTTTTGATGCTCTTTCTTTGTAGAAGTTTTAAAATTCAACATTAAGTCCTTTCACAATAATATTGTCTCCCTTTGTCAATCATTTCCCTTTACTCTCTTCTCTCTTCCCCTCTCTCTTTTCACACAACACACACACACACACACACCACACACACACACACACCAAAGAGACAGATCTAATCGGTAGGAACGAAATAGTATTTCACTAAAAAATTCAGACAGCTACATGCAGTGGGCACAAATAAATAGCATTTCTTTTATATCAGATTTAATGGGGTTTCCCTTCAGGTGTAATGCATGAAAAAAAACAACTTTGAATTGTGACTCGGCAAACCATAATTTAGGAGCCCATTTCTGTTAATGGACATTGCTGCCAAAAACAGTACAAACATAAACCACTTGTATATTACAGACAAGTTTGTACGTGTTATACATTTTAGCCGTTTCTTATAATTCGTATGAATGTATTAAGAAACGAAAGTGAACAGGAAATAATTTTCGACCTTTTCCCTAAATCAAAACAACAAAAAAACCAGCACATTTTCTTTAGATGAACTTAAGCCCAAATACGATTTCCCTGCTAAAGTCAAAGAAAAAAAGGCACACTGTTACACCAACAGTTAAATTACATACACAGAATATGTTATTCCATTGTATGATTTTTTTTCACTGTTCAAGTGCAACAGCATTACAATACTGACTAGAAAATATCCAAAACTATGTATAGAACCTGAGCTTGTTTCTCAAGGCAGTGGTTACATTTAATTTTTTTTTTATTAATAAGGAAACATTTTCACTAGTTTAGTTAAACATTTTTCATAGGGTCCAGTGGGATTTTAAAAGCATTTGAATTGATTATATATATATATTATATATATATTATATTTATATTATATATATATATTATATATATATATATATTATATATATAAAACTGCAAAAAAAAACGATGAATTCAGTTATTTCATAAAGTGATTTATGGGAGATTCAACTTGCTAACCATTAGAGGGGATGTGAGTGTGTTCCTTTAAAAGATAGTGAAGAAAACATAAAAAAATCAAAAAAATTTAAGAATGTAAAACACAACCAAACGAAGGTCAGAGTTCAACTGTAAGACCGAGTCCTAGCAACTGAAGAAATACGGAATCAGACAATTAGACATTAAACATAATGCACTACGAGTCTGTAATTCTTCGGTGACGGAGATTCACTTCAAAAATCTCAATGTAATAGAGAACACATTTTTGAAGAAATTTTTTAACATCAGTGGCATGTATGATTTTGAATATCAATATAACCGTTGTTAAAATCGATTGATGGTACTGTGAAGGAGAGCCGGTTTGCTGAGTGGTTAGAGTGCTTGCCTGCCGGCAGGAGACTGTGATCAAGAAACTCTCAGAAGAAGAAAATTTTCCATATGTCCCCAGTCCTTTCCAGCTGAAAAGGGGTTTACCTGGCCCTATCGGGGTTTGGGGGGAAGGTGAATGTAGCGAGGGAGAGTATTGGGCCCGGCCCTTACTTGATGCCCCCAGAGTAGTGGAAACTAGCGTTTTGCCCCCTAGGGCCCAAAAATGGTACTTGACTACCTTTACCTTACCTTTTAGTATTGTGAAAAAAGTAACCTGTATTACATTAGACATTTAGAATATAAAAACCTGCCAAATATAAAGTATTCTAATATTAAACTTGTGTATTAGTTTTTTTCTGACAAAAACATGCAGGTAGTTTTTTTTGCCCTGAAATTGTCTCTCCCTGTGACCAAGTCTTTCTAGTTAATTTACATCAATTTGATCAGAAACAATCAACATCTGTGCGACTTTTGTACACGTTTCAGTTCATCACATAAATAATAAAATAATCATAATTCCCTAGTTCCTCTTTTTTTTTCATTTTTTTTTTTTTTTACGAAGTTTCATTACTGATGTTTGAAACAATAAGGTCAAAGATGTGTCAGTGCTGGAAGTGTTCAAAGTTGGGGTGTAATTTTCAAAAAATATTTTGTAAGCTTCTTTCTCTCAATTTTTAAAGTCAAATCAACAGACTTTATTTTAGTTTCAATCACCACATCTCAATGCAACAAAAAAAAAAAACACATACAAAGAAAGAAATATTGATTGTCATCTTGTGGAGATTACCTTTACAAAGTCAAAATTGCAGAAGAAAATTTACTACTGAGCAAGTAATTATATGATGTGGCCAACAAGGCAAGACATGAAAGCCACTTGGGGATCTGCATCCCATCCCTTAACAGCAAAACATGATTCCTAATCTGTTTTGGGTATTTTTGAGGGAAAAAAACACGTATTGTATTTTTGGCTGGCCTTTTAAGCTTGGCAACTTTGTCAGATTTTCTTGTTAGGAGACAGGCAACGAAGTGGTTCGGTCGCCCCACAACCTCAGGAAGGTCCCTTCCCCTTTATCCGTGACCACACTATACCGACTCTTGCTCTGGTACATCTGTTTCCCGAGAAGCAAGTTTTCTCGGGAAGAAGTGGTTGATGAAGGTGGCAGTGGACGTTGTTACCCCCCAAAAGTAGGGTATATGGAGAAGACCACAGTCTGGAAGACATTGGCAACAGCATGCACTTGCCAAATGCCCCAAATACTAGTTCACAGTTGCAGCCTTTTCTTCCTCTTGAAAAAACCGCTTAATTTCTTCAGTGGTCAGATCATCCATGTTTTTAAAAGTCAGAGTAATGAGCATTTCACCTTTGTGACTTCAGGAATGTCCGATGACAGTTTAGAATTAGATAGATAGTGATCTTCATTCAGTGCCCGTTCCATAACAATTCTGGTACGCATTTCCAAGTGCAAATCTTCACTGCCACAGGCTAATACTGAGGCTCTCCTTGTGAGGGCCCGTTACCGTTCCATAAATGCATAGGGTGTAAGTGCGGGCCATCTTCTGGATTTCAGATCTGAAGCATGCTGATCTTGCTGAAAGTTATCAGCAAAATTGTCCTTTAATTGTCGATGGATAACTTTCAATGCTTTCCAGTTCAACGAAATCTAATCCCAAATTTAAAACGGCAAAACAATGTTAGCTTATGAACGCAAAAAGAACAGTTTTCAACACGGCAGTTCGATCGCCAATTCCATCTCGGGTTACAGTAGTTTTAGCAGCCCCATCAAGCTTAGCAGTCTGTTGCAACGTGCCTAGAATGCGCTTGTGCTCAGTTCAATTGCATGAGCCGACAAGGCTTTTTTTCCACTAGAAACGTAAGTTACCGTCCGGTTGCAGGGAACACAAAACAAACACCGGGCGAGTCAATCTTCCTGCATTAACTTTCGAAGTACACACCATCGTTGTTTTTCCTGCAGCCACCCACCTCCATCTGTTTTTTTTTTACACCTTTTTCAAGGAAAGGAAAGTCACTGTCCAAAGTCAGTTTTCATTTTTCACTTCCTTTGGCCTTAAAATGGCGATTTCGACCATGCCGCTTGATAACAAGGGACGTTACTCTCAGCGAACAATGTACGTCTCTTTCGAGGCTCACGAAGCAGACCACTTCTCTTCACTGCCGATGCGATGTTTCTTCGGGAAAAAAATGTTGAAAACCGGTGAAATTCTCCGAAATTATTTCTACCGGAAAATATACTTTGAACGAAATCGGGGAAACCGGAAACATTTTCCGAAATTATTTCAAAAACCGGAAAATATATTTTGAACGAAATCGGAAACCGGAATTCCGGGTCATTACCGGAAAATTAGCACCCCTACAAGTTTGTGTGTGTGTGTGTGTGTGTGTGTGTGTGTGTGTGTGTGTGTGTGTGTGGGGGGGGGGGGGGGGGGGGGTGTTGTTGTGTGTTGGGGGGGGGGGGGAGGGGTGTTTGTGTGTGTTTTGCGAGGTGGGGTGAGGGCGAAGTGTGTGGGGTACGTGTGTTGTGGGGTGAGGGTTGGGGGAGGAGGAGTAGAGGAAGTATATAGGTAGTGGGGGGGAGAGGGCTGGTGGTAAAGGATTTCATACTCATAGGGGGGCTGTTAGCAGACCCTAAAACACGTGTAGCAAACGTTTGCATTATACCAGGGGAAAAGTGTTACACAATACTGTTGTGACATCAGTTTATTTTTTATGTCATTTGTTCTTTTTATATTCTTTTTGTCACTTTGACGTTTTTCTCTTGCCTTAAAGACTCTACGAGTGGAAGTACTCAATTCCTCATCTTCCAGTGGGTTCAAAGTTTTTTTTTCCTCCGTTGTTTTGTTATCCTGTTTTTCCCTTGTGTTTACTGTTTAGTGTTTCCTGATGAAGGGTCTAAGACCCGAAAGCTTGAGTGTTTATCATCTTTTTTTGTAAAAAAAAGGGCTTTCAAAGTACTCACTTTTCATATTAAGTAAATCAGAGTTTGAATCAAACTATCATGGAAATGGAACTTGTAGAAAAATCAGAGTAGGAGGTCAAACTATCATTGGAAATGAAATGTAGATTGTTGCATACCCAATGATCTGAAAACATGCTATAATGGTGTGGGAAAACACATTTTCTGTTGGTGACTGACGCTCGCGGCTCGATTGATCTCTGATTGCACAAAGCCACGACTACCAAAATAGACACGTTTTTGGCAAGGCTCGCAAAACACTTCAAATTCGCCGTCTTTTGTCATGTTTTCTTATTACATCCGCGACTCTGCGGTCACCACAGTCCTTCTGCTGCATCGGTCTTCTAGTGGTTCACATACTTCTTTCTTTTTTTCCGTTTTGTTTGCACTCATGGCGGCAAACTCTCGCTGTGAATCGACGCCATGATGAGAAATGATACTGGAAGGAAGCAGAATGAGAACTACGCCGTTTGAGAACATTACCGACAGAGAAGAAATTCGCTGTGCAGACAAGTTGAGATCGTTTCTGAGCTTCACTCTTCGAATATTTTTCGGCGGAGACTTTTTTCTTTCGGCGGAGATGCGCGAAAAAAAAATAACGGCGGAGACGGCGGAGGAGTTTTCATCCCTGAAAATAAATGACAACAGCATTTGCATGGCACATGTTAGGCAAGGCACTCATCTAACAGAAATTATTCAGTTCCACTTTGACAGGAAGGTGTTTGCAGGATCTCACCAGCTAGGGCAGCCTGTCAGTTAGCCGGTACATATGTCATAAACTGACAGTGAGAGAGCGAAAAGGGGGTCTAGAATAATCAGCAAATACATGAAAGTATGAATTTCATTTTAAAAGGTTGTGGATAATTGTGTTAAACATAAATACTTTTTTTTTTACGTCCATCCCTCTGAGTAAACAATGTCCCAAATTAGTCAATTTACCATGCATCATCTGTCGAAGGTAAAGTCTCCTTTTTAAAAAACAATGAAAATGTCTTTTGTCTATTTGAACAGGACAGTAAGCTTTACTGTATATCTGGTTACCTTCATAGTGAGAAAGCGGATCTTCTACACTAAGAAGTCCCAATCATAAGATAAGCAGAAGTTGTCTCTCTCTCGCCTATCCTTTCATTTAAAAGACAGGAAAGTTCCTTGTGTGCCTCCTTGGCAAGTTTGATAATTCGTCCAGCCATTGTCGTACATATGATTTGCGTCTTTTCTAATATGCTTTTTTCACATAAACTGAACTTACAGGAATAGTAATGATACAGTCTATTGCGAGTTGAATGTTTGTGTGTCCCTGTGTAACTGAGGTGTCTAGCCCGACTTAAGAAGGTGAGTACATGGTCCAGCCCCCCTGTGAATGGAAAAACACTGTGTGGAGATGGAGCTGTGCTGTTACTTGAATACAGCTCAAGAGATGGTGGTAAAACCTGTTTTTACAACAAAAAGCAGCCTGCAGCGCTGGGGCAGAGTCCCCCCACTAAACCACACGGAGAAAGTGTCAGGGACCTGGCTCCTGCTGGTTGCACCACAGGCTGGCGATGAGGACGATGACGTCCAGCTTTGAGAATTCAAGACAGAACCGCGGAGGTGAGAACAGAGAATAGTCAGTCTGACAGACTGCGAATGATTTACTGCTTGATTTCAGCAGATTGAACTTTGCAACAATCTGAGGCAAGGGGACAGAGTCAGAAAACACAGGTTATTGCTGGAAAAGAATTGGTGATGCCAAAAAAAAAAAAAAAAAAAAGCAGCAAATAAACCTGGAAAATGATGAAAATGTTAAAGAAATATGTAAACAATGGCATTTTGGAGGGGAAAAAAAAACAACAAAAAAAGCAGTGACTTTGCATTTGAATCCAACATCCATACTAAATTTTTGTTGTCCAGATAACTTTGTATTTATACTGAATAGAAGAATTTCCAGTTTGATGTAAGACTACAGGGAGATAAACTCCCAACAAGTGTAAACTTTTCTGATGATGGCAATGATCAGAAAGTATAACTGCAATTATTTCTTAATAGTTTACTGATTAAAATCAATTAAAGAAAGGGAACTGAAGATCTGTTCTTCTTCTTCTTCTTCCAGATGGGGATGTTTAACCTGCCCCGTGCCCACAGTCTTCAAGTAGACTATTCTGGCACACAGGTTGCATGCATTGTGTATTTTCGTGTAGCCGGTACTCACCCGTCTTAGGACATGAGCATCGGGATCTTTAGAGTCCGTGTATGGTCTTTAGTGCATGTGACACAGACTAGACCTCGGTTTATAGTCCATCCGAACGACTGTATGGGGGGATGGAGTCAGAACCAATGTTAACTCCGAGGAAAAATCCCCCTAGACCGAAATTCGAACCCGCAACCCCAGGATCACGAGTCCGGCGCTCTACCAACTGAGCTATCGGCCCCCGTTTTTTCGTTATGTAAAAATGCTATGAACATACATGCTGACAAGGTCTTTCAGATAAAACTGAACATAATGGCCTGTACTGAAAATAGTTTTCGTAGAAACCAAACTAAAATGCATAGAGTAGAATCTGTCTTATCACATAAATTACAAGGAATATCAATTAAATGGTCTTTTAATACAAACAAAACTTACTTGCATAGTCACGGAACAGTCTTTTCAATTGAAACAAACCAAGACAAAAGTCTTTCTGGAGAAACCAAATGAAAGGACTGGTAATCAAAATATTTTCACTTAAACAAAAAAGGCACAGCAATGAAAAAATCTTTTTTCCACTTACAGATAGTAAGTATGTAACTTGCCTGTGATGTTTCTCACTACTTCACTAGGACAGAGGAACTGCACACCACTGCACAAGACCCAAGCGCTGGTGGTTGGGGAGACAGGACAGTTGCTTGGCAGCAAAACTCTCAGGCACTGCCACGTTGTGATAGCCAACAAGGTCAATGTGCGGAGTGAGAGATGCATGCAACTAGGAAAAATAAACTGCTTTTCAAAGTTCATGGGGCTGATGGCAGCTGTAAGAGTTCATGTCAGAGTCACAACTGTGACAAATGTAGACTGCCCCCCCCCCCACCCCTCCCCTACACACACACACAAGAGTTGGCCATTTTGTGCAAGCCCAGTCTTTTTTTTTTTTTTTTTTGCTGTCCCAATCTCTGCGCTACCTCAGAGGCAGTGCACCCACGCCACTCATTCCGACACCCCGTCCACAGCCACAGCCAGGTCGGCCCCGCCGCAGCCCCGGCAATCCACAGGGAGCAGTCAATGTCAAGTCGTCAAGAGGCAACCCACCGGAGGAGACACTGCACTGCTGCTGAGTCACTTCGGTGGTGTTCAGTGGCGCCTGTTCTGATCTAACATACGCAGGACACCACCTACTAAGCCCCTACTGATGACAATAATTGCTTAGTCACGGAGCTGGCGTGAGTGAGCTCTCCCTCCGGAGGGCGCCACCACGTCCGTCCAACGACAGCCCCCATAGACTCGCCGATACCGGTGACCCCGACAGAACCACACCAAGGCCACAGACGTGGAGAGGACATCGAAATTGAGGTCACCATGAGAGCAGGGCATAAAGGGCCACAGAGCTTGAGACATTTTTTTTAATGCTGATCGATGAGAATGAGGATGATTAAGATGATGCTACGGATTTCCATTTCGGTCTGAGACTACATGACAGGGCTGTACTCTACGCTTCCTTTCAAAATATATCCCGGCGTCAATCAGGCCCGAGAGATACAGGCACCTGCAGCGTTGGTCAGGAAATATGAGCAACACACTCAGAAACGCATCCATTAAGTGGATGAAACTCGACTGTGTGGTTCCAGTCTCCCCAACTGAGTCCGCAGCAAACTCAACTCTAAGTAGGAGCCGGTCGGGGCAGAAAAACCCTCATGACTCTGGTGGGATTCGAACCCACGACCTCCCAGCCGGGAGTCTGCGACGCTAACCACTTCGCCACGGCGGCTGGTGCAAGCCCAGTCTTCATACAACATGCATTTCTTCCCCTTTTCACTTTCTGACCAAAGATGCCAACAATAATGCAGGTTTCATTCTCCTCTGATCTAGGTGGCCAGTGATTGTACCCACCCCCACCCCCTAAACACACACATACCCTGATTGCCACTGATACCTACCCATAAACCTGTCCAGGAACAGTTCTCCATGGATCTGGAAGTAGGGGTAGTAGAGAAATGTGGCCATTTGGTAGTAGGTGAATGGGTCAGTCAGATCCTGCCCTGGGTGCATCAGAGCAGCATATGTAACCCCAAAGGCCACCAAAATGACGAAGCACACCACCAGCAGCCTTGAGAAATCTGTCCACTGTCAATGAAAGCGGACACACCCAATCAAGTCAAGTAAATAAAAAAAAAATTTTTAAATAGTAGGGAAAAAAAAATTCATAAGGTTCAGACACACAGTATTTCAAAATACCCATACACAACTGCATCAAAGTACAAGACGGGATACAGCTCCTGCTCATCATCACCACCCTGGAACAAATGACAGTGGTTCTTTTTTTCTCTTTTTTTCAATGTCTTGGCAAGACCTCTATGGGGTTCTTTTTGTTCATTTGTATTTCTGTGTGTACATCCAAAACATCTTTAGAATGGTGAAGAATGTTAGGAGTCAAATTCTATATTTAATTTCATGGGCAAAGCAGCAACAGTAGAATTTGTAACCAAATTCAGAGAACTGCACAAGAACAACACTTACATACAAAGACAATTGCTCAGTGTAACACGGCAAACATTTATAAAGGTTAAACAAATTGTTTTATTAATGCAGGCAAGGACTTTTCGCAGGTAAGCAACAACAACAACAAAATTACTTTCAATTTGAAATTCAGATGAAAGTAACTTTCTGCATTGTTCAAAAAGCTTAATTTAAATGCAACCCTTTTACCAATGTCAAAACTACAAAACGGAGATTAAAAACAAAGCCCTTTTGACAGTAGTTACACACAGTATGTGACTAGATAGGCTGTAATCCCAGACTGCAAATGCAAACCTAAAAGCAACTGCATAGGCAATGCATCTCTGAAAGACAAATGTGCAAATCATAAATCTTCTGAATCCACTATATTCAAATCCTTTTTTTGTTAAGATTTGTATGACATTCTTGTTCTTTACATTGGAACCTTAAACTACTGAACGCATACACAAAAATACTGTTTATGAGATGTCTTATATTCTAGTCCAGCTAGACATGATCTGAGCTTTTCATATCCATTTACATTCATGTACTTACATGTTTCACAATATCTAATTGGTCTGTAATTGATAACTTTTACACTGTAACCCTACTTTGGTAGCAAATTTCACCGATTCTTTTTTAAAACTCACTGAATTTTGTCATGATGTGATGGTGTGGAGGGGTAAAGGGTGTGCAGGTGAAGACAGGCAGATGGTGATATGTGCAGGAACCAAGGGACAACAGCCAGTCAAGAAGATACAGAGGACAATGTGGAGTTTCTGCCTTTTTTATTTTCCTTCCATAACAAGCAGCTCAAACCAGGAACACTGCCCTGGGAACTCTCTCTTGCACTCAGCGCACTGAGCACGCTCTCTGCCTCTCACTCCAGTCACCCACACCAGGGAACACTGTTGGGGCACACTCGGGGCACACTCTAGGGAGCACTCTTCTCACGCCAGACGCTCAGGGAACACTGATCACACTCACGCAGCGCCCCAGATATATACAGGTGAACCGGACCGCAAAGCAGACAACACAGCGCCGCACTCAAAATGGGCCTCGCGAGACAGGAAATGACAAAATTCGTGCTATCTGCCACAGCTTCTGTGTTGTCTAGCTCGCCACCCATTCAAAGTATTCAAACATATCTGATATCGATGAAAACCTCAGAACCCAAGGAATAAATGCAGTAAGTCATATTTGACAATTTTGTGGTTGTGTAAAATTATTGGTGATTAAAGTCTGAGAGTGAACCCACTTTTAACGTGTTTGCATCATAATTTACTCTATTTTAATGAAAAATATCAAACAGCATGAAATAATTTTGTAATGAATGAATAGCTGGCATTTCGCTCTTTTTATACATATAAATTTCATTATCCAAGATGCCGTCTGAGTGGAGAACTTTGTGTTTAAAATTTGATCGGAAACACAACTTGATTTCATCGCCACATGGCCGTCAACATGTGCTTTTGACACGATTTTCGAAAAAAACATTATTCTGTTGAAATTGTCTATCAAACGATAATTTTTATACATTTTTGGTTGCTTCGAAGATAGGAATGGAGTCATTAAGAAGATTCCGATCGGGAAGTCCGAATTTCGTAAAACGACAAATTAGATCAAAACTCCCACAATCAACAAAGAAGGCGACTCGCTCAAGGGAGCCGCCGCCGTCAGTCATTTCATACAGTCACAAGCCTGTGCAGAAAAGATCATAGGCATGCGATGTACGAAATGAGAGCTTATGGACTTCACTTTCAATGCGTGTTTTCGGATTCTTTGGATTCTCTCATACTTTCTGTGAAATCAAGAATTGTTTATGGTTTGTTCGTCGGACAATTCAAAATGGTGCCAAGATCAACTGTGCAAAATACCAGTTTTAAGGAAAATATGGGCTTCTCAGTCCAACACGGTTGTAATGAATTGAATACATTAATTTTTGTGACTTCAGCGACGTATTTACAACAATGTAGGTTCTAAGGTATTCATAATTTAAAGAGTTTACACAAGAAAATTAAGATTCATCGACCAAGGGAGGTAAGGGGGAAGATAACTCATGAACAAAATATCTCGTCTACAACAGTGACCAAGAAATGTACTGTTAGCACCCAGCTACATCGAGAAATATGTATAAAAATTAGAAATTCTTTACTTTAGTATCTTTGCATAACCAATTGAAATCTGTTCAACACAGACTGCTGCAATAAAAAGTCTTGATTGGTTGCATCTACATGTACAACTATTATTCCCAATTCAACTTCCTCTTCTAGGTAACATGAAAGTTCACAACCAGCTTTTTCTGTGAAAAAAAAAAAAATCATTATTGGATGGTAACAGCCTTTTCACTTTATGCTTGATGTTGGCACAATTGATGAGACCGAGGCTGTGCTCTTGGTTAATGGTTTGTTTTTTTTTCACAGAAAGAGATTTTTGTTTCTCTTTTCAGTTTATGGGTACTGTTCTCCTGCCACAAAGCTGGGCAGTCCTGTGAAGGGGAGGGGAAGCTGCAACCAGTTTGCACAGTGGGCCAGATTTCACATGGTCCATTACGGGTTGCCTTACAACAGAAGCCACGCACCTCCCCCCCCCCGAAAACCAATCCCTTACGAAATGACATCACCCAATGATACCAACCGTCCACTCTGAGGTTGTGACATGCAAAAAAATTGAATAGTTTGTCTGCGACAAAGATGGACATACTGCTCGAGACTACAAGTTTCAAAAAAGAACAGGAACCAAAAGACTAGGGGGGAAAACCATGTACCCGAGTCATGCCTACCCTGTGTATGTAAGGAATGTAACCATGGTGTGTTTCAGAAGTGAAAGGCCAGTCACTTATCCACCTTGGAGAGACGAGAGACGGACAATTCATCCTGAGGCAGTTACAGGATGAACGGTTGTAGCCGATTTACTGTGCAAAATAAAAGCACCAATTCCTGGAGTATACCTTATTCTAAGACATCAGGGTGGTTTTTTTTAGGAATATAGGTTTCTGGATTCTGGATTCGACATTAGAAAAGTGTTTAGACTCAGAATCAAAAACTTGCTTTGAGAATATTTCGACAGGGTCGCCCTGTCTTCTTCAGTTCACTGTTGCTGTTGTGTCAGTGAGGCCTGGTGGGGCGACTGTTGTGTGGGGTGAATAGTTGTCAAGATCTGATTGTAGATGGGGGGAAGTTCGAAACCTTGATCTCTGTTCAGGCTGGGGCGTCTAGTCTTGATTTTGATGGCTTCTTTAACTTTTCTTTTTGTGAGGAAGGGCTCTGTAGATAAGATCTTGGTTTCTTGGGGGCTGAAACTGTGGCCAGTGGCTTGTAGGTGTTCGTGTATGGCAGAAGTAGATCGGTTTTGGTGTTCCTGTAGACGGGTGGTGAGTGGTCTTGCTGTCTTGCCAATGTAGGTATTGGCACAGTCTTGACACCCTACCTGGTACACTACACCACACCGCTTGAGAGGGTCCGTTTTGTATTTGACACGGGTCAGTTGCTGGCATAGGGAATTGGTGGGTTTATCGAACACTTTGCATCCACGTTGTTGGAAGGTCCTGGCCAGACGCTCTGAAACTCCTTTAATGTAAGGGATCCCCACTTTCACACTGTCCGTATCTGTGGAAGAAGGGTAGGGAACTCGAGGGTTGTCCCACATCCATGCAGGGTATCCATTAGCGGAAAGGGCAGTCTTGATGTGTTCTTCTTCTTTCAGCTCTTCCTCCTTAGTGGAACACAGTACAGAGGCTCTGTGCATGAGGGTGTTAACAACAGATCTCTTGTGTTGGAGGGGGTGGTTGGAGTGAAAGTTCAGATATTGGTCAGTGTGGGTGGGTTTCCTATAGACACTGGTCTCCACCCTGTCGTCAGGGGTTCGGGAGATGAGAGTGTCCAGGAACGGGATCTTGCCTTCTGATTCAGTTTCGGAGGTGAACTGGACACTGTCATCGATGGAATTCAAGTGAGTGGTGAAGCTGTCAACCTACGTCTCCTGTATGCGGGTCATGGTGTCATCCACATAGCGGTACCACATGCTGGGAGGGTTGGCAGCGGTCTCAAGGGCTACTTTTTCAAAATGTTCCATGTACAGATTGGCTACCACTGGGGATACTGGCGAACCCATGGCAGCTCCTTGTTTCTGCTGGTAGAACTCATGGTTGAACGAGAAGTAGGTGCTAGTGAGGCACAGTTCCAACAGTTCTACAGAGCTTAATCTAGGATTTTTCAAAAAGGAGGCAGTCCCCCCCTCTTCAGCCAATCGTCTTGAAACCAGTGTTCCCTTGCACTGGCACTCTTTTCGGGCTGCTTCTCTGAGCTTTAGGATGTAGTCGCGGTTTCTTCATGATCTTCTCCACCCTCGCATGGCACAGAATCTTTTTTTTTTCACTTTTCTTCCACGAAAGTCGAAGTCAAATAGGGTGGGTGCACGCTTCATTTTGGAAAATATCCAATATGGCGTCTTAAACTCTCGCAACTTCTCGTCGGTGATCGAGAAGGAGGAGATGAACGCCGCTGATTGGTTGATTTACACTAACAGCCAATGAAATATCAAGAAATCGTTCGCTCCTGCTCAGTTCTAGTTTCAGTTTTTCAAGCAGACGACAAACGAGCGCCCGCAACGATCAGTGAACAGGGCGGGCAGTCCTGCAACTGTGCGGGAGTCTGCCCGCGTTAAGACTCGATAATTGCGGGAAGGAAAAGATTTTTCGGGGAATTGTACAAATCCCGCGCTCTAGAGTAAGCTCTGGTTCTAGCACCTGTTCTGTAGTGAGTTCACACCAGTAACGAAGGTGGTAGTCATCCTCAATCTTCTCCCGAATGACCTGGAGAGCCTTGGGTACAGGGATGCTCGTGAAGAGTGCACATACATCATAGGAGACAAGTTTCTCCCTGGAGCCAGTTGCTGGTTTTCCATCTTCTATACAAAGTCTGTACTGTTGACTATGTGGTGCTCGGTCTGCCCAACTGAAGGTCCCAATACTTGTGTCAGGAATTTGGAGGCATTGTACATGACACTGCCACAGCTGGACACAATGGGGCGGAGGGGGGCATCCTTCTTGTGTATCTTAGGTAATCCATACAGCTTAGGCATGGAGTCAGAAGTGGGGTAAAGTCGTTGGTAAAGACTAGGAGAGATAGAATCTTCTTTCTTCCATTTCTTTAATAGGTTGATAAGTTGGTTTTTCACTTTCTTCGTGGGGTCAGTCTTCAGTTTTTCATAGGTGTCTGTATCACTGAGAAGGGTCCGTACTTTCTTGTTGTAATCCTCTTTTGGAAACAAAACAGTGGTCCTACCTTTGTCAGCTGGAAGGATGACGATGCTGTTGTCCTGTCTCAGGTTCTTCAGGGCTTGTTTTTCCTCTCGTGAAATGTTGGACTTGGGTGGCTTACTGGACTTAATGACTTTGACCACTTCGCTCCGTAGGCTGTCAGCTGTGGCTTGGTCTTTGATCTGGCTGCACGCTGCTTCAGTGGAAGCTACGATTTCCTTGGCTGGAATCGATGTGGGCGCAACACAGAAGTTAAGTCCTTTCTTCAGCACACTTGATTCAGTGTCACTGAGAGCACGGTTGGAGAGATTGATAATCCATTTGTTGGTGTCTATGGCGTTGGAGGTAGGTAAGTTTTCATTGGAATGTTGTTTTCAGCGAAAGCGTTGGAACTTGTCTGGTTCCCTGTGTTTACAAACATCGAACTCGTGCGCATGCGCGAGGCGGCATGAAGCAAAAATGTCGTCTGCTATTTCCTGTGGGAGGATTCTGTTAAGTTCCGTGTCTGTCCCTCGGATTTCGTTGTCAAGCCTCCGGATGTTATGGTCGCATTGTCTGATTCTTTCTTGGATCAAAAGCCGTAAGCTTTCTTCAAGATCTGGGTAGCCTTGATTCCTTTCACACAAGTTTTTAAATGTAGGCTTGGGGGAGCGAGCTGTTCACGTTGGCACCGAATGCTGAAATGTTTATGGTTTTGCCATCTCGCTAGTTTGAATTGCCGTTTCTCCTGTTTCCTCACTGTCTTCAAGACTTCATGTCCATGTTGACGAAATAAATAGGAATATAGGTCTCTGGATTCTGGATTCGACATTAGAAAAGTGTTTAGACTCAGAATCAAAAACTGTGTGTCTGTTCAACCTTTATGTCGTGTGTCTATGTGTCTGTTCAACCTTTCTGCTGTGTGTCTGTTCAACCTTTATGCCGTGTGTCTATGTGTCTGTTCAACCTTTCTGCTGTGTGTCTGTTCAACCTTAATGCCGTGTGTCTATGTGTCTGTTCAACCTTTCTGCTGTGTGTCTATTCAACCTTTCTGCTGTGTGTCTATGTGTCTGTTCAACCTTTCTGCTGTGTGTCTATTCAACCTTTCTGCTGTGTGTCTGTTCAACCTTTATGCCGTGTGTCTATGTGTCTGTTCAACCTTTCTGATGTGTGTCTGTTCAACCTTTATGCCGTGTGTCTATGTGTCTGTTCAACCTTTCTGCTGTGTGTCTGTTCAACCTTTATGCCGTGTGTCTAGGTGTCTGTTCAACCTTTCTGCTGTGTGTCTATTCAACCTTTCTGCTGTGTGTCTATGTGTCTGTTCAACCTTTCTGCTGTGTGTCTATTCAACCTTTCTGCTGTGTGTCTTTACCTTTCTGCTGTGTGTCTATTCAACCTTTCTGCTGTGTGTCTATACAACCTTTCTGCTGTGTGTCTATACAACCTTTCTGCTGTGTGTCTATTCAACCTTTCTGCTGTGTGTCAATACAACCTTTCTGCTATGTGTCTATGTGACTGTTCAACCTTTCTGCTGTGTGTCTATTCAACCTTTTTGCTGTGTGTCTCTGCTGTGTGTCTATGTGACTGTTCAACCTTTCTGTTGTGTGTCTATGTGTCTGTACAACCTTTCTGCTGTGTGTCTTTGTGACTGTTCAACCTTTCTGCTGTGTCAATGTGTCTGTACAACCTTTCTGCTGTGTGTCTATACAACCTTTCTGCTGTGTGTCTATCTGTCTGTTCAACCTTTCTGCTGTGTGTCTATACAACCTCTCTGCTGTTTGTTTATGTGTCTGTTCAAACAGACACTCCTCCCTCAGCTTCCTCATTGTGTCACTCAGTGAGAACTATACAAGCGAGATAACTGCGAGCATCCTATGCACAGGTGTCTTCCATATCATCCACACAACATACATATATATTTTTGATTCAACGCCTGGCATCCTTGCACTGAAGAGTGAAGAGATCGAAGCTGAGCACCAAATTCGTTCATTTTCGTTGTATTATTTGTTTGTGTCTTGCCTGAGGAAGACCTAAAAGGTCGAAACGCGTTGTTTTGTCTTGTGACTTGTTTGTCCACGATTCTCTTGGCGGTTCGCTAACATTTATTTAAGTTTTATATGAGGGAGATAACTGCGGGCATCCTATGCACACGTCATCCATATCATCCACACAACATACAGAACTATATGAGGGAGATAACTGCGGGCATCCTATGCTCAGGTGTCTTCCATATCATCCACACAACATACAGAACTATATGAGGGAGATAACTGCAAGCATCCTCTGCACACGTGTCTTCCATATCAACACAACATACAGGACTCTATGAGGGAGATAACTGCGGGCATCCTATGCACACGTGTCTTCCATATCATCCACACAACATACAGAACTCTATGAGGGAGATAACTGCGGGCATCCTTTGCACACCTGTCTTCCATATCATTCACACAACATACAGAACTATATGAGGGAGATAACTGCGGGCATCCTCTGCACACCTGTCTTCCATATCATCCACACAACATACAGAACTCTATGAGGGAGATAACTGTGGGCATCCTTTGCACAGGTATCTTCCATATCATCCACACAACATACAGAACTATATGAGGGACATAACTGCGGGCATCCTATGCACACGTGTCTTCCATATCATCCACACAACATGCAGAACTATATGAGGGAGATAACTGCGGACATCCTATGCACAAGTGTCTTCCATATCATCCACAGAGCATACAGAACTATATGAGGGAGATAACTGCACGCATCCTATGCACAGGTGTCTTCCATATCATCCACACAACATACAGAACTATATGAGGGAGATAACTGCACGCATCCTATGCACAGGTGTCTTCCATATCATCCACACAACATACAGAACTATATGAGGGAGATAAGTGCAGGCATCCTATGCACACGTGTCTTCCATATCATCCACACAACATACAGAACTATATGAGGGAGATAACTGCGGGCATCCTATGCACAGGTATCTTCCATATCATCCACACAACATACAGAACTATATGAGTCAGATAACTGCGGGCATCCTATGCACAGGTGTCTTCCATATCATCCACACAACATACAGAACTTTAGAGAGCCGTAATAGCTCAGTTGGTAGAGCGCCGGACTCGTAATCTTGGTGACCCTGGGGTTGCGGGTTCGAACCTCCGCCGGAGTGTTTCGGTACAGGGGGATTTTTCCCTCGGAGTTAACATTGATTCTGACTCCATTTCCCATACAGTCCTTCGAATGAGACTATAAACCGAGGTTCCGTGTGTGAACGTACGCATAACATCTTGCACACACGTAAAATCCCATCACCAACTTTCGGAAGAGTAGGCCAGTTTGGCCGTTGATATGGATGACACGTTACACATAGCATGTACCCTGCGTGAGAAATGGAAAGAATGAAGGAAGTAAGGAAAATGAGTGATCGATATTGAACGATACTGACTGGAGGACACGGGAAACGACTGAATGAAGCGCCGGCAGGCAGCTCTTCAGTCGGCACTACCCTGGTAGGCAGCCCGTTGTGTAAACGAGTGTTGATTGTAAAGCGCTTAGAGCTTAGTCTCTAGCCGAGAATAGGCGCTATATAAGTATTCATTATTATTATTATTATAAGGGAGATAACTGCAGGCATTCTTTACACACGTGTCTCCCATATCATCCACACAACATACAGAACTATATGACGGAGATAACTGCAGGCATCCTTTGCACACATGTCTTCCATATCATCCACACAACATACAGAACTCTATGAGGGAGATAACTGCGGGCATCCTATGCACAGGTGTCTTCCATATCATCCACACAACATACAGAACTATATGAGGGAGATAACTGTGGGCATCCTTTGCACAGGTGTCTTCCATATCATCCAAACAACATACAGAACTATATGAGGGAGATAACTGCGGGCATCCTATGCACACATGTCTTCCATATCATCCACACAACATACAGAACTATGTGAGGGAGATAACTGCAGGCATCCTATGTACAGGTGTCTTCCATATCATCCACACAACATACAGAACTATGTGAGGGAGATAACTGCAGGCATCCTATGCACAAGTGTCTTCCATATCATCCACACAACATACAGAACTATATGAGGGAGATAACTGCGGGCATCCTATACACACGTGTCTTCCATATCATCCACACAACATACAGAACTATATGAGGGAGATAACTGCGGGCATCCTATGCACACGTGTCTTCCATATCATCAACACAACATACAGAACTATATGAGGGAGATAACTGCGGGCATCCTATGCACAGGTGTCTTTCATATCATCCACACAACATACAGAACTATATGAGGGAGATAACTGCGGGCATCCTCTGCACAGGTGTCTTCCATATCATCCACACAACATACAGAACTATATGAGGGAGATAACTGCGGGCATCCTATACACACGTGTCTTCCATATCATCCACACAACATACAGAACTATATGAGGGAGATAACTGCAGGCATCCTTTGCACAGGTGTCTTCCATATCATCCACACAACATACAGAACTATATGAGGGAGATAACTGTGGGCATCCTTTGCACATGTCTTCCACATCATCGACACAACATACAGAACTCTATGAGGGAGATAACTGCGGACATCCTATGCACGTGTCTTCCATATCATCCACACAACATACAGAACTATATGAGGGACATAACTGCGGGCATCCTATGCACAGGTGTCTTCCATATCATCCACATAACATACAGAACTATATGAGGGAGATAACTGCGGGCATCCTTTGCACACGTGTCTTCCATATCATCCACACAACATACAGAACTATATGAGGGAGATAACTGTGGGCATCCTATGCACAGGTGTCTTTCATATCATCCACACAACATACAGAACTATATGAGGGACATAACTGCGGGCATCCTCTGCACAGGTGTCTTCCATATCATCCACACAACATACAGAACTATATGAGGGACATAACTGCGGGCATCCTATACACACGTGTCTTCCATATCATCCACACAACATATAGAACTATATGAGGGAGATAACTGCAGGCATCCTTTGCACAGGTGTCTTCCATATCATCCACACAACATACAGAACTATATGAGGGAGATAACTGTGGGCATCCTCTGCACAGGTGTCTTTCATATCATCCACACAACATACAGAACTATATGAGGGAGATAACTGCGGGCATCCTATGCACAGGTGTCTTCCATATCATCCACACAACATACAGAACTATATGAGGGAGATAACTGCGGGCATCCTATGCACAGGTGTCTTCCATATCATCCACACAACATACAGAACTATGTGAAGGAGATAACTGCGGGCATCCTATGCCCAGGTGTCCTCCATATCATCCACACAACATACAGAACTATGTGAGGGAGATAACTGCGGGCATCCTATGCACAGTATCTTCCATATCATCCACAGAGCATACTGAACAGGCACAGAAAGATATTAGTATTTTGAACTCTACCTTACATGAAACTGGGCTCAGGGACCTTTGGATGACAAGGGCTCATGGCTGCAAGGACAGTTTGTTCACTATGATTACCACACCCATTTTCCGTCTTGGACCATCACACTCAAATCACTACGGCACGTGTTCACCTCTCCTTGCTTTGAAATTATGCTAGAGTTCAACGTGGTTCATGGTTCAGTACACAATTAGCCACTACCCAGACAAACAGCATGGTGTTCGCAGTTATCTACTACTAATGAGTGAAACAGGGGAAAACGATGACAAGAAGCAAAACTCATCTCCTGTTAAAGTTATCGAAATCACATTTACCGCATTTTTTACCCCATTTACATCCCATGTTTTCAGCGGAAACTACTACAGATAGGTGCATGTGCAGGTGCATGCGTGCAGGTACAAGGGGTGGGGACAGCATACAAGTATGCCTGCACCTGACAGGCCAGCTGATGTCATAGTCATGACTGCATCTGACAGGCCAGCTGATGTCATAGTCATGACTGCATCTGACAGGCCAGCTGATGTCATAGTCATGACTGCATCTGACAGGCCAGCTGATGTCATAGTCATGACTGCATCTGACAGGCCAGCTGATGTCATAGTCATGACTGCATCTGACAGGCCAGCTGATGTCATAGTCATGACTGCATCTGACAGGCCAGCTGATGTCATAGTCATGACTGCACCTGACAGGCCAGCTGATGTCATAGTCATGACTGCATCTGACAGGCCAGCTGATGTCATAGTCATGACTGCACCTGACAGGCCAGCTGATGTCATAGTCATGACTGCACCTGACAGGCCAGCTGATGTCAGTCATGACTGCATCTGACAGGCCAGCTGATGTCATAGTCATGACTGCACCTGACAGGCCAGCTGATGTCATAGTCATGACTGCACCTGACAGGCCAGCTGATGTCATAGTCATGACTGCACCTGACAGGCCAGCTGATGTCATAGTCATGACTGCATCTGACAGGCCAGCTGATGTCATAGTCATGACTGCATCTGACAGGCCAGCTGATGTCATAGTCATGACTGCATCTGACAGACTGACTGACCTCACACTGAGGAGTGTTCATATCTGCATCTGACAGACAGACTGACATCACACTGAGGAGTGTTCATATCTGTATCTGACAGACAGACTGACATCACACTGAGGAGTGTTCATATCTGCATCTGACCGACTGACTGGCCTCACACTGAGGAATGTTTATATCTGCATCTGACAGACAGACTGACATCACACTGAGGAGTGTTCATATCTGCATCTGACCGACTGATTGACCTCACACTGAGGAGTGTTCATATCTGCATCTGACAGACTGACTGACCTCACACTGAGTGTTCATATCTGCATCTGACAGACTGACTGACAGGATGGACTGGATGCTCCAAAGGCAGACCCAAAAAGTCCGGTCAGTGACAACATGTAAGACTGGACTCATCACATCTCTACCCTACTGCACGGCTACTGACAGAAACGGCCACAAAGCTGTCTCACTGCCAGACAAGCAACCCACCCCGATGGCCTCACCACCTGAGAAAGATGATAATGACTCACCATCCGCTCGACCATGTTGACCTTGGGTCCGATGGCCTTCCAGAGGAGAAGGAACTGCATGAAGCTCTGGAAAGCCAGGATGTTGGTGAAACCAAAGAAGGAGCGAGACCACCTGAACATGTAGGAATCCGGTATGGACAGGCGCAGGATCAGCGACAGCACGTACCCTATGTACATGCCCAGGTCAAACTTCCACTGGGTGTGGAACCACACAAGCACTTGTCGCTTTCTGAACGGTTGACGTTGAGTTCTTATCTGCATGGAAACAAATGACAGATAAAAGATAGGTAAGGAATTGGAAAAAAAAGAAAGAAAAACATTTAATGGGTCGTAAAAACCAGCTGTCCAGATGAGGACATAAACACACAGAGTGTTGTTGCTGTTGTTTTTGTTCCTTACCTGGCTCAGATCCTCCACGATGAGGGCCACCATCCAGACATGGAAGAGCCACTCCAACCAGGAGAACTGCCAGCCCTCCTCAAGGTCAAAGACCACATAAGAACTGAACAGAATCAGGAACGCCACATAGGACAGCTGGAAACAAAACATGCACACATGTACTTTAAGGATATCATGAAGACGACAAAAGGAACAATCAATCTTTTTTTTTTTTTAAAGACTTGACCATAACTGAATACAAGCGAGGGGTAAAATAGATTTTCTTTTTTTGTTTATATTTCAGCTGTTATAGGATTATTTCCATTTCAATAATTTAATTCATTTTATTAACTGTACGTTTACAGAACTCGACATATGTTGATGGCATACTTCATACATATCCTGACGTCCCACCAGCCAATCGAATTATGTGGCAAATTCTTTTTTTTTCCCCTCACTTCTCCCCAAAAGTAGCGTGCGCAGAAAATAAGAATTTGAAACAAAGTCTGGTGGAAGGATTTCTCAATATCTGCTGTGGAAATGAAATGCTGTAAATACTGATTCAATGAAATAGTCATGGCAGCCAACTGTAAGTACACTTTACTTTTTTCACTACAAAAAAGAAAAAATAATGGCAAAACATTTTGATTACATCTGAGTACCTGGTCAGTCAATATCAATAGTTCATTTTTTTAATTCATAAACTCTTGTGGAAACCAATCAAAAAGGGGCCTGAAAAGAACTTCACCAAATAGGAATCTGAGAACCCCACGTCCAATTAATGCTTCTCGTTCTGATTTTCTGAAAAAAATCCATCGACAGCACAAGAAGGCACGCAATGAGCAACCTCTGATAAAGACAGATCAACAGAAGAAAAACATCTGACCAGCAGGAAAAAAAACCCTAACTTTATCAAAAAACAAAAACAAAACCCTAACTTTATCAAAAAACAAAACCCTAACTTTATCAAAAAACAAAAACAAAACCCTAACTTTATCAAAAAAAACAAAAACAAAACCCTAACTTTATCAAAAAACAAAAACAAAACCCTAACTTTATCAAAAAACAAAAACAAAACCCTAACTTTATCAAAAAACAAAAACAAAACCCTAACTTTATCAAAAAACAAAAACAAAACCCTAAACTATTTATCAAAAAACAAAAACAAACAGAAAAGAAAACAGAACAAAACAAACAAAACCATCGGGCTCAAGTAGTATAAGTCGGATACCCCTTTGTTCCAGTCACACTTCAGTGTAGCTAACCATGCAGGTAAATTCTCCCATGACTGAAAACAGATAAATGACTGTGCTTCTCGCAAAGTAACAATAAGATCAGCGACCTTAAACCATGAAAGAAACTGAGACAACAAAAGTCAGCACTTTCAGCAACAAAGTCTACCTGAATCTGGCAGAGATCAAGCAACGACCAACAGCAATCTCAGCATGGTTGTTCCAAAGAAATTTACACTGCAAGTTTATGGATTTGCAACTTATTCACATCACTGATGGACAGGTAAGTAAGACAAACCATAGCTGGAGTCTTCAACTTCTTGTCCCAGCATGCATCTTTTTCCAATCAAATGATGGACAGAGAGGAAGGGGAGGTTGGCAACCTCCAGGAGCACAGACCTGCTCAGACCGATTCTGACCAGATGTCTGGGCAGTGGTTCCCAGACCCCCTACCCCCTTCAACTCCTGCACATCTCCTTCACACAAATCTGGCATTGGAAGCCATCCGATGCAAGCCACACTTGAGCATGCATGTGTGTATATGTGTTTACTGGTGTGGGTGTATACATATAATCACAGAAAGACCGCCAATATCATATTGAAGTAAATACCTAACTGCACTATAAATCAAAGAAGAAGTAACTTTAAAAGCAAGATTAACACAGAAAAGAGATCAGTCACAGACATGACTGATAAACGTGGTAAGGATGCCTTGAGAGACACACATCAAACAAAACATGACCTCTTGATATGTTTGTTTCACCACAAATTGTCTCGGAAAAGAGTGTGTGTGCGTGTGAATGTGTGTGTGTGTGTGTGTGTGTGTGTGTGTGTGTGTGTGTGTGTGTGTGTGTGTTGCGCGCGCGTGCCTGCGATTGTTCTGTTCTTTATAAAAGTGATCATAATATCAAAGATGTGTAACTTTGTACCAAAAATGTAGTTTCTGTGGATACCTGATGGAAGTGTGTTTGTATGATTTTTTTTCTTCTATTAGCTGTATAAGTTAAAAATCACAGTCATGTGTGCATAACGGATTTTCATGTATAAGACTTACAAAACTGCAACTTTTAATGACTTTGTGCCGGTCCTCTTTAAGCTCACGTTAGCTCTGATTACTTGACAAACAAATTCATAAAAGAAAAGAAGAAGAAATTTATTTCGATAAGAAGTGGGCATATTCTATCCCATGAGACTGCTCTGTTAAATCTGTGGTGGCCAAAATTCACTATGCTGACAGCTGAGGAAGACTGCAGAAGAAAAGGCTGAAGTTTTCGTCTTCCACCAGTGATGCAGGGCTGCAGTAGAGATTCTCTGAACGAAGTCTCCGAAAGGAGCACAGTTAGCTCTCTCTCATTTTGTAAAGAAAGCCTGTGTGAGAGCTTTCTGTGACTTATGGTGTCTGCACCCAGTCCTCAGGACTGGTAGCACTCATTCAGTCTATGTGATGGAAAGACGACCGACGTGCTCTACCTCTGCACTGCTGTGGTCTTAAGGCTGTAACAAATTATGCACTACATCTCTTCACACATACACGCTCACAAACTTTCTGTTTGCTTATATTGTGGAAGCTTGTGTTGAATTCGTGTGTGCTTATATTGTGGAAGCTTGTGTTGAGTTCGTCTGTTTGTAAGCTGTTCTGAAACACATACATATCAGGTTCCACGGGAGCTAAACTGGATTTACGAAATCTTTGCAATTAGGTCAATAAAATGTTTCACATTTAATGATCAGATCTTTCTTTTTAAAACATTCTGTTATACATGTGCGCAATATGTTCAGACTATGATACACTGCAGCTGATAACAGCATTAAACACTTATGTGCTTTATTTTTATGAATTTTTACGTTACAAAACCAAGATTGAAAATAAATCTGCCATTAATCTTAATCATGTTTTTGCCTACAAGTTACAGACAATCGTTCTGGTTTTCCTTTCTTATTTCTGTTGAAACATTTGACCAAACTCTTCACACTTTCCACTAGATTGCAAGCCAGAACCTGCAAACGAGTATGATTAGAGAGCATTAATTCAGACAGAGACAGGCAGACAGAGGAGAAGAAACAAAACAAAATGAGACAGACAGATAGAAGCACACACTAAAAAGGACAGAAAAAGACAGAAAAAGAGGGAATAATAAAGATAGGGAGAGAGAGAGAGAGAGAGAGAGAGAGAGAGAGAGAGAGAGAGAGAGAGAGAGAGAGAGAGAGAGAGAGAGAGAGAGGAGAGAGAGAGGAGAGAGAGGAGAGAGAGAGAGTGATAGAACTTACACCATTTGTGATGAATTTTGTCACAGGGCTGAGTAAAAGTTGCAAATGCCATGGAGGTAACTGCAATGTCCATCTGAAAGGAAGATGCGTAGAAAAGAAATAAATGAGTGGACGAAAAAAAAAAACAGAGAGTACATGCAGCTCATACAGGAACAACAAAAAAAAGAAACAAACAGATAAATGGTAGCACCTGTAGATCATTAACTCTATGGTGCTAATAAGTGCATTCATCAACAAATGACAAATCCTGGGATAAGCTGAGGCAGACAGACTGGATCACCAATCTCACTGTCTGTCTTGTCCTCTCACGAGACAAACATAAAATAATCATATGTTCAAATCTTCTCCCTAAAGTCTGTTCCAACTTGTCTGCTTTCAGCAGTCAAAGAGTCTGAATACATAACGAACACTTTCCACAATCTGGAAAGTAAATGAATAAATGTGGGTGCTACGAAAAATTAATAAGAAAAAAAGAAGAAAGCAAACACAGAAAAAGAAAAAAAAAGTGAAAAATTTGAGGGTGGCACAGCAGGCTGACCCCTGGGGACAAACAAAAAAAGTATTTTAAACAAATGTATTTTTTAATTTCATTGTTGTTGTTGTCGTACTCTGGCTAAAAGACTCCAAGGATCATCCGAACAGCCCAAGTACTTGAACACTATGGTACAAATGCATCAGCTGGGGATGAGAACATTACGTGTGTGACAGTTTTTGATTACCCCGCCACGTGGGCAGCCACACTCCGACTTCGGAGGATTTTGGAGACCGATAATGTTATGCTAGGAGATTGTCACGGCTGAAGACAGGCCCCGCATAACTATGCAGAGCATAACATTTTGATGTAGCCTTGGTGTTCTAGCCTATGTCAATTGGCCTGATACAGCCTTAAGCCAATGCGAGAACTACATTTTTGAATTGATTTCTGAAGCAAAGTAAATGAGGCACTATTTTCTTTCTTTTTTTGTAAAAGGTCCAGTTGCACCATGAATTGCCTGTAACTGAATATATTCTCAATTTTTCTTTTTTCTTCTTTTTTTTTTCTTTTTTTGCTGTCCCATTTTCTGTGCCACCTCTGTGGCATTTCACCCACGCCGCTCATTCCAAGCCCCTGTCCCCAGCCTCAGCCCAACCTGGCCCGCCACAGCCTCCACACTGGCAATCCACAGGGAGGACAGAGGCAGTCCACTGGAGGAGACACTGCACTGCTGTTGAGTACATTTATAGTTTAACTTTTCAATTACCTCTGAGGGCGGCCTAGCGACTTGAACAAATAACTTGCCTCAGAGAATGCTAGCATTCTGTGTGCACGAACACAGAATAACAGGTAATAGGACAGGACAGATTATCAACAGTCTGAACTTACATAATGTTCTTGAAATGTTCAAAATCTGTATTACAAACTTACAGATTTTTTTTTTTGAATTTCTTTTTTGTTTGTTTGTTTCAATTTGAACATTGTTTGTTTAACAGAACTTCTATTGCAACAATGTGGTTCTTGTCCAGATGACACAATGGTCCTTTCCACCAAGGAGGATGAAACGCACAAAATACCAAAGCAGTTAGGCTCCACTTCCTGCAGAAACAGAAAGTTGCTGAAACAGTTATACTCGCTGTAACCAACCGAGCCATCCCAACTGTGACAGAAGAACAGGTAGAGAGCCATGGAAGCTAGTGTTATGATGACTTGAAAGAGTAGGAGAGGGGAAAGGAAACCGAGCACTGACAGAAGAAAGCCCACGGATAACACATCAGTCAGGTAACCTCCCTGGCAAATGCAAAGTCTGATGTCTGCAGTTCATGCTGATTCCGAAGCCCCTATAGCCTCCACAGACGTACATTATTAGCACGAACACAGTGGAACCTATGGAAACCAAAATCAATGAAACACGAGCAAATGGCTCTGCGTCCCACCTGACCTCATTGACAATGCACCCCACCACCATCACCTGAGCCGAGGCTGTTCCTGAAATCCATCCTCGAGGAGTACAAAGTGGTTGAAGTGGAGACTAATAACCAAGCTTGAGGACTCCATAGACAGGGCTGTGAAATCAGTCCATGACAGAAAAGTGAAAGTTCAGGAGGCTGTGGACTTGACAAAGACAGATCTCAGTCCATGTGAAAGTTCAGGATGCTGTGGACTTGACAAAGACAGATCTCAGTCCATGTGAAAGTTCAGGAGGCTGTGGACTTGACAAAGACAAATCTCAGTCCATGTGAAAGTTCAGGAGGCTGTGGACTTGACAAAGACAGATCTCAGTCCATGTGAAAGTTCAGGAGGCTGTGGACTTGACAAAGACAGATCTCAGTCCATGTGAAAGTTCAGGAGGCTGTGGACTTGACAAAGACAGATCTCAGTCCATGTGAAAGTTCAGGAGGCTGTGGACCTGACAAAGACAGATCTCAGTCCATGTGAAAGTTCAGGAGGCTGTGGACCTGACAAAGACAGATCTCAGTCCATGTGAAAGTTCAGGAGGCTGTGGACTTGACAAAGACAGATCTCAGTCCATGTGAAAGTTCAGGAGGCTGTGGACTTGACAAAGACAGATCTCAGTCCATGTGAAAGTTCAGGAGGCTGTGGACTTGACAAAGACAAATCTCAGTCCATGTGAAAGTTCAGGAGGCTGTGGACCTGATAAAGACAGATCTCAGTCCATGTGAAAGTTCAGGAGGCTGTGGACTTGACAGGAGGCTGTGGACACAGTCCATGACAGAAAAGTCAAAGTTCAGGAGGCTGTGCACTTGACAAAGACAAATCTCAAGATCAGGGAAATGTCAGGACACCAACAGATGGGACTGGGATCAACAGAAATGAAGTCCAAGGTCAAAGGCAAAAGGCAAAGCAAAGAGAGTCATGGTGTTACAGGAACTGAAGAGAGAAGAGGATGCCAAGAGAACCCGGAAGGCTGTCAGCAAGACCCTAAGGGATACAGACTATATGGAGAAAAAAAGCACTCCAAAGAACTCTCAGTTGAAACGAAATAAAGACACATGACTTCACTCTGGACCAGCCTCATACTCAGGCTTGTACATCACCTCCTGCCCTTAACCCTTTCACTGCCAGACATTCTATTTTGCATAAATCCCCCATCGCCAGCCATTTTTCCAAAAAAGCTCTTATTTTATACCAGCATATGAGAAACGCGGATATCTCTGGAACTAAACAACCAATTCTCATGCTATTTTTTGTAAAATGGAGGAGATACACTTTACTTTTATTATATCATAACATGTTAGTAATGGTAAGTCAACAACAATTTCAACTTTTTAGTAATTTCAAGTGCAAAAAAAATCCAGAATGTTATGTTTCTTCTAAATATAAAAAAAATGAAGAAAGAATGCCAACAAACTCTCAACAAGGGAGGAAAAATACTCCACTCACAATTGAAGACCAGAAAGTATGGTGTTTCCAATAGAAAAATGGAAGAAACGGCCACAAATATAACTACTCCAATAGCAAAGAATACACACACATATTCTTATGCCAAACTGGTACACATGTAAGAAAGAAAAAGGGAACACACACACACACTCTCAACAGTAATATTTTTTTATAAGCACAAAGTCATTCATGTGCCTGTTGGTCTCTGAACCCTTGAGAGCCATTCAGCTGATCATAAAACCCACTCAAACACGTCTCTGCTGCTCGCCTCTCACGTGTCAGTTGGCCACGCTCCCTTCAACCTTGACCAGCAAGAGTCGGCCTACAGCGTGTATGTGAAGTTCATTGCCTAAAGTCTTAGTTCGCTACCTCACATAGTCAGTCAGTGCTGACTGGCTCAACACCAGAACACTGGGGAACACACGGTAAGCGGGCATCTAGTCTTATCTCTCGTCAGCTGTCTCTCCCAACCATTTGGCCACGGTCCAACGCCTCACGTTGCAATTATTCGGCAAGCCCTCACTATCGTTTATTTCCTCGTGACTATCCGGGTCTTCTTCATCTGTATTAGGAACAACTGACCGTCTATTCAATATTCCCAGCACTTGATCAGTGGTAAATGTACGGCAAGGTCGAGTACGTAAAGTGCTTGGTGGTGACGTTATAGTGAATGGAAAAACAATCGGAACAAAGGCAATAAAACACTGAACTGAATAGTGTTCTGACAAAGCAAATGGCTGTAAGCACGGGCCAGACCATCCCCCAACTATGACGTTTACTGCTGGCTTTTTATCTCATGAACTTGGATTGTGAGAGTGTCGGGAGTTAGGTAACCCTACTTGGTCGCCTTTTGGCACCAAATGGCGACATCGGCGGTGTACAGGTTAAAGTGAAATCTGCTAAAATTAGGAAAGTGGAATGACCATTTGTCCGCCCAGTCAAGGCAAACAGAGGAACATGAGAGAGAGAGAGAGAGAGAGAGGGAGAGAGAGAGAGAAAATGTGCTTATAACCCAACTGACCACAAAAGGCCACATCAGGGCTGTTACCACGTTGAAGTTAACTCTCAAGTCATATTTAAAAAGAAAACACAAACACATACACACAACTCAACACACTTTCTAAAATCATACTAGAAACTTCACTAAAAGCTTTCTTCATTAACATTTTAGATCAGATGAAAAAAAAGTTGATCTCTTTTGGAGAAACAAAAATTACATCAGGTGGGACATCCCCGAACAAGATTTTCATGGAGTCTGCTGTAAAGTGTTCATGTCTCACATCACAAATGTCCCAACACTCTAAAAGAATGTTTCATTGTGAGTGGTACATCATGTGGATTGCACCATGCAGCTTCTCCACCTTTTAAAAAGATAAGAATGGGTCTAAAAGGAGTGGCCTGTGTGCAAATGGCACAAGACTGGGTTTTTTTTGTGTTTTTTTTTACGACTGCCCCTGGAATATGGTAAAATCTTTCAGGTTTGGATGGATTTGGAACAGTTTGTTATCTGTCTGCAAGTTCCATTCCTCTTGCCACAGGTTTTTGACACAAGTCTGACCTTTGGGTATCAGACTGGTGTGAGGGATAGACAATCTGCTCAACCCTTTCTTTGTGGCATTCTTGGCAAGTTGATCAACCACCTCATTGCCTCAAATGCCCAAATGATCAGGAACCCAAGCAAAAACTATGTTGTATCAATCGGATTTCAGAGAGGTGTACAGTTCCAATAATTTCAGAAGTTGCGGGTGCTTGAGGTTATGGCCTCCAAAGCAGAAATGGAGTCCGACAGAAGGAGGGAATCTTTATGTTTTGAGTTTAAGACCATCTCAAAGGCCAGGACCAAAGCTGTCAACTTGACAGTGTAGATAGAGAGGTCAGTAGGAATGTGTTTAGAACATCGCTGAGAGGGAGCGGTTGTTCAGAACACAGCAGAGGCAATCCCCTCTTTAGATTTGGAACAATCATCAAAATTCTCTGAAGGATGGGAATCTAGAACACAGTTCGGCGAAAAAGGACTTATGCACCACGGAACTAGAGGTATCTCAGACCTGCCTACCTCATGTTATGCTCATCAGTAATAACCACAGAGATTTTCAGTAATTTTGCATTTTCCTTCAGTAATTCCACGGACGCGTAATACACGGCGTTTTTGAACAAATAATGTGTACAAAACTCCAACTACATTTTTAACATTTTAACAAAAAATATAAACAGTAAAAAAGGAACAAAAACAACAAAGCAGAATTAAAATACCTTGGGATGATGGCTGATGACAGACTCAGGACAGGAGTTTCAGGTCAATTCAAAGGTGATATACTTGACAGTTTGTAACTTACATAGCAGTCACCACAGATGACACCACTGATGAAGAACCTAATGTACAACCCCCCCTCCCCCCCAAAAAAAAACTACAAAAATGTGTGTGTGTGTGTGTGTGTGTGTGTGTGTGTGTGTGTGTGTGTGTGTGTGTTTGCACTAAGCCTTGTATTGTGCCTGAGAGATTGCTGAGTCTGGAAACATCCTTTTCATTTTCGCCACTATCTTGTCAGCACAGCTCAGGGACAAGTTGTTTCCGCAGATCAGCTCACACAACAGTCTTTCTGCGTTGGTGATCTTCCGTGTGTGGGTCTGACGGCTGCTCTCGCTGGATTTCGTAAACAACGATGTGATCTTCTGACTGGAGGCACTGGCAGCTGTCTCTTTGTGCATTTTCCCCGAGATATGGCGCTTGCAGTCATTTGCTCCCCCATGTCCGATGGAGAAGTCTGAATTGCACACCGAGCAGTATACAAATCCAGGTCCATGTTTTTTGGATTGCAAAAGACAAGGCCAAGTCCGCATGTATTTACTTCGGAACACTTGCTTCTTCGCCTTCTTCCGTTGTGGCACAGTGGTTTTCGAACCCTCGTCGTCGGTTTCATGCAAACGTTTAGAAGATTTCTCCGCCATTTTCACAATCGCCGGCAAAAAATCGGTTGAAACTTTGTCTTACAATGGCTGAACAAAAGGCTTCGAATGGCGCGCACAGATGTGATGGCGCGTCGTGTTGGCCCACAGCACCACATTGACCAATCGCAAGTTCCGAACCATCTGTGGTTTCGGCTTGAGTCAAGGGAAGTTACTCTGTGGTCTCGGAAAGGTCTAGCAGTCGACAATTTTTCGAGTCTGGAATTTGCGTAGTTTTTCAATTTTCTTTTCCGTAATTTCGCACGGAAAATCGTACCTCCGTAATGGGGGGTTAATTTCCGTAAGATTACGGACGATTACGGAAGGGTAGGCAGGTCTGGTATCTTTACAATTCGGGTCCAAATCAAATTCGTTGGCTGGAGTGAGGAAAGTCCATGGTGGGTCGTCAGGAAACTTGGACAAATCATACATAACTCCAAGGTCTATGTTTGCACTGTTCTAATGGGGAAGAATACGTTTTTTAAGGGTGGAGTAGAACTGAGGTGGTAATCAAAATTTCTTTTGGAACTTCGGGTCAAAGACACAGTAATAAGCAGGGTTTGGGGGTTCAGAAAAGAGATTCAAACAGTGCTTCATGGTAAGTTTCAGCCAATGGTTAGAGAGGGATGGTTCTCCTACCTCAGCATATAGAATGTAAACAGGGTGGTGTGGAATGCATCCAGAAAGAATCAAAGTCCTTGATGGTGGATGGGATCTAGAGTTTTGTAGTAAAGGTAGACAAGAGTTTTCTCGTCAACGCCCCAATCCGTATGTGCAACAACTCTTAGAATACTCATCGTTTCCTGACGTGAAGTTTTTAAGAACTGGACGTAACAAGAACTGGACGTAACTTTCGAATTTCAGTTTTTGGTCAAAGGTAACTCTTAGAAATTTGGAATCTTTCACAGCTAGAATGATAGATTTTGTCCAGATGAATTTCAGGATCAGCAAAGAACTGACGAAAAATTGTGAAAGTGGATAAACTGAATTCTGGCGTCCAAAAAGGTAAACCAATTTTCTCAGCCCACCGTGAGATTTTATCCACACAAAGTTGGAGCTGATGTTGTATGTTGGCGTATGTGGCTCCAAGTCATCAAAAAACACAGAGGACTTAGAACCCTTGTTCACCGAACTGACAATCTCATTAATCTGATCTTGATGAGAACAGAAGAAAGAATGCAACAACTCCTGCCCATGGATGCCAGACAGCATGGTGCCAACAAAGACTTTGAACTGCCGATCAGCTAGAAAATTCGTCACGGAACAGGCAGATGACCTTGAAAACCTAGAGTTACGAAGATCCATAAGAATTCCATACTTCCATGTAGAGTCATAAGCCTTCTCTAGATAAAAAAAAGACAGCTACCACATGTTGTTTGTTAATGAAGACATTACAGATGCTGGTTTCGAGATGGACTAAATGGCTAATTGGTATGGTACTTCCAGAAACCACACTGCTCTTTGGCTAAAAGGCCACTGGTTTCCATATCAGAAGAGAGCTGACCACCTTTACCATTAATTTGCAGAGGCAACTGGTCAGAGCTACTGGACGATAATTTGAAGGGTTGGTAAGGTCTTTTCCAGGCTTAGGAACAGGAATGATGGTCAATTGCTCTGATTAGTTCATTCTTGAAAAGCCATGACAATATTCCCATGCCCTCTGTTTTCCAGGATACCGTTAAGTGACTTGAAAAAAATGGTCACAGTACTCGCATTCGTTTCTGTGTTACAGGATTATTCTCTCACATTCTTACTCATATATGATAAACACAGAACAGGTGGGAAGATTGTTTCATTCATGGATACTATTCTAATCCTTATGCAGACATGTTTTATAATGAAACGATTCTTAACCTTTTGTGTGGTCCTTGACCCATGATCTAATGATGTGAAAACAGCAAAATTCATTGTTCTCAGTCCTGGTTTCCCATTACCGCTTAGAGGCTGGACCTATCTGCAAAAAACAGGCAACACCTTGAGGTGCCCAACCATCCAGGGGGTGTAGGTTTGAATCCAGGCATTGCCAAAAACATTTGACAGCAGAAGGGCATCCAAGAATCACAAATTGGATGCGGCCCCTACCCTCAGAGTGTAAAGAGTTCATGGTTGAAATATTTGTCTGAGGGTGTGTGTGTGTGTGTGTGTGTGTGGGGGGGGGGGGGGGGGGGGGGCTTCTTCTCTAGAGATCTTCTAGTGTCAAGTTCTCTCTAGCATTTCTTCCTGCACCCAGTCATGTAAGCACATGGACATAATTTTACCATTCCCTCTGGTGTCGTCTGCTTACTGCTAGAGGACAGGTTGTTTTCCATCTGACACATGATGAACTGCATCAATGAAGTGGAATATGAGATTTCTTTTCTTTTTCTTTTTTTTAAAGAGGAAAATCATTTTCATTGAACTTTCCTCCACTGTGTCACACTGACCTTTCCTCAACAGCTCTCCAATGATTTCTGAAAAAGATTCAGCTTGGTGAGTCCAGCTCAACATGTCAATCTCTTTCCCCTTCCAAATCCTCCCTCCTTGGTTGAAATCATTATTATGAATACTTATATAGCGCCTATCCTTGGCTCCAAGTGCTTTACAATCCACACTCGTTTACACAACGGGCTGCCCACCTGGGTAGTGCTGACTGAAGGGGTGCGAGCTGGCTCTGCGTTCAATTGTTCCCCATGTCAACCAGTCAGTATCGTTCAATATCGTTCACTCAGTTTCCTTACTTCCTTCATTCTTTCCTTTTCTCACCCAGAGTGCGTGCTATGTGTAACGTGTCATCCATACCAACTGGCCTTCTCTTCCCAAAGTTGGTGATGGGATTTTACGTGTGTGCAAGATGTTATGTGTGCCTTCACACACGGAACCTCGGTTTATAGCCTTATTTGAAGGACTGTATGTGAAATGGAGTCAGAACCAATGTTCACTCCGAGGGGAAAAACCCCCTGTACTGAAACGGCCCAGAGGAGATTCAAACTGCAACCTCAGGATCACAAAGATTACGAGTCTGGTGCTCCACCACTGAGCTATTTTTCCGCTGTTTCTGTAGCACTCATCAGTTACAGCTTAGGTACTGCAGACGCTTGAATCTCCAAGCCCTCTTTCTCTCTTCTTCCCTATACATCCCATGAGTGCCTCAACAGAGGCTGTTTCCTCATGAAATCATTAATCTGGATTTTTCTTTAAAGTTCTAATCCATAACATGATGTACAGCAGCTGATCACACTGTTCATCTGCAGATCTACTGCCCCAGATAATTCAACAATTTAGTACAATACACTTCTCACGGCTCTCTCATGACACATCCACTCCTGTCTTACGACTTCCCCTTGCACATGGAGACCTATGCTTGTTCAGACACAGCCCTGACATACGCAGTACACAGCAGCTGTCAACGCCAGGAACCTGGTCAGCGAAGACCCTGTACACCAAATGCAACATAACAGAACCACCACCAAGGTTTATATCGCTGGAGGGGAATGTCTCGTTGTTTAGTTCTTCAGGACAGAAACTATTTTATCATCGCTGTCATCATCACGCTCCACAATCACACGAACACGACTGTAACCTGAGGTATTCCTTCTTATATCCTATTGCAGCCATCATGGTATGAATACTGACCATGACACCTGATGCCACCTACCTTTTACCTGGACACTCGGTGGCTGGCTAAAACTTTCATCAGCACCCATTTCCTTGTCCTTGTCCTTGTCCTTTTCCTTTCCCTCAATATCTCTCCGTGCTGAGTACACGGGAACGAAGATGAAGAAGAGGATCTGGGAACAGAATTAGAAACAAATCCCGGTTTGTCATACATTCCATTACTATTAACAGCTACATGAGCAAACACCTGTGTGTGTGTGTGTGTGTGTGTGTGTGGTGTGTGTGTGTGTGTGTGTTTACGTTTGTGTGTGTGTGTGTGTGTGTGTGTGTTACGTGTGTGTGTGTGTGTGTTTACGTGTGTGTGTGTGTGTGTGTGTGTGTGTGTGTGTGTGTGTGTGTGTGTGTGTGTGTGTGTGTGTGTGTTACGTGTCTGTTTTGTGTGTTGTGTGTGTGTGGGTGTGTTACGTGTGTGTGTGTGTTTACGTGTGTGTGTGTGTTTACGTGTGTGTGTGTTTACGTGTGTGTGTGTTTACTGTGTGTGTGTGTGTGTGTGTGTGTGTGTGTGTGTGTGTTTTACGTGTGTGTGTGTGTTGTTTACGTGTGTGTGTGTGTGTGTGTGTGTGTGTGTTGTGTGTGTGTTTACGCGCGCGTGTGTGTGTGTGTGTGTGTGTGTGTGTGTGTTGTGTGTGTGTGTGTGTGTGTGTGTTTACGTGGTGTGTGTTGTGTGTGTGGTGTGTGGTGTGTGTGTTGTGTGTGTGTGTGTGTTGTGTGCGCCAGCATGCGCGAGTGTGTGTGTGTGTGTGTGTTTGTGGCAGTGTGTGTGTGTGTGTGGTTTGTGTGTGTGTGTTGTGTGTGTGTGTGTGTGTGTGTGTGTACGCATGTGCGTGCATGTGTGCGTGTGTTGCAGGTGTGTCGCCAATCCTAAAAATGAATTTCAGCTATCCCATCAATCCCCAAATTTGGATTGTTACTACCTTAGCCATCCAACCAATTATGCAATTCACCACAACAAGCAATGGAATCTTGACATTTTTCTTTCAGATTGTACTATTAGAGTTTTTAAACAAAAACAACGAATACATCAAAGACAATACTTTCAAAACAAATTAACTAGCAGTGCACCAGTCTGCACATTCATCCACCCTTTCAACACATGTGCGTGTGTGTGCACGCACGCACGCACACACATGATTTTAAAAAAGAATTACAATAAAATGTCAAATAAAGCGAAAATGTATGATAATAAAAATAATGATAATAAATGTAAAAATAAAAATAAATGAATAACAAAAAAGGGAAATATACACATGCATGACATTCATCCTTTTCAAAGCGCAAACTGATTTGTTGCGAGACACAGTCATTCGTCTTCTGTCCTTGTGTGTGACACTGAGAAGACATGGGAAGGTTTAAGAATAAAACGATCGGAATCTGTGGACATCCATAGTCACTTATCAGCTTTCCCATCCACACAGTCATGGGGATATTGCCCAACATGCTAAGTTTATCAGCTTCCCCAATCCACGCAGTCATGGGGATATTGCCCAACATGCTGAGTTTATCAGCTTTCCCATCCACACAGTCATGTGGATATTGCCCAACATGCTAAGTTTATCAGCTTCCCCATCCACGCAGTCATGGGGATATTGCCCAACATGCTGAGTTTATCAGCTTCCCCATCCACGCAGTCATGGGGATATTGCCCAACATGCTTGAGTTTATCAGCTTTCCCATCCACGCAGTCATGGGGATATTGCCAACATGCTTGAGTTTATCAGCTTTCCCATCCACGCAGTCATGGGGATATTGCCCAACATGCTGAGTTTATCAGCTTTCCCATCCACACAGTCATGGGGATATTGCCCAACATGCTGAGTTTAGCAGCTTTCCCATCCACACAGTCATGGGGATATTGCCCAACATGCTGAGTTTATCAGCTTTCCCATCCACGTAGTCATGGGGATATTGCCCAACATGCTGAGTTTATCAGTTTTCCCATCCACACAGTCATGGGGATATTGCCCAACATGCTGAGTTTTATCAGCTTTCCCATCCACCAGTCATGGGGATATTGCCCAACATGCTGAGTTTATTAGCTTCCCATCCACCAGTCATGGGGATATGCCCCACATGCTGAGTTTATCAGATTTCCCATCCATGCAGTCATGGGGATATTGCCCAAATGCTGAGTTTATCAGCTTTCCCATCCACCAGCATGGTGATATTACCCAACATGCTGAGTTTATCAGCTTTCCCATCCACACAGTCATGGGGATATTGCCCAACATGCTGAGTTTACAGCTTTCCCATCCACACAGTCATGGGGATATTGCCCGACATGCTGAGTTTATCAGTTTCCCATCCACAGTCATGGGATATTGCCCAACATGCTGAGTTTATCAGATTTCCCATCAACAGTCATGGGGATATTGCCCAACATGCTGAGTTTTATCGTTTCCCATCCACACAGTCATGGGGATATTGCCCGACATGCTGAGTTTATCAGCTTTCCCATCCACACAGTCATGTGGATATTGCCTCAACATGCCGAGTTTATCAGCTTCCCCATCCACACAGTCAAGGGGATATTGCCCAACATGCTGAGTTATCAGATTTCCCATCCAACAGTCATGTGGATATTGCCCAACATGCTGAGTTTATTAGCTTTCCCATCCACCAGTCATGTGGATATTGCCCAACATGCTGAGTTTATCAGCTTTCCCATCCACCAGTCATGGGGATACTGCCCAATATGCTGAGTTTATCAGCTTTCCCATCCAACAGTCATGGTGGATATTGCCCAACATGCTGAGTTTATCAGCTTTCCCATCCACACAGTCATGGGGATATTGCCCAACATGCTGAGTTTATCAGCTTTCCCATCAACAGTCAAGTGGATATTGCCCAACATGCTGAGTTTATCAGTTCCCATCCAACAGTCATGTTGATATTGCCCAACATGCTTAGTTTCATCTTCACAGGAAGACGGATGATCTTACTGTTTCAAGTTCTTCAGTCTTTCAGTAAAAATTAAACTGTGCATCATGTCCAATATCCAAATGAGAAGCTAGCTGCTACAAGCTGAAGAGACAACAGCCCTTATGGTTGCTGGACTATAAACATGAATTAAAAAGCTGTTTCAAGTAATGCACAGTCTTAATCTTAGATTCATTGTGCTGCAAGCCAGATATTGATCAGGGCTTCTGCTGGGGTGAAAATCTTTCCGGTCCCAGGGACCCCTTCATCAGATTTTTAAGGGTCCCAGGCTAACATTGTGGGGTCCCTACACCACAATAAAAACAAAATAAATGCCTCTCTCCTGCCGGGAAAATGAAAAGCGTCATCGTGACATCACATGGCTCAAAGTAGGAAAATTCGGTCAACTGAAAACGAGGCTGTGGCCTAGCGTTAAGCTTAGTCAGTCAGCCTCAGCAGACGAAAAAAGTGACCGACTTATGTTGTTAGGAGGCTGCCCTACTCGCTTTGTTACTGTTCTGACTTGAAAAGGGATGGGTTCGGTCCGAAGTGTAGCAGACCTACGATGTTACGGCACCCAACTTACAATGTGGAAGGCAGTCTTTTCTCACTTTATGTCTGACTTCACCAAAATTTGAAAGGGTCCCTGGGGACCCCTTACACGGACACCCAGTGCGTCCCGTAGAGTTTTAATGCGTACTTTACGCAATTTTTTGCGTTTTCAGAAGCCCTGTGAAGTGACAAAATAAAGGAAACAGTGAATTACACAGTCACATTTATACACTTTAAAGTTTATCATTAGTGTGGAGTTGATAAACATTATAAGGACGTCCAGTTATGATTCAACTCAGAGCCATCCACAGTAATTTGCCAGAACAGCACAATTCTTGACACTATCTGTCAAAGGCTGTCTCTTCTCCCTCTGCCATGCTTGCTGTTCACTGCCTCCATGCAGGTTCTCATCTGACATGCACATTATGGCCCCAAAGGCTCTTTCAAAATTAAATGCACATTGTCTTGTCAGAGCCGCAACATTGTGTACGCTATCCACTGCAAACTGTGCTATAAGATCTGTGTGTAAGTGACACATCCCACACACTAGAGACATGTATCTCCCAAACCAGTTGTTCTACACTTCAACCAACCCCAAAACAATATCAACCGTGTCAAAGTCCTGGCGCCCTGGAATTACAGAGTGACAAATTTGAGTGCAACAGGCAGGTATCCCATCTTACTGCCAGACTGGGGACCTTCTGCCCGCTAGGCATCAACATCCAAAAATAGTATGTGCCTATCCACCTCCACAACACCAGCCGCAGTTCTCTCCACAGATACACTACCATGTCACTCTTTATTTACCTCACGTATTGCTACTACTACCACTACTGCTACTGCTGCTGCTGCTGATGATGATGAATATAATAAAAAGAAGATGGAGAGGAAAAGAGGAAGGAGGAGGACAGGAAGGATAGGAAAGAGAAGATGTAGAGAATAGGAAAGACAGTGAGATAGAGTTTAAAAAATATACCAATAGTTACAATTATAATCATAGTAGTGACAATAATGATAATGATAACGATGATATAGGAAATGGGAAAGGTAGTGAGATGAAAATCAAAGAAATATACAAATGCACAGAAATTCAGAAAATGCAAATGGAATGAAGTTTATCACATAGTATGAATGACGAAAGTGCTGATGTTGATGCTGCTGCTGCTGCTGATGATGATGATGGCTGTCATGTTTGTGGGCGACTAACATCATCCTACATAACTGACATACAACACAAACTCCTGGAATACAACTGGATAGATTCTCAGGATTCATTCTACAATGAACTATCGATGGGGGAGATCTCTGTCAGCACTGGTAAGGTAAGGCAAGGTAAGATATGGTAAGGTAATGTTGCTTATAGCCCAGCCGACCACAAAGGGCAATATCAGGGCTGTCACCACACTGGTGTCAACTCACAACCCTGTAAAACATACCTCTAAAAACACACCAGAAATTTGGTTTTCTCCGTAAAATGTTAGATCACATGAAAAATGTAAATCTCTTTCAGAAATTCAAAGATCACGTCAGGTGGGACATCTCTGAACAAGATTTTCATGGAGTCTGATGTGAAGTGTTTGTCTCACATCATGCAAGTCCCAACATTTCAAAAGGTTTCACTGTGAGTGGTATGTGACATGGAATGCACCAAAAAGCCTCTTCACCTTTAAAAAGATAAGAATGGGTGTTCAAATCTGCCAGATCATGAATAAGTCAGCTGAAAACTTAGTGAACCCTGCATTAGTGGGAACAAAAATTGTGCTTCAAATCAAGCAGTTACTCAAATTACTGGAAAACAAATCCTATCATCTGACACAGAAAGAAAAGGCACCATTGGCTGGTACAAAAGAAAAACTTGTAAGTATCTGGTAATTGAAATTTAAGCCCCATTGAAATTGAGCAGTTTTCGCCGTAGTCTATAAGCTATCAATAGTTTAACAACCTCGTCATTATCTACGTTTGTTTTTTTCTTTCTTTTTCAGATCTTTTTCAGATCTTTTCAGATCTTTTCAGATCTTTTTGATGTTCTGACTGCGATTTTTTTTCTTCTTATAACAGCCCTGAAACAGCTCTGTGCGACCGGCTGGGCCATGATAATGAAAACTTGAAGTTTAACTTCATGTACTATTTGGGGGAGGGTGGGGATGGGGGGGGGGGGGAGGGGGGGGGGGGGGGGGCGACGTTGATAACCACCTATTTCAATGTGTCAGTGAAAGAATTACTTCTTTTTTTTTTCCCAAAGATGTTAAAAAAAAAAGAAAAAATAAAAAAAAAAAATAAAAAAGAAAAAAATAAAGAAAATCAAAGCTTCTACGTTTCAGACAAAAGCCTCTTACCTTCAAGCGAGCAAAGCCCACGGGGAGATGCTCATACCAGTGGTCGGCAATCTTGGTCTGACACGCTGGGTGGGCGACAAACTCCAGTGCTTGGAAGTGGCAAGCCAGGTCCAGCAAACTAGGCCAGTAGTGCATGGGATCTGCCAGAGGGCAGGTGCACGGACTGCCACAGCAGGAAGGTAAGTGACATTGCTGGAAAGGGAATCCCCAGTAAGGAAGCGGCCTCAGCAGCAGTCTGTGGGTCAGCCGCCTGTCCGTCTTGTAGCACAAGTTCAGCAAGTCCACCGCTCGCTTCTCCCATACCCTGAAACCATTAACCGGTAGGCTCCGATTAATTCTAATGTTAACAATACGGACAAACAATGAGTGAGTGTGTGTGGTGTGTGGTGTGTGTGTGTGTGTGTGTGTGTGTGTGTGTGTGTGTGTGTGTGTGTGTGGTGTGTGTGTGCATGTGTGTGTGTGTATGTGTGTGTGTGTGTGTGCATGCATATGTGTGAGAATGTACGAATCAGAGTCAACTTTTTTTCTTGAATATTTATGTACATATTTTTTAAGTAACACAACAATAAGCAGTAATGAGGTAATAAAACATTAATTAACAATAATACATATAAATTAATAAATCATAGAAACGCTTTTTCTGGAAAAAAATGGCAGTAACAATACAAAGGAAGTATGCAACATGCTGCATCAACATATTCTACAGAAATAGAAACACACACACACACACACACACACACACACACACACACACACACACAAACATACATACATGCACAAAGGAATTGAGGGAGGTCGGGAGAGAAGTGCAGAAAATTACGCTGTGTTGGTGATTCCCTTCCAAGCAAAGCCAAAGTTTCAGTTTCCTCAGGGAAGTGTCACTGTGTGTAGTCTAGACCACAGTGCACAGACTGAACAGCTCACTGGATGACTGAATTTATAACTAAGGTGAAAGGATTTAAGACAAGGGTCTCAGACTTGATCCAGCAGATGCCTGACCTATGCATTAGCCCAACTCACTGGTCAGCTCTTGGGTACTTACTTATCACTGTCAGCACTACATTTACAGGTGTGTGTGCGTGTGTGCCTACGTGTGTGTGTATGTATGTGAAAGAGAGAGAGGGACAGAGAGAACCATCAACAGATACTTAAGTAAACTGTACATATCAAAGAAAAAACCTTTGAAATGCTCAGACTGCAAAAGAAAAATATATTACACATCCAACAAGTTACCTGCATACCAGGTTTGCATCTTTGCAAAAACAAACAACAACAACAACAAAATTACATACGTAAACTGTGTAAGCATGCGCTCTTTGATGATAGAAAATCTATCAAATGCTCACAGGAAAAAATGAAATCAATGTGCATGATTAGCAAGAAATGGCAACGTTTGAATGAAACCTCTCTAAACTACATACCAGAAGACAGAAAATGTACAACAAAATCTGGAACAGGCTGTCCTGAATCTGACTGAGCATTGCAAAATTCAGAAGAAACCTGAGAAGACTTACTGACACAGTTTGTGCACATAATGCAAAGAAAACCTGATGGAAAGCAAATGCTCAAGAAATGACCATCCAAACAGCCTAGATCCTGAAGCAACTCACACCTCTGAGCAAGATAAGATAAGATAAGATAATGTTGCTTATAGCCCAGCCGACCGCAAAGGGCCACATCAGGGCTGTCACCACGTTAAAATCAACTCACCACCTCTGAGCAAACAAACAGCACAGCAACTATAAAGCCTACTCCTACCATGTCACAGTCAACCACCTCTCAAAAAACATCTTGAAAAAACTGGAAAACAGCCACGGAAGTCTCGGTATCATGACCTTCAGATACAATGGAATGATAACTCTGTGGGTCATTTCATTTACTACAATCTTTCTAGTTACCTATACCAAAGCTGAGTTAACATAGAACAGTAGAGTCAGATAAGTTTAAGAAAAAGTTATCTAATTAATGGGGGAAACACCTTTTTCTATTACTGTTAGCTGTTTGGGTCGAATTAATGCTATGTTACACACTCTCCCTGAGTAATGATCAAGA
>CM031607.1:36878591-36889547 GCA_018398815.1 Conus ventricosus | reverse complement strand
TCAAAGGATTGCATGGCTTTGTGACACTACAGGTAAAAAGGTATTTCAAAGGAATGTTGTTAAGGGGAATATCTAAATGCAATCTGTATAATACAGGGCTTTAGAGGGATGTGTGCGTGTATGTGTGTGTGTGTGTACCATTGAACTGTGAATCCCCTGTCAACCTGCTTTTGGGGGGCTATTTGGTGTGTGTTTGTAAATATTCGTATATATAGGAGATTAAAAATCAAAACAATTCAACAATGACATTGTGCACCAGACTGTTAATGCCCTGCGCCCCCCATTCCTCCCCCTCCTCGCTCCCATCTGCCCTCTCTCTGTTTTTGTGTATTTCAGGCTGTTTTGAACCCAGCACGCGGAGTGAGGAAGAGCGTGTCAGTGAGGACTTGATGGAGAAGATGAAGGAGAACGGATTCTGGAACTGTGCACAGCGTGGCCTGTTCATCTGGGCTCTGCTCTTTCAGCGCCACCACTTGGCCTACCTGTTTTGGAAGAATGGACAGGACCAGTTAGGTGAGTACAACATTAATCTCTCTCTCTCTCTCTCTCTCTCTCTCTCTCTCTCTCTCTCTCTCTCTCTCTCTCTCTCTTTGCCGCCAATAAATGTAAATGTTTGAAAAGGAATATTCACGTGCATCACAAAATTTGATTCTGCTTTGATTTGAGGTTTTTATTTTCCAGAGGGATGTCTAAAAGATGATGATGTTGTTATAATTGTTGTTGATGTCATCAATGATAATTACTGGCTTTTTCCATCCTCCTCCCTCTCCTCCTGCCCCCAACATGACATCATGATTTTGTAACCTCTTCGCATTATAATCAATCACCAATGCTGCTTCTTGCCAGGATCAGCGTTGTTTGCCAGTTGTCTGCTGCAGAGTCTCTCCCAAAGAGTTGAAGGCAAACACTTGGTGCACCTGAGACGGGAACTTGAATGGCTTGCAGAGTAAGTTGAATCCAGCAGCTGAGGTAATGTTGATGATGGTTGCATAACAAAAGTAAAAAAGGTTGTGCAAGTGATTGTGCAAAAAAAAAAAATCTGAAAATGGTTAGGTTGAGAACTGCATAAAGATAGCAACACAGGTGCTCTCACTGAATGGATGTTAGTGAAATTTTTACTGCAAAAAGACGCCAGGCCCAATGACAGCCTGGTCACAGATCCAGTTTTCAAGATGGAGAAATGTTCTCCAGAAATAGACGATGATTCACGCAAGGAGGTGGCGGACAGCATTGCATCAGTGACGCTGAAAACAACGTTTGTGTTAGGACTTGAAGATATGGCCTTGCTTTCAGACATCCCTGAAAGGAGTACAGTTTGTGTGCTAAACAGTCTAGAAGATAAAGAGTTCTTTTATGTATATGGTCAAGTGGGAGAACTCTCCTTGAATCCAAGTATTTCCGAGAAAAAACCTGATTTTCAGAGGCGGGAAAATCAAACAGCTGAGAGAAAAAAAGTCCGCTGAAAAAAGAAAATCACGAAACACTTAATTACTTCAAATCTCGCATGGTATTCAGTTTTTCCAGTCTAGGTTTCCATGATTTTAATGTTCAATGCCGTGCCGCACGTGATCATTATGGTATAATGTGGTGCTTCTGCATGCAGTAATCAGACCAGTTCAGAGGTGTGCAAATTTATAGATGAACACAACTTGTTCAGCCATTTTTTTTCTGGTTGATGATGCTTAGACTTTGGTTTTTGGGAGGAAATGTGATGTCTTGCATGTCACAAATGGTAAATCAAGGCAGGATGCTTGAGAAAGGCACAGTCTTGCATGTCATGAATGGTAAATCAAGGCAGGATGCTTGAGAAAGGCACATTCTTGCATGTCACGATTGGTAAATCAAGGCAGGATGCTTGAGAAAGGCACAGTCTTGCATGTCACGAATGGTAAATCAAGGCAGGATGCTTGAGAAAGGCACTGTTGGAGGTTTAAGCGGACTGAAAAGACCACAAGAAGTGAACAACTTTGGTCAGCAGTTTTTGACATGTTTGAGGAAATGAGCAAGCTGGGAATGGCACGGTGTTATTTTTTCGCTTTGTTCAAAAGAATTGCACTATGCCAAATGCAGTGTTAAGAGCACTTTTTGAACATGTGCACTGTAGGAAGCATGTTGATGCTTTAAAAGCTCTGGACTGCAATCAGAGCAGCCTGATGGATTAATATTTTACCCCCTTTTTTTTTAATGAACATGCATGGATTTTAGTTTGACTGTGTAACAGCCGTGATAATTGATATGCCATATGTATCCATGTGGTGGGAATTGATATGCCATATGTATCCATGTGGTGGGAATTGATATGCCATATGTATCCATGTGGTGGGCTTGTTTATAAACATCAAGAAGTGAGATGCACAAAGTGGCAATAATGGTGTCCACAATCAAAGATATTGTTTTGTCAATACCAAGTGACATGCATGAGTGTTGAAACAAGTTTAAAAAAGGAATCTTTCTAGAAATTAATGAAATTGAAGTATACATGCCTTTGTGTGTGTGTGTGTGCACTATTAGTGTAATTGTGTGTGTGTGTGTGTGTGTGTGTGTCAACCTCGGTGTAATGTCAGTGGAGGAAGGACTAGCGCACAGCCCAAACACACTCACAGCTTGCTTACAATCTCATTCATATATCATGCATTCGTCACATCAAACCACTAGTAAAGTCTATAACTTTACTACACATGATCATAGAACGAAACATCAATGCATATGGAATCAAATGAAATAAAACATTCTCTCTTTCCTGAACTTCACAAAATCATTTATCTAAAACATCATTAACTAACCCGGGTATAAACAGATTTCTACTTTACCTGGCCAGGTGATCTTAACTATTCACGAATCACTGTCTTTTCTTTTCTTTTCTTTTCTTTTCACTGTCACTTTCACAACACGACACAACTGCCGGCACTGGTGTTGGTCTGATGGCGCCTGGTCAGGTGAGACTGTTGGCGTTGGTCTGTGGTTCTGCTTGGCGAAGTGACGCTGCCAGGTAGAGGTCGAACCCCCGGTTAGGGTAGAACAGTGACTATCAACATCGATCTGTTCTCCTTTCTTCTTCTGCATTAACGCATTGCACTCTCTCTCTCTCTCTCTCTTCTAGTCTGCTCTTATCAAATGGACATGGTTGCTTTTCTTTTCTTTTTTCTTTTCTTCTTTTCTTCTTCATAAATTAGCAACTCTCTCTCTCTCTCCACATCTCTCCTCAGTCCTTCCTCTGCAGACTATCTCATGCTAATCTCTCAACTTGGTTCTCTTCTCTCCTCCCCTCATCTCTCTCTCTCTCTGCCCTTCTCTCCTCTCTGTCTGTTCGTTTTTTTCCTCCTCCTTGTCCCTTTCTCTCCCTCACACATTCCTTTATGCTCTAACCCCGTGTCCAAGGGCCAGTACCATTGGTCAGTATTTTTACCGCCCTGACACCCCGAAGTTGTCTCCCTCTAATTCCATTGGATATTCACATCACGACAGTCCCGTCTACACGCCTTACTCTCTGTGGTGGTCAATTGGTCATTTAATTGATTAGCTAGATTTCACCCCCACCACACACTACCTTCCCCCTTTCCTACTTAACTGGTGCCGTGTGGACACTGGTCACTCTAAAGTGGCTAGCTGAGTCTGGTGGGCGCCACGATGTCTAAACTAACAATGACGCTGGTTCACAAATTGGCTAGATGAGGCTGGCCCAGGCACTGAGGTCCGTCTGGGCAGACATCGAGGCGTCGGTCAAAGCCGCTTAGTCGTCTGGCGGGACAGAACGTCTCTGTGGAGCCTCTCCCCTATGCTTAATTGGCCGGACCCGACCTGTGGGCCCGTCTTTCTGACGCCTAGAATGTTTGAGTTTGGACTTATGTCCAGTTGGAGTGGCCGACGACTGACCACACTTCGGTTGTGTTGAATTTGACCGTGACAATTCCCCCCTGCAAAAGACTATGCACCGCATTGTCTCAAAACAACGGTACAAAAAAGACAACAACCGAATTTGCTGACACACAGCTACACGCGCAAAGTTTAAAAAAAAATACTTTACAACAACGGTTTATAAGTATAAAATATATCATTAGTGAATACCACTCCATGAGTTATCATTGACGTGCGCTCTTGCGTTATTTCGAACCCATTTTATACGACCTCTGTGCGCACCTATGCAATCCCCTCCCTGCGATTTGCCACATCTTCTCTTCACAATTATTATGAAAAGCACAATATAATATGATCACGATCCATGACACTTCACTGAGGGATCTCCATCCTCACTTATTGCAAATAATGCATCACTACACAAGCGACTGTATGCTCCAAGCATAACTACATTCACATGAACAAGTCTCACAAAGAAAATATGAACAAGTCTCACACAAAAAAAATATGAACCATAGCCAACTGGGAATGAACCCATATCCAATCAACATAACTGTAATCAACACATGTTATCAACAAGCACCCCGGATATGACTGACTTCCTCTGAGTTGCAGCTTGCTAGACTACACGGCTTAAATAGTCAGCTCCGACATTCTGTCGACCTGGGATGTACTGCACTCGATACCTGTAGGCTGCAGTGCCATTGCCCAACGCAGAACTCTGCTGTTTTTCAGCTGTGCCTCCTGCAGGAATTTGAGTGGTTGGTGATCTGTCTCTATCACGAACTCTTTCCCATACAAGTATTGTGGAACTTCTGCACGGCCCACACACGACCGCTAAACACTCCTTCTCCACCGTTGCGTACCCTTCTTCACACTTGTCAACTCCTGCTAGCATATCTCACAGGAAACTCGACCCTTCATGCTCCTGTAACAATACTGCACCTATCCCACCACCTGATGCATCTGTCCGCAACAAAAATGGTTTGGACATATCTGGTAGCTTCAAGATGGGACGGGAACCTAGTCTTTCCAACACCGTCTGCAGTGCTTGCTCTGCAGCGTCTGACCATATCGACACTGCCGGTTTCCCTGCCTTGACCAAATCACTGAGAGGACTCGTGATTGCAGCAAAGTTTGGGACAAACTCCCTATAGAACCAATAAAACCTAGCAGACTCCTGACTTCTGTTTTGGTCTTTGGTCTCTCTGAATTCATCATCTTCCCACCTTTCCTCTTTCCGGCTGCTTTGTGTCGCCTCCGACAACAAAACCTAGGAACTCCAGCTTGGAAAGCCAACTGGCACTTTGTTGGTCGGCTGTGAGATTGGCTTGTCTCAACCTCTCCAAGACTGCTCCTAGCTGCCTCATATGCTCCTCCCATGTCTCGGATGCTATCAGAATGTCATCCATGAAATTCACAACACCTTCCAATCCCGTCAATAGCTTCCCATCATTCGAGAAAAGACCGCAGGTGCGTTGACCATCCCAAAAGGAGTACTCGCCATGGTATAGCCCCATAGGAGTGGAAAATGCTGTGACTTCCTTTGAGTCCTCACTCAAGGCTATTTGCCAGTACCCCTTGCTCAGATCGATCCTGGTGAAATACTGGCTCTTGCTTGTGGCGATCTGAGCGAACAGGTCTTCCATGTTGGGTATGACCTCTGCATCGACCTTGGTGACACTGTTCAGACGTCTATAGTCGACACAGAATCGATGCTCACCTGACTTTTTCCTCACTAAGACGACGGGTGCACTATATGATGATTTGGACGGTTCAATCCCCCAAGGTCCAACATCTTTTCTACCTCCTCCTCGATCACTTGCTTGGTGGCATATGGGATCGGGTAGGCTTTCACATGTACGGGTTTCTGTGATGTTAACTCCACCGTACATGTCTCTAGAGTTGTCCTGCCTGGTTTATCAGTCAGGGACGGCCCTATACTGTTCTAGGAGCCCACTAACTTCCTCCTGTCTCCTACTGTCTAGCCCTTCATACAGTGACACATCCCTGTATGACTCTTCTCCTGGAAACTCAGCAACAAAATCTCCCCTTCTTCTGCTGGGTCTCCTTCACCTCCATCAATGATTGCTGCTGCGCCTATGTGCTGAGTCTCACGCTGAATATATTTGCGGAGTAGATTTGCATGAAAAGTTTTGGTTTCCCATTCACATCGATTCGGTAGTCCTGATCTACCTTTTCAATGATGGTGAATGGTCCCTTCCAATGCATCAGCAGCTTGTTGTGATCCGTGGGAAGCAGTAACAGGACTTGATCTCCCACCTTGAGGAATTGCTTCCTCACCTTCCTGTCATTACTGCTTCTTCTGGACGACCCTAGCCTCCTGCAAACTCTCCCTTGCGACCTTACATGTCTCCTCGAGCCTATTGCGTAGGTCCACCACATACTGATAGGTGGTTTTGACCTCTTCTGACTCCTGTTCTCCGGACCACAGCTCTTTGAGAATGCACACCGGTCCCCGAACTGTCCGCCCATACAGCAGCTCAAATGGCGAAAAGCCTGTGCTTTCCTGAGGGGCTTCTCTGTAGGCAAACAGTGCCGCTGGAATGTAGCGGGTCCCAATCTGCTGGCCTTTCCTCACAGAGCTTCTTTAAGATGCCCTCAGCACACCGTTGAATCTTTCCACCAAGCCATTGCATTGTGGATGGTATGGGGTAGTGAGAAGCTGTGTGATCCCTAGCAGCCTGTTGACCTCCCTCATCACGCCTGAGGTGAACTGTGACCCCCTGTCACTGAGAATTTGTGCTGGCACACCCACGCGAGAAAAGATGTCTACCAGCCCTTCAGCGACCTGTTGCGTATCTACGCCTTTCAATGCAACCGCTTCTGGTATCTGGTCGCGTAGTCCACCAGTGTCAACACATACCTGTGCCCACCTTTGGAACAGGGCGCGATTGGGCCAATCAGGTCAACAGCCACCCTCCTGAAGGGTGTGTCAATTAAAGGGGGATGTTTAAGAGGCGCCTTCCTCTTCACCCCTCTTGTGGCTGACCTTTGACACACATCACATGACATGCAGAACCGCTTTATGTCTGCCATTGCCCCTGGCCAATGAAAGTCATCGAAGATTCGGTCAGCTGTTTTGCTGGTGCCGAGATGACTCGCCATGAGCGACTCGTGACCCACTGACATGACAGTGTCACGATAACATGCTGGTACCTCTAACTGAGTGGTCACCTTACCTGTCTTCCCCTTGGTGAACACTCGGTACAACAGCCCGCCTTTCACAAGAAATTCTGTCTCACCTCCTCTAACCTCCTGTTTCTCTCCACCTCTTGCCAACTCCCAAGACTTCTCGAGCGAAGGGTCTTGTTCCTGTGCAGCCCTAAACACATCAGCGACACGTCTATGCCCGACTTCCTTCCTGGAACAACTAACGGTTTAAACAACCTTTTCCTCCTTCTTGCTCCGTGCTGAACTGCTGCCCCTGTAGCAGTCAACAACTCAGGATCCCCTGGATCCCTTGCACCTGGAATATTCCCAATGATCAAATCATGAAGGGGTTTCTCCATCACCAACGCAGACAACTCGCCTGAGAAGTAAGGGGTACGTACTTCTATCTTAGCAACTGGAAACTCCCTCACAGTGCCATCGATTAGAGTACAGGTCTGGATTTGCCCTGTCAAATCCCTTATCGACCAGCGTTGTTCGTACTACCCCGCATGAACAACCAGTGTCTCGTAACACTTTCACCCTCTGCTGGCCAATCCACCCTTCTTCCACTGGTAACGAACCACTCAGCCTAGTGCCCTCCATCCCTGACACTGACTGCTGTCCAGTGCTAGCCATAAGCTGCACTCCACCCTCTTCAGACTGAATCCCTTTTGGTTCCACTGCAGGTCGTTTCCCTTGACGACCCTTATCCACCTCTTGCAAGGCTGCTGCCTTCTGGAACCTCATGCGACAATCCTCGCCACATTCCCTTCTTGTGACAAATGAAACACCTAATGTCCCTTTGCCCTTCCTTCTGCCCCACCACTGGGTTTGCAGACTTGCAGAAAACTCCCCTAGTCTCCTGCACTCTTCTCACCTGTGCCTAGCACCTGTTTCTCCTGCACCTTCGTGCCCAAACGTGCCTCTCTATACACCTCTGCGAACTTCAACAACTCCCCTGCTGTCTCTGGCTGTCTCTCTTTCAAATGTATGGTTAACTCAGGGCCGCAACCTGACAAAATCTGTTCTTTCATAACTAGCTCTTTCAATTCAACGAACTCCTTCTCGTACCACTCAACTCTAACCATTTCTCAAAATAGTGATCTAGACGTGCACCAAACTGAGTGTACGTTTCCCCTGCTTGCAATCTAGCTGAACGAAATTTCTTTCTGAATCCTTCCTCTGTGAGGTCAAATCCCTTCATTAAAGACTCCTTCCACAGCACCAAAATCAGACTGTTGTTCTGCTGGCAACGCAGTGAAAATCTGCAATGCCTTACCCGTCAGTAACGCCGACAAAATGACTGCCCACTCTTCTGGAGGCCAACCTGAACTGGTCGCAACGTTTCGAAACGACTGATGTATGCGTCAATCGAATCGGTCCCTTCCGAGAATTTTGGCAACTTGGTCGGGGGGCATAGCTGCGCACAGAGTCACTGGAAACTGAACTCCCATCCTCGGTGGTCTCCCTTTGTATTCTCACTTTCTCTAATTCTAATTGAACCTTTAATCTTCCGTTTCCTGCTTCATTCTTTCTGTCTCCTGCGCTTCCCTTATTCTTTCTGTCTCCTGCTTCATTCTTTTCTGTTTCCTGCGCTTCCCTTATTCTTTCTGTTTCCTGCTTCATTCTTTCTGTTTCCTGCGCTTGCCTTACTCTCTCTGTTTCCTGCGTTGCGCTAGCTTTAGTCCTTTCCTGCTCTGCTAATGCTATCTCTACGCAACACGGCGTCTTTCGCGCGTTCATCTCTTTCCATCTTTTGTTGGTTTTCAACGAATGCACGCAACTCTTCTCCCGAATAGCCTAAATCACGAGCGACGCTCACGAGTTGTTCAATAGGGGTGTTCTTTTCTTTTCCGCCATTGTATCTCTTTTTCTTTTTTTTTTTTTTTTTTTTTTTTTTTTGAACAAGATTTTTATACTACGACAGCCAAACTGGTGGTTTCCGACACGAGTGATGTAATAGCACAATCCTATGAATGATAATATTAGCTTGGGACAACGTAGTTAGTTTTTATAAGACGCCCAGCGCCTGACCCAATATGAGAGCGAATTATAGGAAATCTGTGCGAAATGAGTACTCTGGGGCTGAAATGCCAAGCCTAGTATTAACTATCTTGGAAGCAATGCCAAGCCTAGTATTTAACTATCTTGGGAACATACAGTAAGACAACCCCTTGTCTTAGGATTACAATACTTGAATCCCACCCAGCTTCCTCTCTGAGAAGTTGAACAATTATAATAAATGGGCCAGAATATCCTGGCAGGCTCGCCAATAAATTGTCAACCTCGGTGTAATGTCATGGAGGAAGACTAGCGCACAGCCCAAACACACTCACAGCTTGCTTACAATCTCATTCATATATCATGCATTCGTCACATCAAACCACTAGTAAAGTCTATAACTTTACTACACATGATCATAGAACGAAACATCAATGCATATGGAATCAATGAAATAAAACATTCTCTCTTTCCTGAACTTCACAAAATCATTTATCTAAAAACATCATTAACAACCCGGGTATAAACAGATTTCTACTTTACCTGGCCAGTGATCTTAACTATTCACGAATCACTGTCTTTTCTTTTCTTTCTTTTTCTTTCACTGTCACTTTCACAACACCACAACTGCCGGCACTGGTGTTGGTCTGATGGCGCCTGGTCAGGTGAGACTGTTGGCGTTGGTCTGTGGTTCTGCTTGCGAAGTGACGCTGCCAGGTATGAGGTCGAACCCCCGGTTAGGGTAGAACAGTGACTATCAACATCGATCTGTTCTCCTTTCTTTCTTCCTGCATTAACGCATTGCACTCTCTCTCTCTCTCTCTCTCTCTCTTCTAGTCTGCTCTTATCAAATGGACATGGTTGCTTTTCTTTCTTTTTTCTTTTCTTTCTTTTCTTCTTCATAAATTAGCAACTCTCTCTCTCTCTCCACATCTCTCCTCAGTCCTTCCTCTGCAGACTATCTCATGCTAATCTCTCAACTTGGTTCTCTCTCTCTCCTCCCCTCATCTCTCTCTCTCTCTGCCCTTCTCTCCTCTCTGTCTGTTCGTTTTTTTCCTCCTCCTTGTCCCTTTCTCTCCCTCACACATTCCTTTATGCTCTAACCCCGTGTCCAAGGGCCAGTACCATTGGTCAGTATTTTTACCGCCCTGACACCCGAAGTTGTCTCCCTCTAATTCCATTGGATATTCACATCACGACAGTCCCGTCTACACGCCTTTACTCTCTGTGGTGGTCAATTGGTCATTTAATTGATTAGCTAGATTTCACCCCCACCACACACTACCTTCCCCCCTTTCCTACTTAACTGGTGCCGTGTGGACACTGGTCACTCTAAAGTGGCTAGCTGAGTCTGGGTGGGCGCCACGATGTCTAAACTAACAATGACGCTGGTTCACAAATTGGCTAGATGAGGCTGGCCCAGGCACTGAGGTCCGTCTGGGCAGACATCGAGGCGTCGGTCAAAGCCGCTTAGTCGTCGGCGGGACAGAACGTCTCTGTGGAGCCTCTCCCCTATGCTTAATTGGCCGGACCCGACCTGTGGGCCCGTCTTTCTGACGCCTAGATGTTTGAGTTTGGACTATGTCCAGTTGGAGTGGCCGACGACTGACCACACTTCGGTTGTGTTGAATTTTGACCGTGACAGTGTGTGTGTGTTAGGCATAATTATATGCAGTTAATTATTTTTTTTTTCAGTATTTTCTTTGCTTCCTCCATAGTAATTTGCCCATCATGAGGAGACCTCGAAAGGCTTTTCAAAACTGAATCATTTCGTGAGGGGGGGGGGGGGGGGGGGGGGGGTCACCACTGGGCCCTCCCCACCGGTGTTGCCTTACCCTGCTGGGGTGTAGGCAGCTCCTGGACCCAACCTTTTCAGAGATCAGCTGTTCTCCATCGATGGGGTGAATCCCCCCGGGGGTACCGGGG
>CM031607.1:36857296-36878491 GCA_018398815.1 Conus ventricosus | reverse complement strand
TTTTTCCTTTGACATAGCTACACACCTCATGGGTAAACTAGAACACACACCACACACACACACACACACACACACACACACACACACCCCACACACACACAGCAACAACTAATGGCGTAAGTCAAGTGGTAAAATGAGTTCATCAAAAATAGAAAAGAGAGGGAAGTAAGAGAAGAGGAGGGAAGAGAGAGGAGGAAAACAAATGGAGTAGGCGGCAGAGAGAGGGGGGAGAGAGGAGACGGGAGAAGAGAGAGAGAGGGGTGTGGGCAGGGGAAAGAAAAGAGTAAAGAGGGGGGAGGGGTGGGGAAAGAGTAAAGACAGACAGAAAGGACAAAAAGAAACAGTAAGCTTCATTAATTATAAATCCACCCGGGTAGTCAAGTGAAAAATGCCATGAACTAATGCATGAATACAAAAATCAAGAATCAAACAAACCATGATTGAAATAAGTCAACATCATTTGTTGATATATTCACAAATGTTATCATTTATTTTTAAAAAAATTTCCCAAAGAAAGGCCAATTTTTAATCAGTTAGTAATGTCACTGTAAATAATAAACAGCATGTGCCTGTGTGTGTCGTACCGGCCGCCGCGCACGCGCACGCGCGCCCGTACGCGCGCACATGCTTCTACTCATAAACCAAAACAAAGTACTAATGCAAAACTCACTTTTTCCCAAAGGGAAGATGGATGGACCTCATAACAGTGACAAGACAATGACAAAAAAGATAACAAACCACCACCCTGAAAAATCGCAACAACAATAATACAACAATAACCAATATTTGCCACCACTGATATTATCTGCATCATCCACATCGTATCTGTATGTGTACGCGCAATAGCATAAGTGGTAGCATGATTTCATCAAAATGAAAAAAGAAAGAGGGGGTGGACATAAGAGGAGAGGAGGGGAGGGGGAGGAAAACAGATCAGTGTAGACAGCAGAGAGAGAGGAAAGGAGAGAAAGAAACTGAACAGGAAAAAAGAGAGAGAGAGAGAGGGATAGAGAAAGGGGGGGGGGGAGAAAGAGGTAAAGGTAGACAGAAAGATGTACAGAGAGAGAGAAAAAAAAAAAAAAGTGAGCTTCATCAGTTATATATCCATCCGTAGACCGGGGGGGGGGAAAGTGCCATAAAAGTGCCATAAAGTAAACTTGAACACAGGGATAAAAAATTTTCACGTTACATTAATTATCATTTTGTTTCATTATATATTTTTTAACAAGTACTTAAGTACAATACTACAATAGAAATTAGACGAAATCAACATGAATAATCAAAAAAAAAAGTTCTTTTCAATGTCACACTAAAAAAAGTTGCCATGAACACTGCAAAACTGTCAAAATAACGAGACATAAAAAAGGAGGCGTGCGCGCGGGCGCGTACAGCGCACGCGCGCGCATGCACCTGTGTGTATAAGAACACACGCGCGCGCACGCACGCACGCACGCGCGCACATGTCTTTACTCATGAGCCAACACAATGTACTAAGCAAACACACACACCACACCCCACACACACACACACACACACACACACCACCACACCACACACAAAACACCACACACACACACACAACACACACAACATTTTCGAAGTAAGATGGATAGATCTCAGTAACAAGACAATAGCAATGACAAGAATTATAACAAACACCACCCTGAGATCGTAACAATAATAACAACAACAAAAAACCAAATAGTTGCCCCCAAACTGACATTATCTGCATCATCCCCATCGTCAAGGACACAAAACGACCTTTTGTATTCCATTTGAGAATATGCAGTGACACAGCACCTGCATAGGGTAAACGAGAACAAACCACCCACGAAACACGCACAACACACACACACACACACACACCACACACACACACACACACACACACACACACAAAACACACACAAAGCAATGGCAATAGCATAAGTGGTAGCATGATTTCATCAAAATGGAAAAAAAAGAAATATGATTTTGGGATAAAGGGGAGAGGAAGGGGAAGGAGGGAGAAAACAATCGGTGTAGACAGCAGACAGAGGAAAGGAAGGAGAAAGAAACGGGAATAGAAAGGGAGAGACAAAAGGAGAGAGAGGGGAATAGAAAAAGGGGGGGGGGGAGAAAGGGGTTTAAAGGGTAGACAGAAAATGTACAGAGGGGAGAGAGAGAGAGGAGAGAGAGAGAGAGAGAGAAAAGAGAGGAAAAGAGAGAGAAAGAGAGGGAGAGAAAGAGAACGAGAGAGAGAGAGAGAAAAAAAAAGTGAACTTCATCAATTATGATATCCATTCGTAGACAGAGGGGAGGTGGCGGAGGGGGGGGGGGGAAAATGCCATAAAGTAATACTTAAACACATGGATCAAAAAAGTTTTAAATTACATTAATTATGATTTCTTTCATTTATCTTTTTTTCTAATAAGTAACATAAGTACAACAATATAATGAGAATCAAAACCAAATCAACATTTAAATAATCGAGAAAAATCTTTCAATGCCACACTGAAGCAAAGTGCCGGGGAACAACAGCAAACGTCAAAAATCAAGACAAATGAACACACCAAAAAAAAAAAAAATCTCAGCACATTTCTCGTCGGAAAAAAGGGCCTCCACATTTATGCCCAGATCAACTCTGATTGTCTTTCCAAATTTTTCAGTTTGCATAACACTTTTTCCCTTGGATGTCCATGATGACATGACTGCAGAGTGGTTGGAAATCTTTTTGAGCAGTTGGTAGTTTGCACGAGTCAGATCCTCGCTGATGGAAATTCCCGACCCCTTTAATTCCGCCTTGCTGCCAACACCTCTCTTCTCTGTCGCCTGGACAGGAACCTCAGTATGCAGGTCGTGGTCGCCCCTATCCCCTGGCTTACCGGAACGGTGTGCGATTCTACGCGAGCCCCCCTCTCCCCTCGAGGCTCCTATGGCGGAGGGCGAGCTGCCCAGGCCACCTGCTGCAGGGGCGAGCCCCCTCCCCTCGAGGCCCCTGGGGGGAGTGGCGAGCTGCCCAGGCCACCGGCTGCAGGTGGGGACCCCCCCCTCCCCTCGAGCCCCTATGGCGGAGTGGCGAGCTTGGCCCAGGGGGCCCCTGCTGCAGGTGGCGAGCCCCCCTCTCCCCTCGAGGGCCCCATGGCGGAGTGGCGAGCTGCCCAGGCCACCTGCTGCAGGTGGCGAGCCCCCCCTCTCCCCTCGAGGCCCCTATGGCGGAGTGGCGAGCTGCCCAGGCCACCTGCTGCAGGTGGCGAGCCCCCCTCCCCTCGAGGCCCCTATGGCGAATGGCGAGCTCCCAGGCCACCTGCTGCAGGTGGCGAGCCCCCTCTCCCCTCGAGGCCCCTATGGCGGAGTGGCGAGCGGCCCCCGGCCACCTGCTCAGTTAGTTAGTTTTGTTATTTAGGGTTCTATTATTCTGAATTTATAATCATCTTCTCATAACGTCTTCATGGCACATCAGTCCTCCCTGTCTTACATTTCGTAATTATTTCTTTCTTTATCTTCCTCATTTCATTCTTCTTTGTTTTGTTTTTTCTACTCTCTTAATTAATTTGTTTTATTTTATTATATATCGTATTGTTCATACATATATTGTTTTTTCGATATAAAAAGAAGACAATTACAAAGGTCAGAGACATTACAGATAGGAACTCTTACTACTTGTAGTCTGGGCAGCAGACGCCCAAATAAATAAAAGAATAAGCTTATTCTCATGAACTAAATAACTAACTACCTTACTTTCTACTTAACTAACTAACTAATTAACTGTTTTTTCTTTTTTCATCATTGGTTTTTTCTTCACCTTTTTCATGTGCTTGGCAGGACTCGAACCCGCAACTTTTGGAATGGGTGGGCGTCTGAAAGGCGTGCCTTTTAAGACGGAGTGTCTTACCCAACTGTAAGAGACACCTACTCTACATTGATATAATTTTGTCTTATGAAGATCATTTTGTTCCTCCTGACCAGCAGCTAGTTCAAATTCTTCAGTTGTTTCCTACACAAGTCTGATCGTTGCCTGTTAGGAGTTCTCCCTGGCAAACTTTATGAAAGTATGCCTCAATCGGCACTGCGAACATGCTATCCCAATCAATACTGAAAGGCCTAAGGTAAACCACCATTGTCATCGTTCTGAGTTCTAATACTTACCGATTATTCACCTGTCTCGTTACTGCCACAGCGTCCATGTGTGTATCGCAGAAAGGCCCCCTCCAGCTAAACAGGGATAACACTGTGAGACACAGGAGAGCCAATGGTAGGCAAGGCAGCCTTCATCTCCATTGGTTTATTTTGCCAACTCTGCCAGTTTCGTCGATGGGTGCTGAATGCTGGACAGTGAAAACAATGCATATACTGATAAACATGTAGCTGACAATGTCATTCATTTGCCTATTTGTTTCACAGTCTCTGTATGACACTCAAAACTGAACGGAAATCAGCATGTAACTGCTGTGGCGCCAGTACACAGTGACTTAGTGTGCATGAACTGAGAAAAGGTGCGTTAGCAGAAACAGATGTGCATATCACTGTTAGTGTAAAAAAACAAGTACTGAAGGCTATGAAAGGAAATATAATACAACCGAACGTGATTCAAAATCGATGCATTTACCCAACACAGAGAAACTATGTTAGTACATCAAACACATGTGGCACAGACAGGTATAGCTCACTACAGGAAGCTAAAGGTGCAGAAAAAACAGCACACAGAATCTTATCAACCAAAACATAATGGCAAAAAATAATGAGCAACTATTGTGGGAAGGAAAAAGAGGGATGGACCTGGTCAATCTTTATTTCGTCCGTGTTTGTGGCCAATTTCAACACATCATTCCTACCTGGAGCAAACATTGTTGTGAAAGGAAATCCTCTCTTGGACCATCGCGATGTTGTGTTGCCAAATTTGTGGAAGTGGGACTATTACTATGTGTCATTGACAGATGAGGATTAGTTACAAATATGTTTAATACCACGTTGTGGGATCCATGTCATGATGAACGTTGTAAGGGCCAATGGTACAACGTTGTTTCACATAGTCTCTATATCTGTCTCCTCCCCTTTTCCCCACTCCATTTCCCCCAAGCCCTCACCCCTACCCCGTTCCCCCATCCACTCCTCCATAGTCCGGGGTTTTTGTTTTTTTTTTGAGAATGGGCTTATATAGCGTAAAACCGCATTAAAGTTTTGGCATACGTATGTCAGGCCGTCTATATTCTGATTCGTTCTAGTACTTGACCTATCTTATGAAAACACTACTAGATTTTCATAAGATTGTAGTAATTACTATAACTTATGAAAATTATAGTATGGATTCAGAAGATTGTAGTACCTGTAACGTTTCAGAAGATAGTAGCTTCGGCGTTGGACTATCTAGTGAAATGTTCCCTGTGTGAAATTATGTCCTCTTTCTTAGTATTCTTTACTACCATTGGTCACTGATCGATGGTCATTTGGGCATTATTAGTGTAGAACGAGTTATGTGAACAATTTATGACGTTGCTGACCATTGGTCCGTGTCCTTGACAGTGGTAATTTTTGCATAATTTCATGTTTTGACTGCAGTTAGTGAAGAACGAGTGCATGTGAACATTTAGGACGTTGCTGACCGGTGGTCAGTGTCCTTGACCAATGGTCATTGTGGCCTTAGTTCCAGTTTTGGCTGTTAATGTGTAGATCGTCTTCATGTGAACATAATTGGACGTTGCAGACCGTGGTCAGTGGTCATTGACAGTGGTCATTACCCAATGGTCACTGTTTGGACTGTTATTTAGAGTACGTTCATGTAACAATTTACGATGGTGTGTTGACAGTGGCAGTATCATTGCAAGTGGTCATTTGGCCCAAAATTTTGACTGACTCAATGGTATTTTGGCCTTATTTCACAGTTTGGCTGATAATTAGTGATAGAACGACTTTCATGTGAACTATTATTGGACGTTGCTGACCAGTGAGTCAGTTGTCATTGACAGGGGTCATTACCCTATGTCACTGTTTTGACTGTGATGTAGTGTTCGGTTCATGTTTTATCAAATTACGATGTGGTGACTCAGTGGTCAGTGTCATGACAAAGTGGTCATTTGCCAATTTTATGATGCTACTTAGGGAATGATGAGTGATTCGAGAGCGAGACTTCAAAGTCAGACAGCGCTTTTTTCTTCGTGGTAGCTACCGTTCGCTTTTTTTCTGCGCTGCTTCTTTTGGATGTGTTTCTGGGGGATTGTTTTAGGGTATAAAGGTTTGTTGAATTTCTGTGTGTCTTGGCTGGACGATTTCGATTTATTGGTGGTATTTTTATTTATTTTGTTTTTCTACAGTGAATCTTTTATTTTCTAAATGGCGGACTCTCACGTGGAACCCGTGTCTGGGTTGAAGAGAGACTTACCGCTCTCTTTTGTAAATGAACTCGAGCGATCATTTCAAGCGCTCGACATTTGTGGTTAGAGAAAGTTATGGGGGGGTGCTCAAGAAAATGTGGGACTGCCTCAGAGAGACTTTACCCTCGACGAGGGCTGCACGCAGCAAGTTGCTATTGAGGGTTTGTCACTTGGTGCTGTGGTGCTTCGTTTGCACTCTGAGGACAGGACGTCACTGAACATTCTTGCTACAAAGGTGTGGGATTTTAAGATACCTCTCTCTTGCGACGGGGGCAGACATCGATGGTCAGCCTTCTTGTCAGGTGGGAGTGCTGTCTTACGCTCTCCCTTGATACTGGAGAAAATGAGGAATAGAGACGAAAATTGACGCGATTCTAAACTGCCGAAGGCAGATTTATTTTCATAGTTATCCCAGACAAACGACATGATAGATCTGTGAAGGTTCGCAGGATTTATGGCTAACCGTATTACAAGGAACAGCCCAAAAGAGGATAACTGGGTAAACAAAGTGTATCGTTGCTCTGAAACTGGTCACTGGGCACTGAGTGACAGGGACTGTGGTTTCGGCTGAGCACTGTGCCTACCGTCATAGGCAAGGGAATACCGTCTGATGATGATTCAGAAAGCGAGTGAGGAACCGACAGTGATGTCGTTTGGGACCCTCGGCCACCGGTTACAAGGTTTGGACACACATCTGACACTGACTCCACCCTTTTGACAATGACCATGACTGTGTGCGACTGACAACGAGGGAAAGAGGACAGCGTCATGAAAAAGAAGTGAGAAAGAAGAATAAGCTTGATGTGGTGGAGGACTGTCAGGTCAGGAATCTTCAATTCTGGCCGTCTTGGGGAACAGAGAAAAAAAAAGAAAGGAGTGGTCAGACCATCAGAGGGAAAAAGTGTGGATAAGGAAAGATCGGTTTTGCACGGTCAGTTTAAACTGGATTTTGCAACACGTTCTCGATCGCCAAACTCCGAAACGACCGCGTTCAAACAGAGAGGGTTTCCCCAGTCAATCTGACAAAAAACATGGAAAAAAATGCCAGCTTTCCACCTGCTCGTTCAGTCACAGACAGACAGTGACAAGGCATGGGCATGGAGTGATGAATGTTTTGAACGGTTTTCGGCGCGTCTCATGGACTTTCCTTTGGATTACCTCCCTTAAAATGGCTTTATCTTTTCTTAAAGTTTTTGTTTGTATGTGAGAGGGATAAGGTTAATAACAAAAGAATAGGGTTTATAAGTTTTTGAAAAATAGTGGGTTATGACGTGATCTGTGATGCGAGCTTATAATTGATAGTGTTCTTGTAAATAAGAACTGTGGCATTTGTGGTCAAACAGACACTGGCAGTTATGTTTAAAAATACCAAGAATCGCTTTGGAATTTGGGCTGAATGCAGTCTTTATCGTAAGAAGAACAACTTGAATATTTTCTAATATTTAAAAGACCGTTTTGTAATTTCATTAAAACTTACACTGGATATAAAACTTGGATAAAAAAAATATATGTATATAAAACTCCCAGCTGGAAAAGGTTGTTTTAGTCACAGTCAAATTGCTGCATTATGCAGAAAAGCCACTTCAAAATGCGCTGAAAAAACGTGATTTTACAAAAAGACGTCAAAATCAGTACATCAAGAATGAAACACCCAAGCCTTCAGGGGAAAGAAGAAAAAAAAAACAAAAAAAATACAGCCTTAGCACATCCGTTTTCGCACGACGTGATGGCCTCGACCGGTGATACATTTTTTGCACTCTCATAGGATAATTGCAACTACATCAGTCATATATGTATTTTTCCCTGATTACAAGTTATGTAATGACATTTTTCTGTTCTCATTTTATTTGATATTCACATGTCTCAACCGTTCTTTAACGGAAGAAAACTTAACAGGAACACCAAGTAAACGTGTTGCTTTTCACGTCGGGTAACTCCGCTGAACTACACACGCAGGCAGCAATGACGATCTGGCGCAGGCGCGTTTCTGCTCCCCGACCTCTTCGGACTGCGGGATCCTTTGGGCTGGTGCTATGGTGTTCTAACTGTCGCGGAAAAAATCAGTTATGAAACTTTCATCGATCAGCTGTCTCCTAACACAGGGGGCTGTGTGATCGTGTTTCCCTCTCCGACTTAATTCAGCTGGGTTCGTCGTAATCATTGTGCAAGAGGAAATTATTTCTACTAAAAAACGCAAGATCATAAATCTTAACTCCTCCACCTTTATACTAAGAATGAGGACATAATTTTACACATGGATCATTTAACTAGGATGAGTCGCAAACGCGAAGCTACTAAATTCTGAAAAAACGTTTACTATTACTACTAGCTTCTGAAATTCACTACTATAAGTTTCATAAGTTCAGTTGTATACTACTATCTTATGAAAATTTATAGGTATGTTTTCAGAGATAGTTGTACTTGTATACGTTTCGAAGATAGTTCGCCTGACACACGTTCGCCTTGTAAAACAAACAGACGCTCACTGACATCAACCCATTGCTTTCCAGCCAATGGTGTGGTCGCCGGCTTTATATTACTCTGTGCTGAAATGGTTGAATACTCTTAGGAGCCATGTGACAGCCACTGTGATTAACTGTGTTTATAGCCCACTCCACCTCAGAGGCCGTGCCGGAGATAAGCATGTTTACTTCGGAAACGGTGTGCACGTGGCGTTTGTGTGAAGTGTTTTCCTCTATTCCCAAACATGAGAGAGAGAGGAGAGAGAGAGAGAGAGAGAGAAGAGAGAGAGAGAGAGAGAGAAGAGCACTCAGGTTTAACATGTCAACTTTCCGGTTTTGATGTACTCCCCTTTTGACCTCTTTCCTCACTTCGGCTTAGTGCGTTGTCCATTCATGTGAAAGCTTTTCCAGTTCCAGTAAGTCTGACGGGAGTAAATAATCAACCATCAACAGCGCTGTGGGAAGAGTAGTGGGCGGGCTTAGTCGAAAAGACGGGTATATTTACATGCCATCAATGTCTGTGTGGTTGCCTGGTTTTGTGTACTGAAAATCAACGCCATCCTGCGAGCAACTGATTTGCGCCCAAGGTAGTCATAACGCCTAGTAACTGTCCTACTTTCAATGACTAATTGTTGAAGTCACGTGAACAATAGGCAAAAAGGTGGTTCGCGGACTGTCTGCGCCAAAATCCGATTGTAAAAGTGCTTCGAAGCGTCATCTATTACAGTTTGTATTTACTCTGCTAGTTTAACTGTAATGTTTTATAGATAATACACTGCTGGTCTTGCGCAGGAGGAAGTTGTTTGTTTTTTCTTCTATTATTGTGAGACTACGCATTTTGTAAATCACATTCCTGTTCAAAGATTTGTGCGTGTCGTGCTTTGTTCCAAAGTAGACAGACTCTGTGTTCATCCTAGATCTTCTGAAGACCTCATGTGACTAAACCGAAACATCATCAGATTTCCCTTGAATTTCTAGGACGAGGGCGAAAGGGGGTGCAATGGAGATAGTCCTGGTTCTACTCAACATCCTGCAATACTGTGGATTTTTCTCTGTAGTAAACACCATTAATAGGTCCCATCCGTTCCCCCGTTGATCAGCTCCTCTTCGGAGAAAACCTGGAGAGCTGGTTGAATCAAGAACATTTTGAGTTGGTTCGGACATGGAGATCTGTGACGTAAAGCATTGAGCAGAATCAGTTTTAAGCTGGTCTGTTTGTCACCGCACTCAACGATGACTTGTGAATGTAACAGTGCAGTGGGACTTCTGCACTGTTTTTAAGAATCTGCACAAACTAGTGCTTGATCTTACATGCGTTGAGCTCACCAGGAAATCATTTTGGCACAGTGCCATGATAAACCCAGGGCCAAATTCATTCATTACATACAGCCTACCATTTCTTGTTGTAGTGAAAACCATTAGTGAGCCTGACCTGCTAAGTACATTAACGATGACCTTGTCATTGTCCTTGGAAGCATTGCGTAATTAATTCAGAGGCTCGGACAGTCTTGGATGAGCTGGAATGCAAGGCTGGACCAAAGCAGTTGCTAGGTCTGGATTATAGGTCATCTACCACTAAGTCCTTACTGAAGTCTGTCACGCCTGATGACTATTCATTGTATTAAGGAACGGTTGCCTCACGTTGTTCCACTTACGTTTCCAGAGCTGCGACACGTGTTCCGGGAATGGTAGGGGCAGAGGACGCTCAGTCTGTATGTTCTAGTTTCCTGTTTTGGGAGTTGAGCTTCCAGTTCTCTCATTATGGTAGAGTTAGAGGACATACATAAACAAGCGTACAGACATACATTGTATACGGTACAAGCCAAACATGTAAACTTATATGTACATAAATACATTACATACTAAAGGAGACAGACAGACGTAGAAAAAACACGATACCTATCTGCAGACAATAGCGAGAGACACACCTTGAAAGAGAGAGGCGGGGAGGGGGGGAGGGGAGAGAAGGGAGGAGTGATGGATGTCAGGTAAATCTTTGCGGCTACCGTTGCACTGTCGTCAGGTCGTATTTTTTGTTATTTGATGTCATAGTTAAGAAAAGAAGAAAGTGAATTCCATTGAAGACTTTGTATTAAAAAAAAAAAGAACAAATGGAAAAACAGAAAAGCAGGTGTGTGCAAAAACATGTCTTTTTTATAATTACACTGAATACATTCATAGCCTGCATAATTTCATATAAATAGAAAACATATGGACAATGAATCAGGGCTAAACAGTGGTCTACATGCCAGTCAGTTAGCGGAGAAGCAATATAGATTATGTTCAATCATGCGTTTCTGTTGTTTAGTTTTATATCTACATAATTAAGATGTTATTTACGGAAGAACCCCTTCTAATGTACACATATGTCGGTGATGTGTGCGAACAACGTGATGAAATTAGGAGTAATGTCAATCGCGATCATCACATCAAAGGCTTCTATTGATGCCGCATCTTTATCATAAGTAAGTTCCTGTAAAATATATGAGAATGATGACTTTATCAGGTGTCACACGAACCCTTTAAATCGGAGGTAAAGTAAGGTAATGTTGTTTATAGCCCAGCCGAACGCAAAGAGCCACATCAGGGTTGTCACCGCGTTGAAGTCGGAAGACCCGAAATGTTCATAGATGACAAGATGAAGACCGTAGTTTGTTAGTAAAGCCCATCAGCTCCCAGAAAGCTGCCGCGGGCTCGCCATCTTCAAATTGTCTCCCCTCCTTCCGGAACTTGTGTGCTGGTGATTTCCCCTTTCATGTCACTCTCTCTCTGGCTGATATCTTTTTAACGTCCTTTACTGTGGTCCACTTTGCTGGTGATTTCCCCTTTCAAGTCACTCTCTCTGGCTGATATCTTTTTAACCTCCTTTACTGTAGTCCACTTTGTTGTGTTCCTCTCTGACCTAAATGCCAGTCTTTGTTTTGCAAAATCGAGACACTTTTTTGTGCTTTCTTTCTATGATGTATGATATGACAGCTTTCTTGTTGTAATCTGGCCATTGCGTGGTGAAACTAGGGACCCACTCCTAAGCGGCCATTCAGCTGTCCATTGTGCGGTCTTGTTGCCTGTATGGCCCTTTCTATGAGTCTTTTCTGGCATGGAAAGAGTGGTTCGTGCCCAATTTCCCATAAACCGAGGGTGGTAACAAGTTAAGTAGAATACCTGCGTCCTTAGCGTAGCCTAATGTTCTTATTTGAAAATGGTTAAAGTTGTTAATATGAACTGGTAAAGATAATGATGTATATGTGATGTGTGCGTTGGGAGTGTCGTAATTGTTTTTCTTCTTCTTTGGTTGCTTTGTTTGTGTTGTTGTTTGTTGTTGTTGTTGTTGTTTTTTCCTTTTTCTGACATGATTTTTAGTAAGATGTGATATGACAGAGAAGACCCTATCTCACCAGCTAGTCTGTAATAAGTCTAAAAACTAAACCTGAAAATGGATGCGCAAAGATGGATTTCAAAGCTGTGAAATCACTGAATGTTGGCCACTAAATTGCATCCTTGATTTCTCTCTCTCTCTCTCTCTCTCTCTCTCTCTCTCTCTCTCTCTCCTCTCTCTCTCTCTCTCTCTCTCTCTCTCTCTTACACACACACACACACACACACACCACACACACACACACACACACACACACACACACACACACCATTCAGATTAGTGTTTTCCAATCAAAAAGCGAGTGAAGGGGTTCTGTCACATAAAACGAGAGAGAGAGACAGACAGACAGACAGATAGACCGACAAACAAACAGACTGGGACACAGACAGACCGGCAGACATACAGGACAGAGATTGTTTATTCAGATTAAGGACAGAGCCACTTACTGAAGAAATACCGCTACTCATACATAGCAAAAAGAAAACCTTACTCTCCTGGAAGAAGGGACGGACAGACAGACAGGCAGGCAGACAGATAGATAGAAAGATAGATAGATAGACAGACAGACAGACAGATGGATAGATGCATAGACAAACTGACAGACAGACAGATAGATGCATACATGCATACATACATACATACATACATACATACATACATACATACATACATATATACATACATACATACATACATACATACATACATACATACATACATAGAAAGATAGACAGATAGATAGATAGATAGATAGATAGATAGATAGATAGATAGATAGATAGATAGATAGATAGACAGATAGACAGATAGATAGACTGTTTCAGTAGTTGCATGTTGTATTTTCTTTGTTGCTTTACTTTAATTAAATGGACACTGTTTTAGGTGAGGGAAGAAAAGAAAAAGAGATTGTGGCGTCATGTTCTTCTTAACGTGTCGTTCTTCGATGTCTATAGACATAAAACAGAGTTAAATTTCACCCCTAAGCCCTAAGGCACATTGTTCAAGTCACTAAGAGCAACGTTACGATCACATCCATTGTTTTCAACAGTGTAACGACTTTTCTTAAGAGCTGTATGTTGCTTGTAGTCGAAGAAAATGACATATTGGCTGTTGGGGCTTTCAATACATACATAAATCAAAACGAAGTATTTACGTCTTTTTATCCTAATTAGGTTTCTGTTACCAAAGACGTATTGAAAAATGAACAACTGAAAACCTCGTCATTTATGCCCCTGAAGACTAATACCTAGAAATAATTTCGAAGACAGAGAGAGAGAGAGAGAGAGAGAAGAGAGAGAGAGAGAGAGAGAGAGAGAGAGAGAGAGAGAGAGAGCAGACAACTGAACACCCACACAGAGAATCGGCAGAGACAGAGAGCGAGAAATGAGGGGAGGTACCCGCTGTGCCGCCGTCCCGCTGTGCCGCCGACCCGCTATGCCGCTTTAGAGGCGGGCTCGTGCAAATGCAAACCAAATCATAGGGTTAGGGTTAGGATAGGGTTAGGGTTAGGGTTAGGGATAGGGTTAGGGTTAGGGATAGGGTAAGGGTTAGGGTTAGGGTTAGGGATAGGGATAGGGTTAGGGTTAGGGTTAGGGATAGGGATAGGGTTAGGGTTAGGGTTAGGGTTAGGGCTAGACGCAATAGGGTTAGGGTTAGGGTTAGGGATAGGGTTAGGGTTAGGATAGGGTTAGGGTTAGGGTTAGACGCGCAGTAACGAGCCGGGGAGTAACGAGCCGGGGAGTAATGAGATGGTCCCCTGCGGCGGCACAGCGGACGGCGGCACAGCGGGACGGCGGCACAACGATACGCTCCCGAAATGAGAGGACCGCGTGGAGATTACAGGGCCAGTTGTATAACAGCAAGTTAGTGAGTGGTGCCTAGCTCACAGTTAAATCGCTAGCTGATAGTTAGCTACCTACAAGGTACAGCAGGTGGCTAACTTTGTTGTATGAGCAAGATTTAACACGTAGCTAGCTAACTGCAAGCTACGGCCGTTAGCTGTAGCCAGCTATAAATAGATCGGAGATTTCCACTACCGCGCAATGCCAAACTCCTTATATGGTGTTAGTTTTCGGAAAAGAAGCCCAACTCGGCTTCTCGGAAGGCGTGGAAACGTGCTACAGCTGGTTCATCACTGAAAAATGGCGAAGAGAGCAAGGAAGCCGAATTTTTCTTCAGCTGAGAGAGTCGCTTTCATCGAAGAGTTTTCGCTGCGGAAAAGTGCTCTCCAACAAAAGTTCAAAACAAACTCTGCAAACAAGGACAAGCAAAAAGCGTGGTTAGAGATCTGTGAAGCCGTTAACAGTGTTTCAACATGTGGCCGATCAGTGGTGGAGGTCAAAGAAAAATGGTCGAAACTTTCTTTTTTCGTAGTTTTATTCGTTTACATATCACCTGACGAAGACCTAAGAGGTTGAAACGCGTTGTGTTTTGTCTTGTGACTCGTTTGTCCACGTTCTCTGGGCGGTTCGCTAACATTTATTTAAGATTTGTTTAGATTTCCGCCTGCAGTCGTCTGCTTTGCAACTAGATCTATTTTGATTCATACTGACTGCTACCCTTCCTTGTTTTGTATTTCTGTTTACGTCATCAGTGTGTGCGATTGTTATCGTATATACGTCTTTCGAACATTGTATACTGTTAATCATTGATCCGTATTTCGTTTAACATACGTTCTAAGTCGTGTGCGTGCGATCGCAATCAGGCACTCCTGCCCTAAGTGATCTGAAGCGATCAAAGCTAAGTGAATTTTCGTTGTTTTATTCGTTTATATATCACCTGACGAAGACCTAAGAGGTCGAAACGCGTTGTGTTTTGTCTTGTGACTCGTTTGTCCACGTTCTCTGGGCGGTTCGCAAACATTTATTTAAGATTTGTTTAGATTTCCGCCTGCAGTCGTCTGCTTTGCAACTAGATCTATTTTCTTCAGAGGCCCGAGTTCAGCTTTGTGCTCGGAAATACCCCCCAACTGGATCGGGCAAAGTGGATGAAATGCCTGACCTCGATTTATTTCAACCAGTTTTTGGCGACTCCGACCTAATCGAAGGCACTGGCGAAGATGTGGGTGGTTTCGACTCTGGTCGGGGAGGAAGGGCACCTTTCCTCATGTATCCAAACTGCAAGTCCTCTCGCACCATGTCCACAATATCTTGTCTGAAGCGAAAACGTTGAAAAAGGTCAAGGTCATCATATTCATTTAGAGGATGAAAATGTTTTCTGAACATGCGAGGCCTTCTTTGATAGTGCCAGTTTTGCTGCTGATGTATGAAGCCAGCCATTTTGTCAGACCAAAATGAACAAAGACTGTTGGGATATCTCGACTAACTTGTAGTTAGCAGACTTAGCGATGCTGTGGGGCACCTCTAAATTTTCGGCGCTAAACTAACTATCAGCTAAGAATAACTACTTGTTAAAGTGCCCATGCAACGACAGTTACGCTAACTGCTAGGATTTAACTTGTAGCTAGGGATTTACCAACCAGTTAGCCGCTAACTTTCTGTTATACAACTGGGCCCAGGAGGTTAGCGGGCGGCGGGGTGGGGGAGGGGGAGAGAGAGAGGAGCGGGTGGACAAACCGTAACACGTGTTTGTTATACAAATACGTCAAACGTGTTTGTTATGTAAATTACTGTGGTTGCAGTTACGTAGGTACAATGTTCACGTGGACCGCAGCCCACTGTTGATTAGGTTGTCAGTTGGGATGATGATTAGGGAAAATGTTAGTCCTGTATTTGTGTACGCCACTCCGGGAAACGCCTCCCGGCTGCAGTGAAAGACCAGATAATGTCATTTGGATTTGGTAACATCTGATTAGCTTCTAATGTACAATACACTGACCATACGACGTGGTGCAGTGGCTAGCATTTCCAGCTAGTTGCGGGTGCGATTCCTATCAGGGTCTGTTTTATGTGCATTTTTTTTTTCGGCTTTAGCGTGTTTCTACCCCCATCTGAGTGTGCTACTGGCTCAGATGTAAACTCTGGAACCACAAGGTCGAATTAATCTATTTCATCTAATTACCTCTCCGCTTGTGTTGCTCACATTTTTTAAACAACACAGCAGGTGTCTGATTTCCCGGGCCTGGTTGACGCCAGGAGGTGTTGAAAAAGGAACCTTAAGGTACAACTCTGTCATGTAGACTGAGATCAGAAAACAGAAGTCCGTGGCGTAATTGTTATCATCACCCTTCTCATTTGTCTTCTTATTTTTCAAAAGTCTTTTTGTGGTCCTTTGTGCCCTGCACACACGGTGAAAGTTTCGACTCCAGTGCCCGTGGTGCGATCAAAGTCGTAGGTATCGGAAAGTTCATGAGGACTGTCGTTGGATGTACCTGGTGGCGCCCTCCGAGGGAGGCGCTTACTCTCTCTAGCTCAGCTACCTGGCAGTTCTTGTCATCAGCATGTGGCTAAATAGGTAACCTGGCAGTTCTTGTCATCAGCATGTGGCTAAATAGGTAACTTGGCAATTCTTGTCATCAGCATGTGGCTAAATAGGTAACCTGGCAGTTCTTGTCATCAGCATGTGGCTAAATAGGTAACCTGGCAATTCTTGTCATCAGCATGTGGCTAAATAGGTAACCTGGCAGTTCTTGTCATCAGCATGTGGCTAAATAGATAACCAGACAGTTCTTGTCATCAGCATGTGGCTAAATAGGTAACCTGGCAGTTCTTGTCATCAGCATGTGGCTAAATAGGTAACCTGGCAATTCTTGTCATCAGCATGCGGCTAAATAGGTAACCTGGCAATTTTTTGTCATCGGCATGTGTCTAATTAGGTAACCTGGCAATTTTTGTCATCAGCATGTGGCTAAATAGGTCATTTCCTTCTTATGCTGGATCGAAATAGGCATACCTTATCTACCGAAGCGACCCAGTAGTAAAGACATAGGAGCTAAGCGTCAAGTTCGTAGGAATTAGTGTTTGGGGAGAACATCTGAATGAAGGGTGGTGGAGAAATTCATAAATTACGCATTAATGTCATGCATGTTTCAATTGATCCCCCCTACCCCCCATTTTAAGACTAAGGGGTGATAATCAGCATCCTCAAAACTCGTGCGACCAAGGTTTCCACGCCAGAATTCACTGCAAGTGACACCATCTGTCCAGTAAATATTTAGACCTATTTTTAGTTCTCTCCAACTGCGAATTCATTGAGTGTGTTGTATTTCAGAAAAAAAATAATGAGACTAAGGTAAATACCACATACGAGTTTATAATTATTTGTGATATTGTATCATGACTGCATGTAAAATGATCTAACAAGTGTAAATTTGATTCTGGCATCTTTTATTGATTGATGATTTTGTTTCAAAGACCTAGAATCCTCGTTCGGGTCAACCTCCACTTCTGTTTCCACAATTGTCTTGTTGCTGAAAACACTGGTAGTTAACGCGAAACAACTCCAGGACGTTGAAGGAAATTGTTCCGTCACGAATCTTGCCGTATACAGTGGGAATGTAATTCAATCTATATTGGTTTTACCACAGTTACGTAGATATAGAAGATCCAAATGAAGGTTGTTCTGCACAGTTCCAAGCTGCTGTTAGCACTGACGTGACTGACAATGCGTGGTTTGTTACAGTCGAGCTGACCACCCTCACCTCGACTGTGTCCTCCGACGGATCTTCGAGGCATGGTTCAAACATGTATCCCTGTATTCATTACTCTTTATACAATGAGTTTAGTTCGAACATGTACCCTGTATTTATTACTCTTTATGCAATGAATTTAGTTCGAACATGCCCCCTGTATATTATTCTTTACACAATGAGTTTAGTTTGGGTGCAGTTTACTTCCTGTCGGTGTTTTCTAATCATTTTACTTTCCTCCTCTTAACTGGCTGCTTTGGGGTGCGACTGAACACTGGTTTTGAACCCTCAGTGATGAGGATATCACAGAATTATAGGCGGTATATTTCCTTTAATTGCTAAGGGAGAACCGCCGACACGATCAGCCGTGCTCCACAGATGAGTCCGAATCGGCGGACGAAAGGCCTCTGAGCAGGCAATACAAATGGTTCTGTTTTAAAGAAAGGTCGTTATGCTCCCCATAAGCTGCTAGTGGAGGATTTTTTTTAATTCATAGTCTGATGTCTTTTTCACTATTTCCTTTCAATGACGAAGGAGTGGTCGGCCTGCACTTGTTTTCCGCCTCTGATATATATATATATATATATATATATATATATATATATATATATATATATATATACCAGTTTAAAATAGGATTTTAAGATGAAGAGGTTAAAACCTACAAGCTTGTTTCATGCTAAAAGCGCTCTCCTCAGGGTATACAATACAATTTGGGCACGCCACCGGTGTTATATACCGTGGTGTGTGGGCGTGTGAGTTCTGTGCGTGTAGCACGTGGCCTGCCGGTTTTTCTTTTTTGGGGCGCGTTCAGGGGGACGTGCCACGGAATGGTGCATTGACAAAGATTTCCATTTATGCCTGCAATTGTTTATCATTTCTACTTTAGAGTTCAGGGATGCTAGGTGGGGTTTACATAATATCAGCCACTTTTCTGTAGTACATAAGTTGCATTTTTTAGAAATGTTGTTGTATGGTGTTGCTCTTTTTATAATCTTATGTTCTCATTTTGAGAAGCATTTATTTTATTCTCCCCATTCACCCACTCAAGCACATACTGTTAGTTAGCGGAATCATCTACCACTGCAGATATGAATGCGTATCTCCCCCTATTTCTTCAATCTAAGACATAAGAGCAAGCTTTGTTTATAATTCAATATATATATATATATATATATATATAATATATATATATATATATGTGTGTGTGTGTGTGTGTGAGAGAGAGAGAGAGATTTGTTTTATTAAAACTGCATCAGTTAAAGTAATGTTGAACTTTATTTTGTCAGTGTTTAAATACGAGTCCTGATATAATAGATACAAATGTATAATAGTAATGATAATGATAATCATAATGATTATACATGGCGCTTAATCTTACATAAGCTCTATGCGCTCACAAATACAGAGAAGATTAAAGAAAACATTAATGAAACCAATAAGAAGATAGATACTGCAATAAGTACCATGCACTTACAAACAACAGTGCATATTGACACATACTCACGCGCGCACGCACACGCACACACACACACCACTGTGTATATTTATACACACATATTTTTATTGGGTACCTTCACATTATGGGATATATTATAATGAAGTGGTTGACCGAGCAGCTAAAAGAGCAGCGCGTAATGTTAAAGGAACAATACAGCTGAATATAAAGTTAGATTTACATGAATGCTATAAACATATTGAAAAAATACCTAAAGATGAATTTTATAATATTCTGATGACATCAAACAGTCAATATTCACAAAATTGTATAAAAGGATTAAATGAACCTATCGCAGATTCAAAGTTACTCTTGACATATCTTAGTAATACAAAATCCAGACATATTATAACTTTGATGTTTAAACTTCGTCTAAATGCTTTTAGAACAAAATTTTCTAAAGATGTAAATTGTATATGTGGAAACCAGATTACTATAAAGCATTTACTCCTACACTGTTCTGAAATTAAAGCACTCATTACTAAAACTTTAGGGGGCGTGCTGCTACCTTATGAGCCATTATCCATTGAAAAAATTGTAAATGACTTTCAGCTTCTAAAAAATTTTTCCCAAATTTTGCATTCCAGTCCTGTTGGTATTTTTCTTTGATTTATTGTTGTTCTTTCCTGCGTTATTAAATTATATCTGTTAATTGTTAAGATAGTAGGACACATTGGGAATTTATTACTTTTAGATTTAAGATATTTAAAACAGTCTGAATATTCTATGCAGTATGCAAGTCAATTTTTTCTAACCATAACTCGAGATTACGGGATCGAACTTTTACACGGTGGCAATCCTGGATGGCTTTCATGATTGGCTGGGCTGTGGACCGCATAACTTGAATTGATTTGCAGTCCAAATCTGTAGATACTTTATAATGTATCAGATCTGTCAATGTACTCATAGAATAGATTAATACGTGAAGGACAGAAAGAAAGGGTGAAGGACAGATTATTCCACTATTACTAAAGGACACTATACACCATCACCACAAACAATACAAACCCATCCAGTGACTCATACCTACCTTCCCTCCCCCCCCCCCCCCCCCACACACACACACATTTCTTTATTATTCTATCCTATTTAGTTTATCTATCTATTATTTTATTTTAATCAATTTATTTCATTCATTTAATTTATTTGATCTTACTATGCTATTATTTTATTTGATATTTATTTATTTTGTCTAATATCACCTTTGGATGAACAGACGTTAAATCAAAGACGATGACACACACACACACACACACACACACACACACACACACACACACACAAGTTGCAGAATTAACTTGATGGGGAAGGAGAAGGTGAAGAAAGAACTGCTATTGAAGAGTAGACCGTGAATAGCCTAAATAAAAAGAAAGGCAATACTTTTTTCGTTTTTTTCCCTCCACCTTTACTGTTGTTTTTTTAATTTTCTTCTATCATTTTTAGCTTTTTTTCTTCTTTTTTCTTTTTTTTTTTTTTGTAAAGGCGGTCCTTTTTTTCTTTTTTTTTTCCTTTTCTTTTCTCATTGTTCTCCTCCGTCTCCCTTCTCCTCCCTTCATCTCTCACGCACCATGCAAGTCTGCATGCTGTATTACTATCAATGGACATTGATTATCTTGCTGATTTTAATATTTTCGCGTTTGTTACAGCGCGTCTGGGGTTTTTTTTTGCCCTAGTGTTTGGTGTTATGACACATTCACACCGTGTGTAACAGGGTTGAAAAAGAAAGAAAAGTTAAAAAAAGAAAGAAAGGCCCGGGCATCTTCCGGGAACCATCCTTGAAACGAAAGACGAAAATAAGATGCAATGATCACACCAGAGGTGCACGAAGAATGAGAAAAGGGAAGAACAAGAAAAAGAGAGAGAGAGAGAGAGAGAGAGAGAGAGAGAGAGAGAGAGAGAGAGAGAGAGAGAGCGAGAGAGAG
>CM031607.1:36842296-36852296 GCA_018398815.1 Conus ventricosus | reverse complement strand
CTTGTGCTTGCATTGTGAATACATGCATTTGATTATGGTTGAGGTGTGTAGGTATTTTATTTTTCAAATTTGTACAGAGTGTATGCACACATGTTAGTGCGTGTGGTAATGTGCCTGTGTTATATTACCAGGTGACTTCTACCATCAAAATCAGGTTTCAGCAATATTATGGTTATCATGCTTTACTACAAAGAGTTACTCATAAACTGTAGTCTCTGCTTGGAGTGGCGTGTTCATTTCATTATTTTCATTGTGCTCTTGTCTAATATCATAGATGTGACTGCCATTTCTCATTCTGAGATCATAAGTCATTTTTAGATTGAGCTTTGATTTTATTTTTATTTGTTGCAGCCCAATCCTGAGAGATGGTGATGAAATAGACTCTGATTCCATCCAGGAAGATGAAGATCCTGACTGGCAAAATACCACAAAGCAAAAACGGTAACTTTATTTGCATTTGATTTTTGGTTTAAAGGCTTGTAAACTGACCCTAAAGTTTCCACTATGAAGCCAATCAGTATAGTTTCACCATTAACACTGATAAACTACAAAAAGTATGTAGAAACTTTGTGTGTGTGTGTGTGTGTGTGTGTGTGTGTGTGTGTGTGTGTGTGTGTGTGTGTGTGTGTTGCTGGCGCACACAGAGGACCTGCACAGGACTGATCCCTTTGCAGAGAGAAAGTACATTGTCTGTGAAGGCCAGCTGGAACTGCTCCTGAGTGTCTGCAGAGTGTGTGCCAAGCCATGCCAGGTAGTGAAGCAGGAAGAATGTGGCACAAGTGTTGAATACACCAGTGAATGTGAATGTGGTTACACATTTACATGGGTTTCACAACCCTATTCCAGGCAGATGCCACTGGTCAACCTGGTTGTCTTTGTTTTACTCCACAGATCAGATTTTATCACAAAGCAGTCAACTATTTAACATTGGAATTTTTAAAAATTCCACTTGTTAAAGTGTATGTATGATGTGTCTTGGAGAAAAAGTATGACAGGCTGTCAACCAATTCAATGCATGTCAGTTATAATCACTTCATCATAGCAAATGTAGGCCACTAAGGCACAGTGTCCATTATTTTTTTTTCAAGTGGATTGATTCCAACTGTGGCTGCACATTTTTAATCCTGTTCTTACATCGCAAAGGTCCACGTGAACTTGCTACTACAGCTAATACATCTGGATAACAGCATGCTTTTAACTCTCTTTTCAGAGCAATCAAGTCAGAAACTCCCATGCGATGGAGCTGGAAGGGCTGAAGAAATCCCTGGACAAAATTAAGGACAGTGTGTCTGTCAGCCACCTCATCACTGACAGACATGCCAGTATTAAAAAAATATATGAGGGACCACCATACGAGTGGTTCAAGTCAACAACCAATTACCCATCGCTTTGATGTCTGGCATATGGCAAAAGGTAATGTAACATCAAACCCACCACAGGCACACGCTTTCTTGCATAATACATTTTCAAGGTGTAGCACAGTTTATTAGCTGACAACAGTACATTAGCACAAATGCAAACAACGACATTTTGTATTTCAACACCCAATCATTAAAATAGGCAAGCAAGTGTTTTTCAGTAATGAAACATTAGGATTCTGCATAGCAGGTGCGGGTCCATATGAAACAAAAGAGAGGGAGAGCAAGATAGAAATAGTAAAGCAAGCAAGTTACAATAGAAATGGAGGATGGGGGTGGGGGCAGGAAGGAGAAAAATGATAGGAAAAGAAAAAAAAAAAGGAGGAAAGAAAGCACTGTCATGAAGAGGACAGGCATGTGACACACTTCAAGAAAAAAAGATACTCTACGGACTGCATGCATGCAACCAATGACAAAACCACCTGATAATATCAATTCAAAGACCAAGCTGTATATGTTTTCATGTCTATTGTATTTGCTAGCAAGCCTTACCAACAAGCTTTGGTTTACAACCTAATTTTCCACAGCTGAAATCTCTTGATCTATGGAGTGTCAGCAAGATTTTCTTGGTGAATAAGACATCTGCATGCCCACTTTAAAGCACTTAACTGTTTTGGTGTAGTGATGTTTTGTTTTTTTCTGTTTAAAACATGCCTTTCAAAGTTGTGGGTGAAGGTGCTAAGGCTGAATCGGTGCGGAGAGAACATATAACCCCCAACTGTAATGGAAACTGCTGAAAAATTTCTGTATAATTTTTTTCATCACACATGTTTCAGGTGTTGGGAAGAAACTTGACACTGCAGGCAAGTCCAAACGAAATGCTTGCCTTAGCTGTGGTGTAAAGGCATAAAGAGGCACATGTACTGTTGCTCCACATCAACTCCTGAAGGCCCAAACCGACAACAAGAGGTGAAGGACAAATGGCTGTCGATGGTCAACCACATTGCAGACATCCATGAAGGACATGGGGGGACTTTCCCTAGTTGTCTGCATGGCCCTCTGGAACCTCGAGCCTGGATCAGACCAGGTAACACACTGTACTTAACTTCTAGAGAAAACAATAACACACTGTACTTCCTTTCTAGAGAAAACAATAACACATTGTGCTTCCTTTCTAGAGAAAACAATAACACATTGTGCTTCCTTTCTAGAGAAAACAATAACACATTGTGCTTCCTTTCTAGAGAAAACAATAACACATTGTGCTTCCTTTCTAGAGAAAACAATAACACATTGTGCTTCCTTTCTAGAGAAAACAATAACACATTGTGCTTCCTTTCTAGAGAAAACAATCTAAGACGGCACATTACAGTGGGTGCCATGCTCACCTTATGAACATACAACAGACATTACATCATTTGATCGTGAAAAAGTGCAATCTGATATTTTGTTACAGGATCTGCATTTATTTTCAAATTGAACGGCTTAATTTCTGTGAAACTGAGAAAATGTAAAATAATTTCAAAACTAAAACACATGTACCAAGAAGCTGAGGTATGAATATTTTCATGCATTATCTCAATTTCATGATCAAAGAACTGCCATAAGCACATTAGATTAAAACTAGTAAAATACTGCACAATGCCTGTCCCATATTCATCACTCATATTTCTGATGGCTTTAATCAGTTAATTACTGATATTTTCGTTTACCAACACTGATTTCTTCCTTTATGTCAGACACACGTCAACATCGGATACTGAAAGGCATCATCTGCAGCAGGTTCCTCCTCAGAGACATAGGGATGTTGTCACCTGATGTTCAGACAGCAAGCCTAGAGTCCTACCATGCTGTTGTCTGCCACTTTGCCCCAAAGCTTTACCACTTCACTTACAGTGTCATGGAAAGCAAGTATGTTCATAAGTTTCCTGTTTGATCAAAGTTAAGTGTGCAATTGCAGTACAGTTTATTCCAGAGAAATCTGCGCTAAGCTGAATAGCCTTCGTTATGATACAAGTAAATGGGAGGGGAGGGGGGTGGTCCATTTAAAAAGGGGTGGTGGGGGTGGTGGCATAAAAAGGGAGGGGAGGATCCATAACAAGGGGGGGATCCATAACAAGGTGTGTGTGTGGGGGGGCGGGGTGTTTTCCATACAATTTACTAATAGAACATGTACAAGTTTGCCATAATACAAGTGGTCTCGATTTCATTCTGTTGAATATGGACAAATAACTAATGTAGTCTGTTCTGTGCATTTCCAGTAACTACATATTATTTCTTGTGGACAGGCTGCTGCTTGCTGCAATGCATTTCAATGCGAATGCTGGCCGCAAACAGGCTGTGACTGATGATGGTGACCTCCAGTGGAAGATTGCCAGACCAAAATCAGCAAAGGGTGCTGCAGTCCCCATACCAGTCAAGGAGAAGCAAAGTAGAAGTATGAGACTGTTCAAATATTGACATTTTTCTTCTTTTTTTTATTGCAACTGTTACTTGGTTTCTGTTTCAAAATGTTGAATTGTTAACACATTACCTTGGGCTATGCTGAGTCTGACAAACATTTTCTTAATTGTAACTGTTCAAGAGGTCAAACATTTTGCTTGAGTTTTTTGTTGTTATAGTTTCAACTCTTTGATTCATGTTTTCATTAAATTGGGCAAGTTGCCAGTAGCACAACTTCATCTCAGAAAAGGCGTAATGTGACATCTGTTTTGTGTTGCAGACTACATCACTGATTTGTTTGAAGCTGTGACTCTGCTAAGACTCGCCTACCCTAGCTACAAAAGAGCAAAGCAGGCACAGCAAGAGTACAACTGCGCTGTCCCACCACCCTTGAGCCACACAGCTCCTCAAGTGGACAAAGCGACAGTTGTTGCACAACACCGTGCACGCATGAATTGGGCAATTACTGGACAACAGAGTCCACCTCAGTCCCAGTGACAATCCACTGTCACACACAAAAATGTTTTCAAACATGCTGTCCTTGTATCATTTTCAGTGTTCAATTCAGTGGTTCTCATGTCTGCAAACCACTGTCAAATCATATCTTTTCCATTTTTGCTTACTTTTTATGTTAAAAAAAATTGCTGTCGTGTGTTTCTTGCTTTGGCGACATATGTATGTGTACTTGTGTGCATTAAAATGAATGTATTTCTGTTTCCTTTTTTTTTTCCTGACTCGCAAAGGGAGCGGTTAGCATCCCTAAGCATGACTATATTTATGTCTCTTATTTATGATTTTCTTACTTACACCTTTTTCTTGTGCCACCAATGCACTGTAACTGATCATAGCCATTTCACATGTAAACAGCATAAGAAGCATTTCCTTCACATAGACCACACATTTGATTGTATTTGTCCACCATCAATCCCTCCATGTAATATGGATACCTGCTTGTGAAAATGTACACATTGTGCAGAGTGGACCCTTGCTGCCATTCAGTGTGGTCTCTTCCCTCCCCCAGGAGATTCTTATTTCTTCTGAACTTTCACCCCCCCCCACCTCCCCCAATTTCCTGAGATCAAGAAATTATGCAGGATGGCTAACATTTTTAGCATGGCCAAGTCTTGTCTGCCTCAAGGATGGCTGTCAATCTGTCGGGTCTAATGGCAATCTTTCTATGTGAATACTGCTTGTTTTTTTTCTTCTTTTCTGAATGCTACATTCTTCTCTTTTAATAGCTTTATGCCCCCTGAGACTTGCAACTGTTCACTCTTTGTTACCTGCTATCTTCCCTCATTCCCACCTTTTCCTTATTTCTGCCCTTCCTTTCCCAACCCCTATGTCACACCTAGAGCCTCATCTACCTTCTTTTATTTCCTATTCTAAATCTTTTTATTGCTCTTCCCACCTCACCTCTGCCCACCTCCACCCTCTTAAAAAAAATCATGGTGACAGCTCTCTGTTCCTTTATCAAATGTGGCTGTACAGTTTTTCCATGATGAATCTTTCAATCCCCACCCCCTGCCCTCCATTGTAGGGTGGGGGAACCCCTTTTCCACTTCAGCATTTTCTAAACCCTTCTGTGCACTCATTGTTGTCATCCCCACTGTTCCTACACACATATTGGCAAACTTTTTCCTTGGTAGGTGTGTGGCGGTTTTATTTCATGCACTTGTTGTATTTGTTTATGAATTTACTTGCTATTTTTTTATTGGTAATGCTGCATGCTGTGGTCTATTTCATTTTTGAATAAATGTGATTGTAAACTGAGTTTACTGTGTCAGTCTTAGAAACTGTGCTTCATGTATATAAAATTGCGCCATGCCATACATTTATCACTTACCAAGACATTAGGCAGCATACTTGAATCCAGCATATTTCTCTGAAGGGTACTTGGCCCTTACTGCTGATACAAGGCATGCTGGAAGTGGAATCCGATTGCCCCTACCAAGAGTTGACCGCCAGATCCAGCGCACAAAATTGCAGTATGCCACATGCCTGTATGTTCTGAAATACAAATCATATCACAGTTTCTGTCACTGGGCAAAGCATCTTGACATAAAAATGATGCTACATAGACAGAATACATTCAGTCTGTCAGCTATTAGTTAGCATCAAGATAATAACTTATATCTCTTCTTACCACTTCAATGTCTTCTTTTTTAATGTTAATTGACAGTTCTTTTATGCCTAAACTTAATAACATGCTAAAAGTTGTCCAATATACAAGACAAAAAATACTGATGATCTGCAACCTTGTTCAGTTATACATGGCAACAACATCTACTTACTTGTGAGGTCTCCTGCGTTCGTATTCCTCTTTCCACCGATTTCTTGCGACTCGTTTGAGAAGCACTATGGTTGCACCAATGCTGTACCTGAAATAACAGAAACTGCACAAATCAAGTCATTTCTGGAATTGCAATGTCTACTTTGACGTATGATTGAGTGCGTGACTGTTGAAATCCAGAAATTAACTCATATCACATATATTGGTGTAGGCTTATTAGCCTTTTGCCTGCTCTATAGAATGTGTGATATTCAGTTTTTGATTGCATAGCGAGGGTATGCAGGAGACAACTAAGTCAGACTAACTTCCAGTATTCAGATTTGTCTAGGAGTACTAATATGCTTCCCCGTGTTTGTCTATTTTCATTTTAAACATGTTAAGTATTCCTGCTGCAACAATATAGGATGAAGAAATCTGAAGGTTAATAATCCCATTCAGTAAAAAGTGTGCAAGCAAGTTGAATCAAAAGTGTTAATACTTTTCATGGAATGTCCTTCTGGCTGGTGGGATATTTGAAGTCAACAGATTGTATGTAGCTTTGATATAATAACCATGCAGAATTTTGACATGTAAACTCAGTCTCATCATGTCGGCATCATTCATTACAAATGCAAGAATAATGTTCAATTCTATCGCATGAGTAGATTTCTCTTTCAGCTGTTTGGCTTTTGTACAAAAAGAATAAACTTGCCTCCATTTAACTTTCTTTCCCTGCACTGCTTGGTTCTTTATGAATTCCAAACACAGGCAAGTTGCTTGATTGAATGTTAAGCAGTAAACTAGGTGAGTGGGCAGTTTCAAGAAAGCATTATCAACTCACAAAACAAAACTTAACACGTAAATTTTCACAGAGAGCACAGTCACTAACAAATATTTTTTCATACGGATGAATACATAAAAAATTGGTTCAAGAAATAAGATTTGTTCTCTGTTTAGAGAGACAGAATTTTCTTACAATTATAACTTCATGACCGAATACGACAGTATTTTCTTTTTTTCCCGCACGAAGACACTGCAGCATATGAGACACACAGATTTACAGCTCAGCAACAAAATGACCCAAACTTTGCACCTACCGGCTCAGGCAATTGCTGAAAACACCTTCGTGGCTCGTGATGCACTGTTGGCCTTCTTCCAGCATGCTGGCCACTTTTTCATAGGAGTGGCAGCAGATCCTCTCCTCCTCTTTCTGTCCTGGCCACTCTTTGCACTGGCCACACCTGCACCAAGATCTGGAGAAAAAGATGTTAACAATAACAGCATTAAATACATATGTATGCACAGTTAAATTATCAAGTAGGTATTTATTCATGTTAATCTATGCTACAGCAAATAAACTGTTTGTCAGGTATTCATGTTATCTATTGCCACAGTTGTATTTTGCCAGAGCAACCACTACAATGTGTTGCAACATCATCAAGGCCGAGTACATTAATTCAGTGGAGAGAAGGTCAAGTGGTGCCATTTTCAAATAAGATTAATTTCAACAAATAATAGATGTCACCAGGAACGCACAGTGTATTCATTCTTTGGTAAGGGCAATGGTCTAACTTTCTAGTTTCTTAACAACCTATTCCATTAGCTGTTCAGGATTTCATTCATTATTTGACAAGTTTGATATGACATATGTTCCGAAATGTGCTTTCACAAGCAACAGTATTATCAGCTGCGTATTGGCAACTCTCTCTCAGCATCATCCTAAATCCATTACATATGTCTACTTGGAAGCACACTTTGCCATAAATGAACACACCGTTTGGGGTGTTCATAGGGTCAAAAAACACTGCACCCTACTCATAAGAAAACAACTGCAGGCCTACTCACAATCACAAGGTCGTAATGTACCGTTTGTATATTCTGACTAAGAAACATAATGTTAACAATTAGCATTTGTACAGTGAAAATACTAAAATACTGCTGGTATCGAAGGCAAGAGTTCCTGTTTACCTTTCACTGTCGTCTGCTACAGCTGGACTGGGAGCAAACTCGCGTTCCCCTCCGAGTCAGACGATTCTGACGACCAGTCAACCCCTTCTGCTGCTGCACCCACGGCCGATAGAAGTGGTTCGTCTTGATACGGCTCCATATTCGACGGTATGATGGGGTAGGAGAGTTGAATTTTGAAACATAACACGTAAAACGCGAACACCCTGTACATGACGTCACAACAAAGAGCGATAACTTTTGAGGCCGACGAAACCTCGCGCGAGGCGAGATACCACGGCAATGACAACGAAGGCGAAAATTCTGCCGCTTGAAAAATGTTTTACGGATTAAAGTGGACATCTGCTTACTTCACCTCCACGAACGTGACTTGAAAATTGTGTTAACATAATAAAGTTTCTGTTTGTTTCAAATAAACGCCCTGCAAAAATGCTTCAACGCGTTTCAAAGCGATTTCCCCTCCGAAAACCGGGTTTACAGGACCTTTAAAGAAAACATCCCAGCCCGTCCCCGGAGATGATATTGATTCCTGAGTTCTCCACAAGACTACACATACTGTTTGATACTTTATCTGCAACCTCCAATCTTGCATTTTTCCAAACATTTTAGGAGGGCTTTGTTTCTCTGCTTGGCTACTTATTTTTTCCTTCGTTTTTGTTTTGTTTTGTTTTGTTTTCTTCTTCTTTTTTTTTTGGAAACAGCGACCTCTTAGTATCCCTACAGTCCCTTTTTATTGTGTTGTTTGTTTTCTTAACTTTTGTGTTTGTTCATTTCTTCAGTAGTTGCTGCGCTCCTGTGTCAGTCCTGGGTGAACGGGCAAGCTCAAAACGTTCTTATTTAGGAAAGATTATTTGTCATTTGCTTGAATAATGCTCAAAGAATGAACTTCTTGTTTTCTGCTGAGGCAGCCAGAACATCGTAGTGACCAATTAGGTGTGAAACAGTAGCAAAGGTGGGAGAAGAAAAGGAAAAAAAGAAAAAGTAGTCAACAAAAAAGTGGGGAAACATGTATGAAAAATTGATAGCAGGAACAAGAAAAAAAGGGGAGGAAATCAGAAGGAAAAAAAAAAAGGATATGAGAAGAGTAGGAAAGTGTGGGGGAAAGTTGAAAAACTTAGGAAAAGGAAGAGAGAGGAATGAATACGACAGTAAAAAAAAAAAATTGGGGGTATGTAGTGTGAATGAAGGAAAAGGTAGGAAAAGACAAAGAAAGATAGGGAAGACAGGAAAGTCAGGAAACGAAGAGAAAAGTATAAACAATTCCAATTAATACAAAAGAAAGAAAGAAAGAAGGAAGGAAAGAAAGAAAGAAAGAAAGAAAGAAAGAAAGAAAGAAAGAAGAAGAAGAAGAAGAAGAAGAAGGAGGAGGAGGAGGGAGGAGGAGGAGGAGGAGTAGTAGTAGTAGTAGTAGTAGTAGTAGTAGTAGTAGTAGTAGTAGTAGTAGTTGAAGTTGTAGTAGTAGTAGTAATAATAGTAGAAGCAGAAAGCGGAGAGGAAGAAATGTGAAAAACTACAAAAAACAAATAAACAAACAATGCGGTTTCATTTGCGTTGATGCATGACTGCGTTCAAGTGTGTGTAAATGGCAATAAAGACACAACGACGTTTAACATAGTACTGCAGTGGAGGTGGCAAGATGTGCCTTGTTGGTGTCCTGCTCAGTTCATGGGCAATCTGCCTATCTCTCCACCTTCCTACCAGCCTCATCTTCCTCCCTCCGTACATACATATTCTCTCTCTCTCTCTCTCTCTCTCTCTTCCTTCCTTCTCTCTCCTTCTCCCCTCCCCAACCTCATCCACTCACCCCTCTCACCCATCTCTTCTTCTCTCTCTCCTTCTTCTCTCTCTCTCACACCACATTCACTCACACACACACACACACAACACCACACACACGCGCGGCACGCACGTGCACACGCAGCGCACGCGCGCCACACCACCACGCGCGCACTCACATACCTCGCAC
>CM031607.1:36834796-36837296 GCA_018398815.1 Conus ventricosus | reverse complement strand
CACGGCACATTCTGATTGTATTAGTAGTTCTTCTAGTGTTTGGAGAGATCGTGAGAGACAGCATTACTACGGTCGTATTCGATTGTCGTCTTGTTGAAACACAAAAGAGTCTGGAATCGGTCAGTGCTGGTATTTGGTGTGTATGTACTAAAGAATATTAACTGAACTTGCCACGTCTAAACGTTCAGCCGTTTTCCATTCATTCTCAATAAGCTCTATTGTTTAAGATACTCACGTGTGTCTTATGCATTATGAAGTGACCATACTATGTACTAGTAACAATGACCTACAGGGATAAATTGTGAAGCGTGTGAGACAAGGCTCCAAATCTGAACCTATGTTTCATATGTGTGAATGAGAACCATGGGTATTTCAAAATAAAACATTTGTTACCGGGTCCATCTCCTTGTTTCTGTAAGGAATGTTCGATAAAAGACAAACAGGAAATGCCCAATTTGCAGTCGTCTACGTGTTTTGCGTGATTGTCAACGTAGCCACTAACAGGTGTGTGAAACGGACACGTTTCTTATTTGAACATTTTCTTAAACAGGTCGTGCAAGTAAGTGAGACAGAAAGAAAACACAAATCGAAATGGAAGGGGGGGGGGGGGGATCACTATAATTTGTTTCTGCAATAAAGTCCAATTAAACTAATCATCAAAACATTAATGAGACATCTCGTTCCAAAGAGAAAAAAAATCTATAGTCTTTTCAATGAGCGTTTCCGAGCTACAGTCCTTTGGACCCCAAAGTGAAATGCGGTTCTACGAAATGGAATCTATGATACTGCATTTCTGCTGATAAGCCAATGTAGGCTAGGTATCATTTTCACTCCACAACTTTACTGCTACACAGATCTTAGAATAACTAGATGAAGATTTGTATTCACTTTATCAAACATCTGTGTTAAAAAAAAAAAAAACGTGTGGCGTATCTTGCAACGTGCATATATTACTTTCATGCACGTTACTCAGTGACGTTAGATAAGCGTTGAAATATAGACAGCTTTATGTTTTATCAGTACTTTCATGTACTTTTTCTCGGTGACTTTCAAATAAGCATTAAGATAAAGACAGCTTCATGTTTTATGATTACTTTCATGCACGTTGGTCAGTGTCTTTAAGATTAGCGTTGAAATATAGACAGCTTTATGTTTTATCATTACTTTCATGCACGCTATTCGGTGACTTTAAAATAAGCATTAAGATAAAGAAAAGACAGCTTCATGTTTTATAATTTCGTTCATGTACGTTGCTCAGTGACTTTAAGATTAGCGTCAAAATGAAGACAGCTTTATGTCCTATGATAACTTTCATGCACGTTACTCAACGACTTTAAGATTAGCATTAAAATAAAGATAGCTTTCTGTTTTAGCATTACTTTCATGCACGTTATCCAGTGACCTTAAAATCAGCATTCAAATAAAGACCAGCTTTATGTCTTGTGTCACTGATTTCCCGGTTTCAGCAGCGACCCTTGTCGCATGCTGAATTCAGCAACTGTTTGGAGCTGCTGAAGGGTTTGTTACCATAGAAACGTACACTGCAGTAACGAGCATTTTTTTCAGCTGGGTGTTCCATTCGACTCAATTTCAATAGAAAAAAAAACAACATAATTGTATTCAGCAATAGATAAAAAGCTTTATGTCATTCGCTGGCGTGATTTACCTATTTAAAGAAATCGAACTGTTGATTGGTAATGACAAACTTGTCTCCGTCCATTTTGGGGAGGGGGGGGGGGGGGGAGGAGCGTTAGTTTTTAAAGCCTGCTACGGAAACAATCACACATTGTGTGCATGTCCATTTTAACCTCAGTTGCAGAGGGGGGGGGGGGGGGAGGGGGGGAGGGAGGTACTCGTATCAGAAAATGTGAGTTTCACGAAAACATACAAAAAAGGGTGTACTTTTCATGGTGAAAGAGCTGAACTGTATTACAAAATGAGCATTGTATGTTCATAAACCATACGCGCGCGCGCGCACACACACACACACACACACACACACACACACACCACACACACACACACACACACACACACACACACACACACACACACGCATACACATGCGCGCGCGCGAACACACACACACACACACACACACACACACACACACACACACACACACACACACACACACACACACACACACACACACACACACACACATATGTAGGCCTATATATATGGTGCGCTCTCTCTCTCTCTCTCTCTCTCTCTCTCTCTCTCTCTCTCTCTCTCTCTCACACACACACACACACACACACACACACACACACACACACAGAGAGAGTACTCTCCGTCTCCCAGAGAGAGAGAGAGGAGAGAGGAGAGAGAAGAGAGAGAGAGAGAGAGAGAGAGAGAGGAGAGAGAGAGGGAGAGAGAGAGAGAGAGAGAGAGAGAGAGAGAGAGAAATCTAAAATCCTTTGTATGCATAGTGGCACAGGCTTCTTCACGCACCGTTTCGGGATAAAACATCCAGTTTACCACACCTCCGCTCAAC
>CM031607.1:36764796-36827296 GCA_018398815.1 Conus ventricosus | reverse complement strand
AAACGACCCTATGTGATCACTCGGCCTAGTTTACTGCTGAGCTTTGCAGGTCAAACAACCCTATGTGATCGCTTGACCCAGTTTACTAGGGCTGGCAACTAGGCCAAGTGATCACATAGGGTCGTTTGACCTAGTTTACTGCTGAACTTTGTGGGTCAAGTGATCACATAGGGTCGTTTGACCTAGTTTACTTTGTGGGTCAAGTGATCACATAGGGTCGTTTGACCTAGTTTACTGCTGAACTTTGTGGGTCAAGTGATCACATAGGGTCGTTTGACCTAGTTTACTTTGTGGGTCAAGTGATCACATAGGGTCGTTTGACCTAGTTTACTGCTGAACTTTGTGGGTCAAGTGATCACATAGGGTCGTTTGACCTAGTTTACTTTGTGGGTCAAGTGATCACATAGGGTCGTTTGACCTAGTTTACTGCTGAACTTTGTGGGTCAAGTGATCACATAGGCTCGTTTGACCTAGTTTACTTTGTGGGTCAAGTGATCACATAGGGTTGTTTGACCTAGTTTACTGCTGAACTTTGTGGGCCAAGTGATCACATAGGGTCGTTTGACCTAGTTTACTTTGTGGGCCAAGTGATCACATAGGGTCGTTTGACCTAGTTTACTTTGTGGGTCAAGTGATCACATAGGGTTGTTTGACCTAGTTTACTTTGTGGGTCAAGTGATCACATAGGGTCGTTTGACCTAGTTTACTTTGTGGGTCAAGTGATCACATAGGGTCGTTTGACCTAGTTTACTTTGTGGGTCAAGTGATCACATAGGGTCGTTTGACCTAGTTTACTGCTGAACTTTGTGGGTCAAGTGATCACATAGGGTCATTTGACCTAGTTTACTTTGTGGGTCAAGTGATCACATAGGGTCGTTTGACCTAGTTTACTTTGTGGGTCAAGTGATCACATAGGGTCGTTTGACCTAGTTTACTTTGTGGGTCAAGTGATCACATAGGGTCGTTTGACCTAGTTTACTGCTGAACTTTGTGGGTCAAGTGATCACATAGGGTCGTTTGACCTAGTTTACTGCTGGGCTTTGTAGGCCAAACGACCCTATGTGATCACTTGACCTGCAAAGCTTGGCGGCAAACTAGGCCAAGTGATCATATATGATCGCTTGACCTGCAAAGCGCGGCAGCACTTGCAAAGCTCAGCGCCAAACTAGGCCAAACGACCCTATGTGATCACTTGGCCTAGTTGATTGAGGTTGTGCGCGGGACACAACCTGTTTAGTCACAAAGCAAGCTAGTAGTTCCACTTCTTGTTTGTTTGTTGGTGTTTGTGTCTTACCCCACGCATGCACACCCCCACCCCACGCATGCACTCAAGTCACTTCTAAGTTCTTAACCTAAGTCACCCCAAGTCACTTCTAAGTTCTTACTCAAGTTGTCCTCAAGTCATCCTCAAGTTGTCCTCAAGTTGTCCTCAAGTCATCCTCAAGTCATCCACAAGTTCTTACTCAAGTCAACCTAAGATCATAACTAAGTCATCCTCTAAGTACAACCAAGTTCTTATTTAAGTCATCTTCAAGTTCTTACTCAAATCACCTCAAGATCATAACTAAGTCATCCTTTAAGTACAACCAAGTTCTTATTCAAGTTATCTTATAATTATCAAAAAAATACAATCTATGTTTTTATCTTAAATAGTAGATGTCTAATATAGTACACACACGCCTCAAAAAACGCGTCATCGTTGAGAATATCTTGCTCGGCGTTCTCTGCGCGAGATCGGTTAGCATAGATCTTAATGAAGTTCTTACATCCTAAGCAACCGCATTGATTACAATTCGGGTCTATGGAAATGTCTTTTATAGACTCCATGTCTTTATTTATTGACTTCATCATTTTATAATACGCCATGATCTATTTTTATTAAAAAATTTAAATTAAGTTCTTAAAATATTATTGCATTATAAATGGATCAAAATGATGCTTTGTTATTGGCGGTTTTGGCGTGCTGTTGTCTTTTTCTGTATTTAGTGGTTCAGATTTTTTTGATTGCTTTTGTTTTTGTTGCCATTGGTTATATATTTTATAACCGTAATAACTGCCCCCAACAGCAGCAATGGCGCCAAAAATGGCAACAGTTTTAAGTTCAATATTCCATGAAGACTTTGGCGGCCTTGAATCGCATGGAGTTTTTATAGCCGGCATTGAATCAACTTGTTCTGGCGTTGGCGGTGTTATGTTTTCATGATGAGTTATATTCTGTAACATTAATTTTTTTTGTTCTGGTCCACTCTGCTAATTTTTTTCCTGCTTTAACACGCCCAGGATGCTTTTCACTGGCCCCCACCTGGTTCAGTGTTTTCTGATTCTGCTGATTTTCTGGCTTGGTTACTTTCTCCACCTGATTCAATGTTTCCTGGTTCTGGTGATTTTCCAGCTCGTTCATTTTGAAGGGAAACAAAATCTATATGATTAAAAGTTATTAATCCATGATTAATGGCGATAACAATGTTCCAAATCTGTAGTATAGATCACACCCTAGAGACTCTAATGACTTTGTTAAAACTGGATCTTGCGTTAAATCATACGTAAGATCTTGTTCAGAATCAATGGGAGCAAATCTACTGACTAGTTTAGTGTACAAACTAAGAACCGTTTGCCCAACTTTTCACCTTCTAGACCCCAGCTGCGCTCATACTGTTTGATACTTTAAAATGTCTTGCGGCGACATCTGTTGAATCTGTTCAATGCTGAATTCACAGCCTCTCCTTTTTGGAATAATAGCTTGGTCATTTCAATTGGTCATTCATAGTTCAGGAAGGTTTAGGCTGCCTTGTAGCTTAGATAGATCATCACTGTTCATGTTTTTTATTAATTATAATTATTTTATTTTAAAAAAATGATCACCGAATAAACTGTTACAACCTTGTATACCATTCTGCTGTTATTGGAGGACTAAGTGTAGGATACTCAATGCTTGGTAAAAGCCTGTTAAGAATTTAAAACCAGCAGATCTTGGCAAACTAGGGACTTTGAGGATTCAGCAAAGCTGATTGCTATTCGTTGCAGCTTCGTTTGCTACGAAAGTTTTCTAGTTTAAGCAAGGAATAATTCCAGACAATTTAAATATGTAAGAAAAAATACAATATATAAAAAATGGCTTCACTCGCAAATGATAGGCGGCGCTGTGGTGACATTGCGCTTGCTTTTAGCGGAAGTTATTTCGCATTTAGTAAATGGGGGGTGGACGGGAGAGAAAAAGTCATAACAAAGCTATGGTAGCAAACTAGCAGTAGCCACAAGACGCCTATGAAAAGCAGAGACTTGAGCAGTTAGATTTTATTAATGACACCTGAAAAACAGGGGCCATGCGCTTAACCACATTTCAAAATGTTGATCAAGCAAATAAAACAATATTATCTTGTTGTAACAGGCAAACCAATTGAGACATTGCCCCCCACCAAAATTCAGTTGATTTTATCCACCCACAGGAAAAACAAAGATGCAAGAAATCGGGTTATTGTCGTTGGTATGTTCCGTTGTGTTTTTTGTTGACATAAATTGTGCTGAGTAAAAAAAAAGAACAAAATTTATTATTCGCAAAAGGATATTGGAAGGGAATCACGCAATCAAAAGCTAAGCCATGCAGTGGAAGTCAGTGTGAACCAAACAGCAAAAGAATGGTTAATCTAAACAATCGATTTGGAAATTATTTACCGCGCGCATTAGCGAATACAGAGCCACACTTTGTCAATACAAATCAAACGACACCATCAAATGGATCTTCTATATTTACCCTCTGATAGGCTTAGACCGAAAAAGATTTAAGTTACGCACTCACAGTCATTGACATAGCTCAAGGTACAAAGATGCCGAACCATTAACACAAAAAGAGTGCTTCTGCTGTTGCTGTGCCATACAATGATATAATCAACGAGGCCCTTTTAACTTATCCTCGACATGATTCAAGTCGATGATGAAAAGAATTTAAGGCCAAGATGAATCCAATTATTGTTGTAAATCCTAGAGTTACCCATCAACAGAGGATTCCAGGAGTTACAGATCACAGGCTTTAGTTGAAAAAACTTTAACAAACGTGAGCACGAAAAGACTTTTTTCTTACAGCTCAATCAAAGGAGAAGTTATTGGCAATTCTCGCAACACAGAATGGTTGTTAGATAGATTGCCTCAAGTTTGCGTGCACCATGAATATATTGATGTATTTTACATGGGTGTTTTAAAACCCCGTCCAAGCAATCAACATTCGAAAATACTATAAATGTTGCTGTAGGAGAGGTTCTTCTCCAGGCTATTCTATTTCCAGTTTTGGTTTGGTCGGGAAGTTCATTTAATTACCGTGAGGGGCGCGGAAGCACGTGACGAAGCACAAGGGGACACTGCTCAGGCCCACAACGCAATCCGATCAAATTTGGAGTTTGGATCCATATATGAAAATAAAAGAATTGTTAAAAATGAATACGCCCAGTGTATTATTTACGATGAACTGACTCATCTATAATTAAATGCTCAGATAAGATAGGGGGGGTGATTGATTGTTAGAGAGTGTTGTCGCACTAAGACTACAGGGGACAACGCGACGACGGTTGGTTGGTACGGGGTTGTTTGTCCTTATGAATATGGGAAACTCTGGAATAACAAAAACAACGTTTTGTGTTTGTTATGTCTAACGACTTCTTTGTGACAATCAGTGGGGTTGATCTCTTGTAGATTAGGATCGCAGTTTTTACCGTTGGCATGAATGAAAGTCTTATTGACTAAACAATGTTCTTTTGTAGTTGTCATGTGATTGTTTGAGGAACAAACGCATGCGTGATGTTCCATTTGCTTGCTTAATGATTGTTCCTGGCCTCGAATTTACTTGTACATTTTTTTACCTTTAAAACCAAACAACTTTGCTCCTAGCAGATAATTATCCTTCATTTTAACACCTTCTATTTAGTAATTGAATGCAAAGGTGAATCTTTAGGATAATCAGATGTATCTACCATCCTGCATGCCTTTGCCAACTTCCATTTCCATGTCTTTATAGACTGTCTTCAGTAAGGATATCTATAACAACACTGTTGTACTGTGGTTAAAGTACTCTGGGATCAGGGATACGAGGCGTAAAGTGTATAAAGAAACTCTAACATCAAAAGCTGTGTTAATTCTACAACAGTAAACCCAATAATACAGGTTTGTCTAATATTGACTTTCTTTTTTTTCATAATATGCCAAAAAGTGATCTGAAATCTTCTAAAGTCTGAATAATTAGGTTTTGAAGTCAGCTTAATTGCTTCTGTTCTCTTTGGTGACTATTCTGAATCTTTACGCTTGTGCGGATTCTCTTAGTCTTTCAAACAGCTTTGTTTCATAGTTGAAAAAGTCTTTTTCTGAAGCATTGTGATTTAGTTCTAAGATCAGTGTTCTTCTGATGTATGGTTTCATGAACTGTTTTGATCAAAAGCAATTATGCGATGAACTGCTGTCAATTCAACCATGTCTTAAATAAAATGCAGAAGTCTGTAATGGCAGACACTAATAATTTTTTTTGACGCGAAGATTAGCAAAGTTTTAGGCGTTCTCTTGGATACCATCTTTAGACTTTCTGTGTATTGATAGTCATTCTGCAGGTCATGGCATCTTGCGGATATTCTAAATCAAATTCTAGATGAAACACGCTAGTTGATAGGCGTGTAAACTGCCCAACACTTTAATGGCCTTTTGAAAAATTTCGGATCGCCGCCTGTGTACTTTTAAAAGTTGCGTAACGGACGTTTGATTGCGCCATTTTTTGGCCCACATACTGATTGTTGCATCTACATACATGAGTTAGTTTGACTTTTTACTTGGATCATAGTTTCGTCAAGTATTTGTGGTTTGTTTACATAATGATGCGACGCATACTACTTCCTCGCGCAAAATTTTCAAATCTCCTGTTTCATCATCTGAATTTTGGGTAATCAGACAATAAATCAATCTGTACTCCGTAAACTTTAAAGAAAGCATCCCAGCTCTCCCGGGGGGCGAAATGTAATTGCGCGGGAATCCAGGCTGTAATGTTTCATGAGGTCTTCTATAATTTTCAAACAAATCGCCTACACACATACATCTGCCTTAAGTAGGAGTATGATATTCTCCTTGTTTTAACTCTAACTTGCCAGCATTCATGGCATGTGGTAATCAGAATCACTGATGTCCTTTTCTCTAGACAGAAAAGAAAAGCGCTTTAGGCGGAGTGTATCTTCATCAACCTTTCCAATGTTATGTACTCATAAGGGTAACGCCCTTTCTACAAGAGTTGTGTCAAAAATATTTTACGTTATTGGGAGGGACTTAAAGGACATAGCTAGAGACTTAATGAAACCATCATGTGCTGCATAGAGTCATAAAAAGCATGTTATTTAGAATAAAGCACATGTACTTTTTCTTATGACTGTGCAATGCATGCTAACCCTGGAAGGCGCCTGGTTTAATGCTTGCATTATAAGTGAGAGTCGTAACTCGCAAGTTGTGAAAAGAAATACAGGGGCAGCTTCCATGTCTTTGGTTCAAACTTTCGTTGAAGATTGCAATTATGTGCGTGCTCTTAAACTTTCCGCTATGTGATCATGGTCTCTTACTTTTGGATTCGTGCGTTGATGCGAGCTAACGCAAATCAACCATGTGTGGCTGAGTATACTGTTGTTGGGCTTCAGGAGGCGTCATTATGATTTCAGATAAATTCTGATTATTAAAACAGTCTTACGCACTTGCTGCATGGTTCTAAGAAGTTATTTGCAGCATCTGGGGCGCTCTATACAATTTGGTGCTGAGTGGGCGCCATCCGACTGACAACAATGAAGGCAATGAACAAATCTGTTGCTTACTCATTAAGACTGTTTTTTCGAAGTTGTTTTTGTGGCGCTGGACTTATAAGGAACAAGGAGTGATTCAAATGACGATCGGGTTAAAATCATAAAGTGTCTTTATTGTTTTTTCTTTATCTCTGCGTAAAAACATATGGAAAGAATGTTGCACGCGTTTCAGTTCTTAAAACTAACTTTAGATCGTGGAGTGGGGGCGTAATTAGGTCTGTTTATTACATCTACAGGACTTTTACATGTTCTTAGTTCGCTCCGCGGCTTGAACGATGGCATTCTTGTTTAAAACATTTTCTCAGAATTCTGTTTGCCATGTCTTTTGAGTATGCTGCATTAGTTACTCATTGTTCGTATCAATGGGTAATGTTTACGGTAGCCTGTTGGCGAAGACATTTAGGAGTAAGTCAACATGATTTTTGTCTGGTTCGCTATTGTTGGGCTGTTCATGGCACTTTAATTGGCACAATTTGTTTCCTCAATCCCATGTGTATGACATTAACGTTATTGGTTGTTTTGTTCTTCAAATGATCAATTTGGTCTACAATAAAGGAAAGGTTCTTCATTAAAGTTAAGATCTTTGGTTTTGTATTGCCGATGGTTAGTCACTCTCTTGCGTGTTCGCGGACATGATGCAGCTTGCAAGGAACACACACAGGAAAATTTGTCGTCTGAATTTTTTATGTTTAAAACTGCTTCTTTGAAACCAACTCTGAGTGCGAATGTAAGCCTTGCCTACAATCGGTGATACTTAGCCTGTTTTTAATCTAATCTCTAAAGACTTCGCCCTTGGACCAACCAGAGCCTTCATTTTAGCTTCTTCAGCGGCAGCGTCAAAAGTGCAAGCCGTTCGTTGCCCAACCGGGTGTTAAGTCATTATGAGAAAGAATAGTCTGCTGTTTAGTGAGACCCAGACTTCTAGATTTTCTTCATTTATTGTTATGTGGTCGATTTAAAAAGCTAACATTACTTTAAATGGCGGGGGTCTATTGTTAGATTTACTTGGAACTTGAGAAATAGCATGTACAACGCTTGCGCACGTTTTCTGGATGAATAACTTCTAAATCCATATCATTCAGTGCTCTTGACAAACGCTCTTTCTCGAGCATTCCTTCAAACAATTCCTTGGGCTTCATATATCTTAGCCTTGTGTCTTTCTTTTCTAAGCCAAATATTATTTAAATTAAAAACAAATTACAACGGCTTAATCGAATCATTATCAAACGGTCTTTTTGTGCTGGCTCATAAATAAAGTATTAAACACCTTCGATGTTGTTACTGTGAGCTGTAGAACAGAGTTTTTTATGTCTCGTTTACTTTTTTAAGCATTCCTTTTTTATCAGCTTCGGCGTCTGGCTGTTGAGAAAAAACTTGTCTCGCCCTTCTTTGAAGATCAAACTTTGTCTTTTGTAGTCATCAAAAATCAGCTGTAAACGACTACATTCTTCAATCGTGATGTTTGAGTCAGCTAGTGCTTTATTTATTGTCAGTTTAATCGAACAAGTTTAGCGTTATTAGTTGAATCATTGCTGTGTGATTTTGGACAGTTTAGTTTTTAATTTTTTGCCAGCGCATTAAGCTAATGAACACAGGCGAGAGCTAAGACAAACCTCTAGAGGTAAAGCTGGCGGGTGGCGCATGCCGTTGCTAGGGGCCTACACTTGTTCTGCTGATAGAGCACTTATAGTCGATGCTCCTGTATTATACATATGTACAGCATTAAAGGCAGCAGTAGACGTCGTTTGGTTTTGCTGTATTTTGAAAGGTTCTTGCTTAGTACTTGCTGCATTTGTGTAATGTTGGTTAATCTGAAGGATTTTATGTTAGGGCTTTCTACTATCCCTTTTTGGCGGGGTGTAGGCTATTTGGAATAAACCTGAAACAGACATGCTTTTTATAAAAAAAAACATATTAAGTATGTAATTTTTAATCTGATTTTATCTTCAAGATTCATGGCGATATATATTAAAAACAAATGTTACTAGCATTAAGGGTTTATTCAGATCTTTTCTTTCTCAATTTGAATGTTTATTATGTCTCTTAACAGTTCTCCGCTTCCATGTACTGATTATCTCCGTTGATCTTAGGTAATATAAAACCGTTCTTTCGATGTTAAATAATGATTCAAGTTAACACTGTGAAGATGCAATCTTTAGAACAAGGTACCTGTTCGGATTTTCTACACCTCCGCTCAAACAGTTTTCTTATTTCATCAAATGATTGATAGGTTTAAGCCGCTATCGTAGATTTGTTAGGACTGCCTCATTGATACATTGCACTTTCTTATTTTGGTAAACAAAATTTTTTCAGTTTGTCTTTGAAAATGTTCTATCATCGACAGCATAAAATACCTTTTTAAGCGCTCTTGCTGTGGCATTAAATAAAATTCCATATAGTGTTGCTTGCTTTTAGGTATTTAGAATGATGAATTCACTTTGTAAAATATTGCTAATTTTGACTGATATTGGTGCTCAATCAGCCTGCTAAGTGAGGGTTGCTATACAAAGTCAAACTCTACGGAGATGCTCAGAAATGTGTATTTGCTCGGCGTTGTAGATATAATAAATATTTGTGGTCATTAAAAGTTAGTTCATCTGACAATCTGTCTTTTAATGTTGAAAGTTGGGGCATGCGCTTTAAACAAATCAAATTTAGGGGTTATGAAAAAGCGATTTCCATACGCATAACATACGGGCTACAAACTTTTGAGTCTTTGCCAGCTTCAGGCCTATTTATGTTTAGTGTTCTTCAGTTTCGTTCCTTGAAACGCAGATTAGCCCTTTCATTCGCGGTTAGCCATAGATCAGAATAGGTTTTAAAAATATGTCTGCATTGTGTGTTAAGAAAAATTTCTTGCCCTCAGTTTTATAGAAATTTTCTTAACGATTGCCCGTCCAGATTATGGACAACCTGTCATGTTTGCGTTTTGTTGAAGGAGTTTATTTTGAAAGTAAGACGTGCCAGAGCTGTGGCACAATCACTTCATCCGCTCCTAGGTCGGGAAATTTAACAGTAAGAAATTTGATCCGCAGCAATAGTAGATGGATTATTTGGCACAGTAATATTCCGCTATTTCCCTTCGCTAAGGGCTTTTTTTTCAGGGCTTCTAGCCGAGGTCAGAATCGAGGCATTATGCTTGTGACATTTTTATGAAGCCAAAATAAAAAGTTATTATTTAAAACAGGGCAGGATTTGAAGCTGAGAGATTATGATGTTTTTGATGTGGAGACGTATGAGGAAATGATCCCTTTGACACGGCATCGCTCAATGCTCTCATTGCGGCGTGATTAACAGAAAGACGGTCGGAGCATTTTACAAAAATGTTTAGGCCAGAACCCCCGAATATTATAGACCCAAATGATTTTGAATTAGAAGATGTCATTGTCTGTAAAAAACGACCCAAGGACAACTTGTTGGCTTACAACTAAACAGACCATCAAGTTTTAGCAAGAGTAAAATATACAAAGACTCAGTGTGAAAGATCAAAAATCGCCTTGCATTTCTAAACCCAAGTTAGATAAGGGATGCAGTTGCTAACTTAAAACACACTACAAGAATCCGACAGATAACCAATGCAAAAATGAACTTAAGATTAAATCATTCGGCAGACGAATTAAATCAATGAATGAAGCAGGAAAACCAGTTTTCAGAAAGAACAGCATTGAGACTATTCACGACTACGCTACATGGAGAATATAGCGGCCCTTGATCATGCTTTGAGAACTAGAGGCGAATTAACAAACAATTTAGCAAAAACACTAGGTGAACTAGTGAGATATAAAAGAGAAAAGAAAAAAACTCGTGAGGCTGAAGACGCCAACTTAGGGCTGATATTATAAAGAAGGAAACCACAGACTAAAAAGTTGAACAAGGAGATCCAGCAAGATAGAAGTGTTGTCTACTACACGATAGAACAAATTACGAACTCAAGTGTGCAGTATAAGAGAAACTATCAAAAAAATTGTATATGAAGACCAACGCTAGCAGAACGAATCGAACACTGTTTAGAGAGCAACGGAGTCACTTAGCAAGGTTTTAACAGCATAGGATTTGCAATAAGCACACTGGTGTTGGTATTTCAGGCGGAGTGTGGTCAAAGTTCATACCTCCGCCGCATGCTCATCTCGCATGATAAAATCATGGTAAAAACAGTTGATCATCTTGCGGTTTATTATAAAAATTAGTGGAATAAAGATATAGATTTATACAGGTCTATTAGGGGAGTATTGTGCTGGTTTTGTTATGCAAGCAAAGTAGTGGCTTTATGGCCGAGCTCTTATGGGGAATAGTTTCTTATTGTTGGGTTATATTTAGTAAGATTAAAGACAAGTAATCTAGGCCGTTAATCAAGATCAAGGTGTTTTTTCATATTCATGGTCATCGCGAACAGAGTCTGCGGAGCTCTGCTGAGTTTCAATGATTTGGTGGTTTGGATTCGGGGGATTGGGAAGACTATAATCTGGGCGTTCTTTTATTGTTTGTAATATTACTGGTCGAATTTATGTCGTTTTTCCCAACCTGTGTTCTTGCTGCTATTAAGAATTTCATTATATAGTTTTATTTTGTACCTATCTGGAGTCTGATGGTCAGAGGCAGATGTAAAAAACCAGTGCAAACAGCAAGTTACATTCGATTTGCGTTATTGTAAAACATTTTGGTATTTAATACTTGAGGAAATCAAACTGTAGAATTATAGGTCCTCTAAATTTGCAAGTACCTGTTTTTGTGCGTCAAAGCCGTGATGGATTTAGTTATGCTCGATGCCTCTGTGTTGCGAACTAGAGCAAACACAACGTATGTACGAATAGAGTCGTTTATCCGTTTATTCCTGCTTTAGTTAGCTTAGAAGTGTTAAGATTAAATGTTGTCCATGCTGTTTTATGTTTGCTGTAGGGAGGGCTGAAAGTTGGCCAAAAAAGAAAGTTTTGAAAGGGTAGGAGCGTATAGTTATACTTTCTGTGGCGTGCCCGAAATTAAAGGTCGTAAGCCATGATTTTAAGATCAACTTTTGTCTAAAGTCTGTTTGTTGTAATATTGAATGTTACAGATTTTCAAAAGCTGTGTTATTCTGTTGCTGAGTGGATTTATTAAAACGGTTTGTCATTGGCAATGGCGCTTGCCATTCAGCAAAATACGTCTAAAGGTGTAATAGAAATGATATCTGTAACTGACCTCACAAAGATCTGGTGATTTAATGATCAGCATACGCCACTACACCAGTTGAGCGCAACACAGCAACGTTTAAATGGTTTGATAAAATGCATGGATGATAAAGTTTTCTTGATGTGGTGTTTTCAATAGGGGGGTTTTAAGATATCTGCTTAATGGAAGTATCACCTTTTTATGAAAAGGGCAGTCTGGTATGCAATGTCAAGAGTATAGTTGTATATTTTTAGATTGTAGTGCGGCCAACAGAATATTTTGCAAGTATCATTTGAAAGCGCTATTTTTATTTGTTCATAAAAATGTTTGTAACAATAACAACAAGACGTCCTTCGTTTTTAGAAATGCTATTAATAACAATTGGGCCTGAAAGCAGAACGGTGAATCATGAATATTTTACTAAAGTCGTTATGGTTTATATAAGTGAAGCCAGGGATAATATAGGTATCTAAAAGTTGACAAAACGGGTGCCAAAGTTAGCCATGGTTAACAATACTGATGGTTATTAGGGTTTTTGCTACTAAAGAAGAATGAGTAACTTTGAATTATCTCAAACTTAACAATGGAATCTAAAAAAACAATGTTAACATTAAGGAAGAAGAAGGGAGGTTACTATTTTGATAAAGAGCTAGCTAAAATGTTAGGCTTTGCAGCTGAACATATAGGATTTAGCGTTACACAAAAAAATATTATGAGAGGAGAAATCAGCCTCGATCTCTTGAAATACTTATTACTCTATGTTCGTTGATGTGTAAGCACTGATTGAAAAACTTATAAGATGGAAGCTCAAAGTTTTACGAGCTCTTCAGTAGGGGAAAGTGATATTGCGAGTATGGAAAATATAAATTCCTAATTTACAGTTTTAAAGATTAGTTTTGCGGGAGGTTGGATCATTTAATATAAAAAATCAAGACAAAACTGGAGAAATGTGTGAATGTGAAACATGACATTGTTATAGAAATAAATTATTAGCTTGTACTAAAAAAATGTCGGTGGGCAGGAATAGGGAGTTACATTAGAGCTGTTCGGTGTTATAAACTTTAGAATTAAAAGACTTTCAGACGTTGCGGACTATGAACAAGAATGGGGATAGGCTTTTGTATGGGTTGTTGAGTACACTAAGATGGTGATTCAAAAGCAAAGAGGTTGGCAGCAGCAAAAGTTCCTAAACTAGACAGTTGCGCAATCTAGAGCAAATATGTTGGCCGTATGAATATAAAATAGTTCGAAAAATGATCAAAATGGCACATAGTACCATTTTAGAATGGGACATAAAATTTGAATCATAAGCATTTACATATTTTAGCGTCAAAAAGTCAGAAAAGCATTTTCAATTGGCCTTTACATGTAAGTCTTATGCGGCTACAATAGTTGGAAAGAAATAGAAATATCGCCGTATTTGGGGAAAAAAGCAGGTAACTCTTACGAAAAGTACAGTTGTAAAAAAGCTTCTACAATTAAGTTCTTTCCAAGCAGAAAAATTAGGAGACACGTTTCAATGATATTTGAAATTTTGTCTTAAGCTGTGGAGAGGGATGGGGTTGTGGGCGTAGTGTGAAAAAAACCCCTTATAAAGGAATTAAATTAGCTGGCAAAACTTAGCGTTAAAGCCTTACGTACCATGTCGTTCTTCACAATGGCGGAGGATATTAAGATCATAAACACCAAGCAACAAAAATCAATGTTGATTAATAGAAACAATCATCCGAAACTAAATTGGATTAATGTACACATTTAGGCCTATAGGTGTTTTATTATATGAAACAAGTTTTGCGGAGAGTATGATAAAAATAATACTGGATTAGATTAAATTTGGTCTAAACATTGGAGCATGTTAAACGTTATGACAAAAACTCCTCATTGTCATGATTTTGTGGGAGAATGGTTGTGAAAAACAATATTTATCTCGACCTGTTACAAACAGTTTTCTCGTTATATTTTAAATCATATGTGGTTTTCTGTAACATTAAATGACAAAGCATATCATGATAGAGGTTTATATGGACAGATGATGACATATATTTAGTTCATCTGCAATATATGAGTGAGTGTTTAGAACGTTTTTAGACTGTATGAGGAAACGCAGAAGACACTATTTATTATGCTGACTGTTCGGAGAAAGAAGGAAAGAGAATAGTAACAAGAGAAAACTTTGTCGAACTAGTTTAGCGGAAGACTTGCTGGGATAGTGTGTGGATTTTATGCAGAAATATAAACTCGGTTTACAAGATTTAGAGAACAGTTAAAGACGGTAGTTTTATTTAATGAAAGACAGAGATATTTGAAGAATGTTTGCGCGAAATGATGTTATTGAAAGAAGGAAAAAACAGGATTAAGCAAAAATTAAATTGAAAAGTTTAGTAAATTAGTATTGAAAGGAGAAATACCCAAAGAATGTTTGTTTGTAGATAATCGTTATTTTTGGTTATTGAAGTTTACTAGTCAGAGAACTGAAAAACCTTTATATTTGGGGCACTTTCGCGAAATGGTTGAGGGCGAAAGTGGCGAATGAAGGTTTTCTGTTCTCTTCTGTCTCACAATTCCTTAACCATATTATCTCTCTCTAAAAAAAACACCAAACAACAACAAACCAACTACACACCACACAACAACACACACACACAAAAACGCCGCAGCCGCAGCGGGGCGCGCGCGAGCCGGCTACACCTACGGCATATAGGTATAACGAGGTACGCGCGATGCTCCATACTACCCGCAGTCGTCCCCCCCCCCCCCCCCCCCCCCCCCCCCCCCCCCCCCCCCCCCCCCGCCCCCCCCCCCACCCCCCCCCCCCCCCCCCCCTGCCTTCCCAGCCCACAAAATGAGCGGCGGGACATCGTATAACAAAAAATTAACGAGCATACTACATTACGAGATACGACACTGGGGGTTTCGTATTAAGACGCGGGATAGGGTTACGGCCTTAGTAGCACGTGTAAAAAGCTCAACTAGCTACGGCAGAAGCAAGGAGGCGAAGCCTGCAGGCTATCGGTTGTTAAACGTCGCAAAAAAATCGATGTGAAGGGCTGGCATTTGTTCGTTTTTCCAACGGATGAAGAAAGGCATGTACAACTTTATTGCATTTTATTAAATTATTGGCAGAGGTAAACGTAAGCATCCTATACGGTTGTGGGATATGCATTGGTGCAACTGGTTAGTCTTAGATAAGTATATAGTATGAATATGAAGCAATGGGCAGATTTTAAAGTTTTTATATATATTGTAAGGAAGAAGACTACTCATTGGATTACTTGTTTCTTCTATACATATTCAGCCTATTGGGGAACCCAAAAACTTTTTCCCAAACTTAACAATGCGAATCTAAAAACAATGTTAACATTCAAGCCTGAAGAAGAAGGAGGTTACTATTTTGATAAGAGCTAGCTAAAATGTTAGGCTTTGCAGCTGACAATTATAGATTTAGAGTTACACCAACCAAAACTACTTATGAGGGAGAAAATCCGCTCGATCTTGCATTACATTCATTACTCTATGTTCATTTGGATGAGCTAAGCACTGATGAAAACTTATATGATGGAAGGCCCTCAACAGTTTTAAGAGCTCTTCCGTCAGGAAAGCTGCATATTGCGATTATGAAATTATACAATTCCCTAATTTACAGTTTAAAAGATTAGTTTGCGGGAGGTTGGATCATTTAATATAAAATCAAAGACAAACAGGGAAAGTCGTGAATGTGATAACCTGCACATTGTTTTAGAAATAAAATAATAAGCTGTACTAAAAAATGTCGCGTGGGCCAGAAGAATCAGGAGTTACATTAGCGCCTGTAAGGTGTATAACTTTAGAATTAAAAGACCTTGCAGACGTTGCGGACTTGAACAGAATGGCGAGATAGGCGCTTTGTATGGTTTGAGTACACTAAAGATGGTGATTATAAACGCAAAGAGGTTGGCGACAGCAAAAAGTTTCCTAAACTAGAAACAGCTGCGCAATCTAGAAGCAAATAATGTTGGCCAGTATGAATATAAAATAGTTCGAAAACCTGACCTCAAATGGCACTTAGAACCATATTTAGAATGGGACATAAAATTTGAATTCATAAGCCCATTTACATATTTAGCCGTCAAAAAAGTTTCAGAAAAGCATTCAACTCTGGCCCTTTACATGTAAGTCTTATGCCGGACGACAATAGTCGGAAAGAAATTGAAATAACGCCGTATGGGAAAAAGCAGTACATCCTCCACAGAAAAGAAACAGTTGTAAAAAAAGCTTCTACAAAATTACAGTTCTTTCCAAGCAAGAAAATTAGGAGACACGTTCACAATGATATTTGAAATTTCTGTCTTTAAAGATGTGGAGAGGGATGGGGTTGTGGGCGTTAGTGATGACCTTAAAAAAGGAATTAATTTTTGCTGGAAAAAACTTGGGACTTTAAACCCCTTTAACGTTCCCAATCGTCGTTCTTCACAATGGCGGGATATTAAAGGGTTCATAACAAAAAGGGCAACAAAACCCAATGTTGATTTAAAATTTGAAACAATCTTACAGAACAAATTTGGTTAATTTTTACACATTTAGGCCTCATGGGGTTTTTAATTTACTGAACAATTTTTGACGGAGAGTATGATAAAAAAAATAAGGGTTTAAGTTTAAAATTTTTTTTCCCCCCCCCTGTTAAAAAAAACTTTGGAGCATTTAAAAACTTTTTGAAAAAAAAACCCTCTTTGTCATTGTTTGGGTGGGCGGGACGGGTTTTGTGGAAAAAAAATTTTTTTGCCCTTCGCCCTTTGTTACAAAAGTTTACGTTAAAATTTTTTAATTCATATTGTGGTTTTCGGGTCCAAACTTAAATGGAAAAAAAAAGCAATCATGATAGAAGGTTTATTTGGAAATTTGGAGGGACATATTTTAAGTTAACCCTAGCAATAAACGAGTGAGTTTTTAAAACCAGTTTTTTTAGACTGTTTAAAGGGGAACGCGAAAACAATTTAATAGATGACTGTTCGGCAAAAAAGGCATAGTTAAAAAGAAAAACATTTTGGGCGAAATAGCTTTCAGCGGAAGAAAATGGGGATAAGTGTGTGGTTTTTAATCCCAAAAATAATGGGTTTTTTAAAAAAATTTAGAGAACATTAAAGACTGAAATTTTTAAATTTAACAGGAAAGACAGAGCCCTCATTTGAAGAATTTTTTGCGGGGAAAATGTTGTTATTGAAAAATAAACCGGGAAAAAACAAGGATTAAGCAAAAATTAAAATCTGAAAAGTTTAGTAAATTAGTATTGAAAACGGATAACCCTACACAGAATGTTTGTTTGTAGATAATCGTTATTTTTTGGTTATTGAAGTCTTACTTGTCAGAGAACATGAAAACCTTTATTCTGGGCCACTTTCGCCCGAAACTGGTTGAGGGCGAAAGTGGCCCAGAATGAAGGTTTTCCTGTTCTCTCTGTCTCAAAATTCCTTAACAATATTATCTCTCTCTAAAACACCACACACACACACACACACACACACACACACACACACATACACACACACACACACACACACACACACACACACACACACACACACGCACGCACGCACGCACGCGCGCGCGCGCGCGAGCACGCACGCACACACATACGCACATATAGGCCTATACACACGAGCGTACGCGCGCATGCACATACACACATACACGCACGCTCCACCGCCCCCCCCCCCCCCCCCCCCCCCCCCCCCTGCCTTCCCCCGCCCAACACACATGAAGCGCGCGGGCACATCGTAATAACAAAAACACTATAACCAGAGCATACTACATTACCGAGATACGACACTTGGGGTTTTCCGTAAGACCGCGGACTAGGTTACGGCCCTTAGTCAGCACGTGTAAACTCAGCTCCAACATAGCGACGCGCAAGAAGCAAGGAGGCGAAGCCTGCAGCGCTATCGGTTGTTCAAACGCTCGCAACAAAATCGATTGTGAAGGGCTGGCATTTTTTCGTTTTCCAAAGGATGAAGAAAGGCATGTACAAACTTTATTGCATTTTATTAATTATTGGCAGAGTAAACCACGTAAGCAATACCGTATACGGTGTGGGACTATGCATCTGGTGCAACTTGAGTCTAGTCTAGATCAAGTTTATAGTATGACTATGAAGCCACATGGGCAGATTTTTAACAGTTTTTATATATATATGTAAGGAAAGAGCAATGCGCATACCTTGTTTCTTCTAGAAATCATTAAGCCTACTGGCTTATTTACAGTCCCGTTAGCTAAACAACTAGGCAGCGGGAAAACCAGACCACGCATACCGTGCCCTCACATGGCCAGTGATGTTTATGTTGATAATGACAGTGCCGACACACGTGTTTCATCACCGAATCCTCTCTCTGTCTCTCTCTCTGTCTCTCTCTCTGTCTCTCTCTCTTCTCTGTCTCTCTCTCTCTCTCTCTCTGCGTGCAGTTGCATGGCTTGTGTGTGTACAACCTTGAGTTAATCTGACAATAAATTGGTTTCAGTCAGTGTGTGTGTGTGTGTGTGTGTGTGAGAGAGAGAGAGAGAGAGAGAGAGAGAGAGAGAGAGAGAGAGAGAGAGAGAGAGAGAGAGAGGAGAGAGAGAAAACCATACTAACCCCCCTCCACCCCCAGCATACTCGTGTGTAAACCTACATGTATCAATGACCGTTTCATGTCTAGGCCTATCTCGTCGCAATGTCTATTTTGAGGTTGATGTGTGTATTTGAAATTGTGTGCTTCTTCTTTGCTCGTATTTTAAAGAAGACATTTTTTGCAAATTTTTGCAGACTGCTTGGAAAATGCAACCAGTTTTGTTTTAATCCATCTTGTATTGATGGCAGAACTTTTTCTATGTTTTGTGGGATGAGACGGACTGCATTACCCCCTCCCACCCCCCACCTCCACCCCTTTCATTATGCCATTGTTGGACGTTGTTATAAACTGACACAACACAATTAAAGTTTGATTTGGAGACAAATAAATGGTCTTTTTTTAAAATTTAGAACAAGCCACAAACTCTCTCTCTCTCTCTCCCCACCCCACCTTCACCCATCTTACCACAGTCATGCACACACACACACACACACACACACACACACACACACACACACTATACATACATAAAAATACATGCGTATGCATGCACACATGCAGTGCACACACGCACCTACATGCACACGCACACAAACACAAGGAGGGCCAAAAAATGTGTAGAGGCATTTGAATCTGTCGTCACAAACTGCTGAAGCAGTTCAAGGTAAAGTTATGACAACAAATGCGGCCCGACGGGCGTCGTTGTTTTCATCACGGCAACGTTTTCACATAGCAGCCGCGAGCCTGCAGCCCGCGCCGACTAAGGGAGATAATCGACTGAACGGACTTGTAGGCTGTAAGAGGCAGTGTCGTATCTCGGTAATGTAGTATGCTCTGCTATAACTAAGAAGAGTGACAGCCAAGCTGAGGTTTTTGGAAGACTCAATGACGAATGGGAGACAACGCTAAAAAAAAACCAAAGCAGAGTTGTGCTAGGCCTACTTCCGACAGCTACTTCCGTTACAGCAAGATGGACAAACTTGCGGTTTGTGATTTTATTTTTGTTCTGTTCGTTATTCTTGGTAACAAACATGAAAAATTGTCTTTTAAAAAATGTAAATCAGTCTTTGTTAGAAGAGCGTCAGGTCAGCTATGGACTAAGGGGTGGTTCCCCTGAGTAATTCTCTCGAAAAAATGCAGTTTGCACGTGGCTTTTCCTGCACATGGCTGTATGATGCAGCTAGATAGAGACCCACGACAGTATTGAATATAATGTCAAGGACATTTTAGATGCAGAAAACATTGAGAACGCTGTTCTGGAATACACTTGTACTGTGTGGGATCCGTACACGCAGCGAAACATCGAGAAGATTGAGGCCGTACAACGGAGGGCCGCTCGGTTTGTTGTGAACAGGTATCACAACACGTCAAGTGTCACCGCAATGATAAACAGGCTGGAGTGGCCCTCCCTTCAGAACCGCAGGAAAGAGGCAAGGCTGGCGATGCTTCGCAAGATCTTGTGTGGCCAGGCTGTCGTCCCCATATGTAAGAACAAGCTGACACCAGCTCCTGCCAGGCAGAGAAGAGGACACACACAGCAGCTCAGCCTCATACACAGTGCAGGACACAATACCGACAACATGCGTTTCTCCCAAGGACCATCCGGGATTGGAACGACCTGTCAGAGACGATGATGGATGGAACCCCAGGCACCTTTGGGTCAGGGGCTCCACTCAATTAAACCTGAAATGACATTTTAGTTAGATGGTATAAGTAGGATTAGGTTGACACCCCATCCCACTCCTTCCTTAGCACTTTTTTTTTTTTTTTTTTTTTTTTTTTTTGGCCGGGTTCACTCTCAGAGAGAATTTGGATCAGCTAGTCTAGAGCCTGTCTCCGGATGAAGAGCGAAAAGTAGTAGCTTGCTGATAAAACCCACATAGAGTAGGTATCTCTCCTGCCATTTATATGCATCAGTTGCCCTTGTTTTTTTTTTTTTCTCACTATCTTAGGTCTTTATCTTTCTATCTTGACATTTCTAACTCAGCACAACCTCCATAGTACGGCATAATAATCAGCTTGTTGATTGGGGCCGTCAGTTGGATGATGATGATGATGATGATGAGAACAGTGCCATTAGGTTTAAAATAAATCAACTTATGGTTTTGGAAGGAAAGAAGTTCTACAAGTACAATGTACAAAAACGCGTGGTGATATTAACTAAATAAGATTAAGAAACACAAACACTGACTTAGGCCTAATCTCTTGATTGCCGGCGAGCTGCTATCCTTTTCTATTCCCAGACATATGCACAGGGCTATGAGAACAGCTCACAGATAGGGAAAAGTATGCCAGTTGACAAGTAGTATTGAGACAACTGTGACAAAAACCACCGAATTTACACACACACACACACAGCTGCGCAGCAGGGCTTCCATGCAGTTTGATGGGACTGGTTTATCATTATAAACTATCCAACTCTTTCTTCAGTGTTTTTCTGGAAAGCCACATGCAGCTAAACAGAGCCACACACACAAATCTTTGATTGCCAGTTAGACATCATCAGGAAGATGTATCCATGTTGTTTTGTTTAGGTTATTTCTCACTTGACTGCTTCAGTGTAGCATGTGTCTCATAATAGATCTAGTGTAGATCTAACTGTTTCTGTCTGGTCAGATGCACAGTGCATATATATATATATATATATATATATATATATATATATATATATATATATATATATATATATATATATCTCATACAAAGATACATCCACATTTTGTCACACAATTTGTCATCAACCAATGATAGAAGTGTTACAGCACACTTACAGTCCACTAGTTGATCCAGTTATACATGAGCAGTGAGACCTAACTGCAGCATAACAGAATCCTGTTAGCCCTCACCCATCTTGTCAGCATCAGTCAATCAAACTGGCTGCATCTGCAAGCCAGTGGTTATCTGACCAACGAGCTCTTACCATTTGCACATGTATGCAAAGTGGGTGTTTTCAGACATTCCAGTATAATTTTATCCAACAATAAAATGGAAACCTTGAAAGATTCCTTCATAATAGATTTGAATTACATGTCACTCTGTTAAGCAACTAGACAAATCACATAGACTGATAGAGACTGTCTAGTGGCAGGTTATTATGGAAAAAAAATGATATAAAGAACATCTGCCAAATTCAGCATAAATGACCACTGATCACACAAGTCAAAATACTTTTATTGTTACTGACAGAACTTTATTAAACTGAAGAGGGAGATTATTTAATCTTTACACTCAAATGTAGTGGTGATATTTGAAACTTGACTTTCTTGTGAGCTCTTGTTAAGAACACATTTTTGATCCATGTACAAACCTGATAAGCCCGTGACAAAAGTTTGCATATAGTAAATGTTCAGCTTCAGTCGAAACTAGAAATTTGTTTTAGCTTTGAGTTTGAACACAGTGCTTGCTTCACTGCCCATGGTCACTGTAGAAAATGAGTAATGATGCTGCAAATGTTAATGACTTTGTTTCAGAACATAATCATGTGAAAATTAGTTATCTATTCAACATGAAATAACATCAAGTTAACATTTTTGTACTTTCAGCAATATAATGTGTTATGAAATCAAGGAAACTTTTGTGAAATCATGAGCTCCTAGCATCATAACATTCCCCTTAGGCTTAAGGTTACAGTCTGTGAAATTCTACTTCTTTTTTTTTCATTTGTAACACTGTGAAGTTATTATGAGTACTTGTTAAAATTCATTTTCAAATGACTTAGTAAATAATCACAAAAATGATGGAATCTTTTACACAGGTCTATGCTTTAGTTTGAAATAATGACTTTTCAACAGAACTCTGTTATTACACTATTTACAGACTTTGAAATAAATCTTCCATATCACAAAAACATGAACGCCTTTTCATGCTCAGACCTGCCAACCATTACGCATTTCGCGTAATTTATTACGCCCAAGTGATAATTCTTACGCATTTAGCCAAAAAATTACGCATTGAAAGTTTTCAACAACAACAACAACAAAAAACGGATGAAAAAATTGGCTTATGTACAGATGCGCACGGCGCCGTGCGTATAACCAGTAATCTTCAAGAAGCGTTTCTGGTCATGAGCATTTCGTTTCACCATCTTTACCATTCAGCGAAGTTGGCGTCCTTTTGAAGTTTTAGCTACGAAAATGTCGAAACGTGGAATAGAAAGTTCTGGACAAGATGCGAAAAAGAAAAAACTTGGTCAAAAGTTCCGAAAACAAAACTCGGAAAAGTTCCCCTGCTAAAGATGTCAATTGTGCACGGTGTACCACTTGCGAGTCGGACTTCACAATTTCCCATGGCGGGATGGTGGATGTGAAGCGTCACTTTAAGTCACGCAAGCACATCGATTCCTCTAACGTGCCGAATTCTTCCAGCATCACACAGTTTCTTTCAGACTGTAGACACCTCAAAAGAGGATGAAATGAGGAAAAGAGTCATTCGGGCTGAAGCATTGGTGGCTGGATTTTTCGTCGAGCACAACATCGCTCTTAGCACAGCCGACCATGTATCCCAGCTTTTTAAAGAAGCGTTCTCAGATTCGGAGATCGCCAAACTGTTAAAGAGCGGTCCAACAAAGACAACACACATTGTGAGGACCCTTGCCATGGAAGCTTAAACTGCTGCTGCATCTCACTGCAGAATGGACCGTTTGTGTTGAGGACTGATGGAAGTCGGGAGAGGGGGGAGGGGGGACAAATTCTTTCCTGGGGTGACCAGTGCAATACTTAAAAAGTGACACAATCGCCACTGAGCTGATAGCCAACCCTACATGCACAGAGTCAGCAACAGGGGAGAGCATTTTTTAGGTTGTTTCTGGCGCACTATCAAGCCTTGGTGTGCCATGCCATGATGGTGTAGGGGATTTGTGTGTGTTTCCAGTGTATTCTACATTTTCATAATTTGTAAAGATTTTTTGTGACACTGAAAAGAAAAGCTTGTTTTTGAGGAAAAGTAAAGTTCACAAAAATTGTGCGAACTATTTCATCGCATCGTGTTTGTTTGAAAAAAGGTAAGTGTCGCGCTTGATTACTCTTAGTTCTCAGAAATTACACATTTCTGCCTCACTGAGCTTCAATTCTTACTCATTGGTCTCTTAGGGGGTTGGCAGGTCTGCATGCTAAGGGCCATTTGGTACTGTTTCTCTTCTCATGTGACACTGATCATGAAAAACAACACACAGTAATACCATGGTGAAGCTGGAAAAAAAATTGAAATTATCGTTTACTTATATTGAATCTTTTTTCTTTTTTTTTTCAGCAACTCAAACAAGGGTTGGCCTTTGAAGAGAGTGACTCTGGGAGTCGGATACAGAAACCAAGGTAAGTGTTTTGGAACTTATTGTAATGTCTGCATTAACTGGCATTAAAATGTCTGTCATGAAAGCCTGTCCGTTTCTTATAGATGTGTGTATCAGAATGTGTATGGGGTTTTTGTTTGTTTGTTTGTTTTTGGTTTGTTTGTTTTTTTGGGTTGTTTTTTTTTGCTGTCCCAACCTCTGCACCACCTCAGAGGCAGTGCACCCATGCCACTCATTCCAACACCCCATCCACAGCCACAGCCCAGTCAGCCCTGCCGCAGCCCCGGCACCGGCAATCCACAGGGAGCAGTCAGTGTCAAGAGTCAACCCACCGGAGGAGACACTGCACTGCTGCCGAGTCATTTCGGTGGTGTTCAGTGGCACCTGTTCTGATCTAACATACTCAGGACACCACCTACTAAGCCCACTACTGACGACAATAATTGCTTAGTCGCGGAGCTGGCATGAGTGAGCTCTCCCTCCTCTCCCTCCAGATGGTGCCACCACGTCCATCCAATGACAGCCCCTAATGGACTTGCCGATACCAGTGACCCGACAGAACCAAACCAAGGTCATAGACGTGGAGAGGACATCGAAATTGAGGTCACCATGACAGCAGGGCATGAAGGGCCACAGAATTTGACTTTTTTTTTTTTAATGCTGATCGATGAGAATGAGGATGATTAAGATGATGTTACAGATTTCCATTTCGGTCTGAGACTACATGACAGGGCTGTACTTTACGCTTCCTTTCATAATATATCCCGGCGTCAACCAGGCCCAAGAGATACAGGCACCTGCAGTGTTGGTCAAGAAATCTGAGCAACACTCTCAGAAACACATCCATTTAGTGGATGAAACTCGACTGTGTGGTCCCAGTCTTCCCAGCTGAGTCCGCAGCAAACTCAAGTCTGGGTAGGAGCCAGTCGGGGCAGAAAAACCCACATAACTCTGGGATTCGAACCCATGACCTCCCAGCTGGGAGTTTGCAACGCTAACCACTTCACCATGGCGGCAGAATGTGTATGTTATTCAATATGTGTTTCTTATCACATCTACTAAGTCAAGATATATTTTCCAACTTAGTGATAAAATAAGATATGAGACAAAAGGTTCTACATTCTACAGGGTTCTGCATTTTTTAATGAAGCAAAGTGTGTGTCACTGTGTATGTGTATGTGTGTGGTGTCTATGTGTATGTCTGTGTGTGTGTGTGTGTGTGTGTGTGTGTGTGTGTGTGTGTGTGTGTGTATGCACACATGCATGTGTGTAATGTATATGTGTGTTTTATAATTAAATTTGGAATAAAGGTACCTGTCATTGAGAGGATGGAGTGGCCTGTGCAGCCTACTGCCCTGGGGCTGCTTCTCAGATACTGTTGGAACATATACATTCAGATGCTTCTGTCTATTCTGCTGAACTTACTGCTCTGGTACTGGCTTTGAAGATAATCTCACATTCTTCGAAGAGGGACTTTCTGGTTCTGTCGGATTCGCTGTCAGCTTTGGAGGCCATAGCTGGCCGCAACCTTCAGCATCCAGAACTTTTACTCTTTTTTTTTTTACTTTTTAGCAAGTTGAAGGCGGACGGTTACAACATTACTCTTGCTTGGGTTCCTGGTCATGTTGGCATCGGCGGGAACGAAATGGTTGATCATTTAGCCAAGAATGCCACAAGAGAGAAACTGTCCAACACTTATATCCCCTGCTCAGATGTGAAACCCAAAATTAACGATTATGTGAGAGACCTCTGGCAGGAGGATTGGAACACACAGACGAATAACAAACTCTTTCAGATCCGTCCAAACCTTAAGGACTCCCTCCATCTACGTCGGGTGGTCGTAAAGAGGAAACGGTTCTGTGCCGGCTGCACACCGGCCATTCGTATTTTACCCATTCTTACCTTTTAAAGAGTGAAGAAGCTCCGTGGTGCATTCCATGTCATGCGCCACTCACAATGAAACATGTTCTTTTAGAGTGTTGGGACTTGCACGATGTGAGACACAAACATTTTACAGCGGAGTCCATGAAGATCCTGTTCAAGGATGTCCCGCCTGACGTGATCCTTGAGTTTTTGAGAGAGATTAACATTTTTCATCTGATTTAAGATTTTACGGCAGAAAGATTTTTAACAAAGTTTCTGGTGCGTTTGTAGACGATGTCATTTAACGAGATGTGTGAAAGTTTTTTTTTTTTTTTTTTTAAATGACTGGTGAGTTGATTTTAACGTGGTGACAGCCCTGATGTGGCCCTTTGCGGTCGGCTGGGCTATAAGCAACATTATCTTATCTTATCTTACCTGTCATTGATAAGTTGGTGATATGTTGTTACCGTTGAAGTTTTTTATATCAGCCATAAATGGACATCTTGCATTTGTGAATATGTAGAGAACATGTGCTCAAACTTTGTGTCTAACTCTAAGGAAGTAGAACACATCAACAATGTTATGATTATCAGCTGCTAAGAAAATTGATGAAGAGGACATTTTTTTCTGAGATTATGTCAAAGACCTTTAGCATGAGGGCTGGAAGAGGAACACACAAACAACTTATACTGATATATTGATAAACTTATTCCAGTCCGTCCAGACCTGAAAGAATTCTTACCATCAGCATCTGCCACTGGTGGCTGTAAAGAGGCAGTTATATGCAGATTATGTACAGGCTACTCTTTTTATGCACACTCATCATTTAAAAGTTAAGGAGGTTGTATGGTGCATATCATATGATGAGCCTCTCAGAGCATAATTGTCATATATATACTATAACAGAGTTCAGCAATGTGACTGCCCTGACATGACTCTCTGCTGTCAGCTGTACAATAAGCAACAACTTGAATTTAACTGTAGTCAGCCAGTCAGGTTACATAATCAGTTTGTTGTTTTAGATGAGTGAGTGGGCTGAGGATGGTTAGGTCCATGAATACAGACAGATCAAGTGTCATGAACTGATGTAGAGAAAAATTGTGAATGAGTTTCAGTTAGGCGAGATGTGCAATCACAATGTCGCTGTGTAGTTGCTGTTAAGTAAATCATCATACTAGTTTTCTTAAATATACTCAGCAGAAGTCTCATGATGTCATGCACTACACTGACACATGTAGTGAATGGTTTCTTAGCCATTCACCAGTATTCCACACCAGAAATTTGTTTTGACCTTGCAGCTTTTCTCAAAGAATCTACCAGCTCTCTAGCATACAAGGCATTGTTTGCCGATCTCTGCTCAAAATTCCCATCCTGTCAGAAAATTTTCACTGACGGTTCCAAGTCTGAAGATGGAGTGGCCTGTGCAGCCTATTGCCCTGGTGCTCCTTCTCAAATATTGTTGGAACATATTCCTTCAAATGCTTTTGTTTACTCTGCTGAACATACAGTTCTGGCACTGAAGCTAATCTCACAATCTACGAAGAAAGACTTTCTTGTTTTGTCGGATTTGCTGTCAGCTTTGGAGGCCATAGCTGGCCGCAACCTCCATCATCCTGAACTTCTCCACTTTTTAAAAACTTTTTACCAGGTTGAAAGTGGAGGGTCACAACATTGTTCTGGCTTGGGTTCCTGATCATGTTGGCATCGGAGGGAATGAAATGGCTGATCGCCTGGCCAAAAATCCCACAACAGGGAAATTGTGTAACATATATATCCCCTGCTCAGATCTGAAACCAAACGTCAATAATTATGTCAGAGACCTCTGGCAGGAGGATTGGAATACACAGACGGATAACAAACTCTTTCAGATCCGTCCAAACCTAAAGGAGCCCATCTCATCTACGTCTGGTGGTCACAAAGAAGAAATAGTTCTATGCCGGCTGCACACCGGCCATTCGTATTTTACTCATTCATACCTTTTAAAGAGTGAAGAAGCTCCATGGTGCATTCCGTGTCATGCGCCAGTCAAATGAAACATATTCTTTTAGAGTGGTGGGATTTGCATGATGTGAGACACAAACATTTTACAGCAGATTCCATGAAAATCTGGTTCAGAGATGTTCCACCTGATGCGATCTTTGAGTTCTTGAAAGAGATTAACATTTTTCATTGGATCTGAGATTTTACAGTGTAAAGATTTTTAACAAAATTTGGGATGGGTTTTTAGAAGATGTATTTGAAAGAGTTGTGTGAATGAATCTGTGAGTTGATTTTAACATGGTGACAGCCCTGATGTGGCCCTTTGTGGTCGGCTGGGCTATAAGCAACATTACCTTACCTAACTATTCACTAGTAGTGAGTTTTCAGTTTCAATTATTCTAACTCATTCTAAGGGTTGTTTTCAGTTTCAATTATTCTAACTCAATCTAAGGATTGTTATATGGTGATGCTGTCTTTCCCATTTCAGCAGGATGTGGATGAGAAGTCCCATGCACGCCTGCTTGATGCCATCTCCACCATGGATGGCAGCAAAAGGTACACTGACACTGTATTAATTGCAGTATGCATTTTCTGTAACACTTACTGCCCTTTAAACATGACCATTACTCTGAATTTGGATTTTTGTTTGGTTGTACCATACAACCTCTCAGTTCTCTATCCTGTTCTTTACCTGTTCACTTTGTCATCCATTCTGTGTATTCTCTGTTGTGTTCTTCAATGAGATCCATTTTGTCATCCAAAAGGGCATTATTCACAAGATGTATTCTCTGTCTTGTTTTTTATCTAGATCCATTTTGTTCTTAGCAGTGTGTTCTCTGTCTTGTTCTTTGCCTATCCATGTTGTCATGTAGAAGTTTTGATTTAACAGACCACTCACAGAATTGTCATATCCATACAGTACAGTATAAACGTTATCTATTATACTCTGTTACATGGAATAGTTACAGCTCCAGTAGTTTTTATTTCACCCAGATTCCTTATGGAAGACATGACTGCTTTTGAGAGAGCAGTGCAGTTTTTATTCTGCTATTGGACTGATTGACCTGTGATGTAGTAATAAAGTAAAATGTATTTTGTCTTTCCTCTTTCCAGGCTGACTCACACATTACGCGGCGTCCATGGACAGAGCATGTCAGAGAGTGGTCTTGCATCTCAGGATGGTAAGCTTGACCTTGCTTTTTTGTGTCCTTGATTTGTCCTGAGTTCCCTTTCCTCCCCCCCCTTTCCCTTCCCATCCTGTCCACAGGTTTGCCGACAGGTGGGGTAGAGATGCAAATGGGAGGAAGGAGTCTTTAAGATTGTTTTGCCATCACTTGATAACTGTATTCTAGTGATTTCCTGTTTGCAGTCGCTATCTTTGACTCTGCCTTTTTTTCTTTTTAATCTTTCTTTATTGTCTTCCATTTTTTGTTGTTGTTTTTTTTGTGGTCAGTTCATCTATCTTTGTTCGAGAAAGATTTTGTTTGTTTACTCATCTTACAGTTTCATGCATACATCTGGCACCCAGTTCTGGAGGGATTTTTTGTTATTTGTATAGGACTCAGAAATAGCTGCAAGGGGGGGTTGTCATTTGTGTAGGACTCAGAAACAGTTTCCAGAATTCCAGTAAAGTGATTCTTATGCCTACAAGGACCTTGTTTTAACATTGAGAATGCTTCATGCAAAAGAAATTTGTGTGTTTATGTGTATGTCCCCTCCCCAGAAGAAGTACTCATTTCAGATCAGTTTGTGTGTGAGGTAGACTGGGGACTGGGATGGAGGGAGCGTATTGATATTTTTGTCAAGGAATCTGATGTTGCAACCAAAATATGTGAAACACTGAGACCTTAACACAGAGGACAAGGGAAGCCTCAACAACTATGCACTTCAGACGAACAGGGGGGTGGGTGTTCTATAAGGTTTTCATCACAAACACTGCTGTCACCTTTTTTTGTTTATGTGTTCTTCTTTCTTTGTTTTCTAACTTTACGAAGAGTTGGAGGGTTTGGAAAACCTTGAGAGGTTCTTGGCTGTATCCCCTCTTTACCTTCCAGTCCCCCCCAACCTCCCCCTGATCACTATTTGCTTTCTTAATGCTTCATTAATTTGGTGCTGTTTATCTTGTCGCCTGGTCTTTCCAATTTTTCAGTTTTGAAAAGTGTTATCCATGCTTTGTAGTTGGAATCCAAAATAATTCAACCTGTCTATGTGTGCAGTGCAGGCCAACACACTGATGTCTGACCTGATGGGCAGTCTTCAGCAGTCGGCCTCTTACGGGGTGATAAAGAAGCAGCTGAAATCGACCTTCAACTCAGGGGGTGTGGTCGAGACTCCTGCCCCGAAACATGTCAAGGAAAAAGTGAGCTGTCATGAGAATTAAGCTTGGTGTGCGTCTGAGAGTGATACGTGACTGTATGCTACTTAACGAGTAGGCACGGATGAATGATAATATCTGTGTATGGCCTCCACTTTGAAGGTTCTGAGTTCTCTTTTCAGCATTTTTTTTTTAATCAAATAATCTTTTTTCATGGGGATTGGTAGTTTATTTCTTCGTAAGTAGATTTATTCTTTTTGTGTTGTTTTTAATATTTTCTCTGTTTCTATTTTTCTCTCTCTCTTTCTCTCTCTCTCTCTCTCTCTCTCTCTCCTCTCTCTCTCTCTCTCTCTCTCTCTCTCTCTCTCTCTCTTCTCTGTCTCTATCTCTCTCTTGCTGGTAGATTAAGCATTTGTTTTTAACTCAGCTCATATGAGACACATGTACTTATAGGCATGAATCAAAAAGCCAGGAAGTTATGTGCATTTCATGTATTTATATTTTATATGGCTTCTCTTTTTCTTTTCGGTTTTTTTTTTTTTTTTTTTTTTTTGTTCTTTCTCCCATGAAAGCATTGAACATTTTGTGTTTCTCTGTTTGTGTGGTCACCAGATTCAACGGACGGTGGGCTATGAGAAAGCTGTCAAGGACATTTCTCGATGGGACTCTGTTGTCACGGCAAATAGAAAGGTAAGGAGTGGGACATTATGTGGCCTGGGTTTGTGCATGGGCTTGTTCGGACTCAAAACATGCCTGTCGAAAGATTTCATTTTACTTTGTTGTTTAAAGATGTTTGAAAACAAAGGGAAATGCCTTGCTTAGTTTTGTCTGTTTTTAAGTCAAGGATGTTGATTTAATGATTAATTAATCTGTTAGGAATCCTTGACTTTTTGTAGTGACAGCTCTCAAAGAGCCTGATGCAATTAGCTGGGCTATAATGAAACTGAAAGCTTGTGTGCATGTGTTCATGAATGCGTGAATGTGTCTAAGCAGGAGAGAGAGAGAGAGTCGTAGGAAGGAACGCTTCTGTGCGTGCGTTCATGAATGTGTGAATGTGTCTAAGCAGGAGAGAGAGAGTGGTAGGAGGGAACACTTCTGTGCAGTTATGGTTCACCGCTTTCTAAAACTTAAATACAAAACACTGTTTTCAAGTGTGTGTAATTCATAAAAATGTTGGGTTCATTGTGTGTGTGTGTGTGTGTGTGTAGCTCAAACCAATACTTGTTTGCCCAGGCCCCACAGATGAAGTTTCCCTCTGCAAGCCGACGCCAAGATGCTGAACACCCACACACGCTACAGGGTATGCTATGGTTGTGTCTCTTACAGTACCTTGCTCTGTCACTTTGTCATCACCCATACCATGGTTTTGCCCACATTCAATGTTGGTTGATTTCCTGGTCTGTGACCAAGGTGATTGCAACATGGCTGAACAGATTTGGATGGAGCTATGTGGAAATATGGAACTGGCATTTTCATGATGAAATGACAGATCCCCCGGATAATTCAGCAGGACTGTGGCAAATTGTGGCACACAGAAACTGTGGAGCTGATTTCAGTGGAACTCGGTGGAAAGATGGAATGTGACCCTAGTTAGTTCAGGCCGAAGGAAGTTAGTTACATTCAGGTTTCATGTCCATAACCACATACAGTGAAGCGGCAGATGGGGAATGGCATCCCAGGAGAGTAGCCTAGGGGAAGGGAATCTTTATCAGGCCTGTCACAAGAAGGATTAGCAAGTGTGAAAACATGAAGGTGACAGAGCGTTCAGTGTGTGCTGTCATCATGAATTCAACAATGATTTGGCAAAGGGCTGTATTTATTTTCCTCAAGTAATAATGTTCAGTGGTTTCTGGACATTCAGTACCCCATTGTGATGGGCTGTATGATAAGCTGGGGCATTCACATGACTTGACGTGTGGGACATCTGACATGGGTCATTTGGAAAAAATGTGTAAGCAGACCTGTTTACTCTTACGATTTTGCCGTAATTTTTACGGGAAAAAATCGAAATTACGGGAATTACGGCCAAAAAAAATTATTACGGAAAAAAAAAAAAAAAATCTTAAACGCAAAGTTTCTTTTGCTACGATTCCGGTCAAAAGGCAAACAGCATTGAAGCGTTTCCCAGCGTGCCTTGCGTCTTATCCTTTGCAAAGATGGCGACGAAGCGAACACGCGCGCCCACGGCTGGTTCATCCAAATGTTCAAAAGTTGCAAAAGTTCGGCAACAGTTCCGTGAATCATACCTGAAGACGCCTGGAATACAGAGATCGTCACTTGGCGAAGAGTATGCCTTCTGTGGTTACTGTTCATCGGATTTTTCTATCGCGCATTCAGGCCAGTATGACAGAGAGTTAGGCTACACTGCAAAACGAAAAAACACCTGAAGTACGTTGAAACGAAGAAAGATGCCGAGTCTTCACAGAAACTGACATCGTTTTTCACGACTGAAAAGAAGAATACCAAAAAGGAGTTCGATGATTTGTCTGTCATAAGGGCAGAAGCAATGGTAACGGAAACCTTGGTGAAAATGAACGTGCCATTGTCTGTGTCTGATGTTATCATTGTGGTGTTTCCAAGTTCAAGAAGCATGAACTTGACTTCAGAGTGCCTGCTAGCTGAACAACATATAGTGACTTGCAACATTAGTATACTTATAAACAGTATTCAAGAGTGGCTTCTTCATCATAAAGTGATTTGTGTGTATGAAATACAAGGATACTCCCACTCCCAGTTGTGGTGTTTACAAGTTCAAGCATGAAACAGACTTGAGAGTGCCTGGTAGCTGAACAATTTGAAGGTAACTGGTAAGTAAAGTGTTATTAAAAATTAAATACTATAATTGTATAATTAACCAAAGTCTTGTTATTATGGTATAAATGCTTTACATTTGATATACATGTGTAAGTGCAAAAAGTCGCTAAATATTGCGATTATGAAAATTACAGGGTTTTTTCTGAAATTACAGGTTTTTTTATGAGACATTACAGGTACACGAAATTGGGGTAAACAGGTCTGGTGTAAGGGTAAAAATAAAATGTAAGAAGATAGGAAAAAGGGGTCAGGGAGGGCGGGAGGGCAGAATGACTTATCAGTAAAATGAATAATGTGTACCTTCCCTACTCCATTTTTCCTCTGTCCTGCAGCTCATTCCCCCATTTTGAATGGACATTAGGCTGTTGCTTACCCACCTGTTGGTGTAGCAGAGCTGCAACGACAGCAGACACACAGATACAGTAAATTGTTGCTTGCCTTTGCAGGTGTGTTTGTGTATGAAAACCTTGACTGGCAGCAGTCTTCATTGTAGAGTGTTGCACCTGCTTGTTGTAAAAAGAAAAAGAAAAAAGAAAAACTGCATTGAAGTTTTAAAGTCAGGTTTAGCCAGAGACTTAACATTCTCATTGAATATTATCAGGGAGAATCTCATTCGACTGACCTACTTCCTCAGTGTTGTTTCTCTGCATTGTTATGGATTTCAGTGCCTGTTAAGTGCACAAATGTCAACTTTTGAAGCCCTTAGAGGGGAATTACATGCCCATCTCCTACCCATCTTTCCTTTTGCTTGCTGGGTATTTTCATTTTTATATACCTACCTACCACAGACATTGTCTGTCAAGAAGAGAACATAATATTATTGTCAGATTTTTTCATACTGTTGGTTTGAGTGTTCCCAGAACTCATTTCAATTTTATCTTTCAATAAAACAAATCAAGCTTGCTGTATGTAACATAGACTGTTCAGCATGCAAAGGGCTGCAACTTGCCGACAGCACATGTTGAAAGGAAGAATATACAGACTTTTTTTACCTTTTGTCCTTTCATGTGCTTATTCCCTGGTAGCATGTGGGTTCTCGGAGCTCCACCTACATCAGTTCTAGCCACTTTGGCCTCCCCTAATTCTGCTGGCTAAATATCTGCTGTGACTTGCATGGATGGGTTGAATGCTGTTGTATAGTCAGTGAAGTGTACAGAAAATACCTGTATGAATGGTATTATGTCTTTGCATTAAATTGAATAATTTTTCTCTCTTTTATTTCTTTTTTTTTTAGTGCAGATGTGTGGTGTGGATATGAGTAGGGATCGTATGTGTAGTTTCTGATCTTGCAGTCTCTGTCTGACCTTTTGCAGCCAGTGACGGCCTTGGACAAAGAAATGCATGCGATGCTGGCCAAAGTGAAGCCAGAGAACAAGATCCACAAGGGCAAGGTGTTCACCCCTGCCGAGGAGCGTCAGATGGCTGCCATGAGTCTGGAAGAGGTCAGAGCCTGGCTGGGTTCCAGGGTTTGCCCCTGTCTGAACGTGTCTCAGTGGTCATACTGCTGCCATTTTTGTAATGTCATCTTTTAACCAACTTTTTTGACTTGTTATTGATAGCAGAATTATTAGTATCATCTTTACAATTGTAACTCGCATTGTCTCCTTCCCGACAGCCTTGTTTTCATTCAACACCCATCTTGCGCCGAATTTGATGAGATAAGTGATTGCTTGTTCTTTATTTTCATTGTCCTGAGTGTTGTTTATCTTGCCTGAAGAAGACCTAGGAGGTTGAAACGTGTCATTTTTTGTCTTGTGATTTGTTTGTTCATGTTTTGCAGATATAGTACTTAAACTTTTTAAGATTTTTTGGTAATTGTTAATTTAATTGTTCCTGTTCCTCTCTCCCTCCTCCCAGGTACACAACACACCCAAAGGGTAAAACTGTGTGTCCCCCAGTCAGTCAAGGCCATTCAGATGTAGAATAATGACAAGGTCATTCAGATGTAGAATAATGACGGTCTTGTCAATGCACCTAGAATATGCATGTCGTGAATCTTATTGTCACATCTTCTGGTACACTGTTGGAGGGACTTCCGTTAATGTGGCCCGTAGTGAGACCAATATGTGCAGGTTTTCTTGAAATGTTCTATGTCATCTTCCCAGTCCTTACATGCCCCCATCTTCCCAGTTCCCTGTCCCCTCCATCTTCCCACACCCTCATTCATCCATCTCCCCAGTCTCCCATCCCATCATCTTGCTGCCCTCCTTCCCTCTGCCCAGCTTAACCCAACATCCACAGTGACAGTTCTGCTGTAATGCGTGTTCCAGTTGTCCCCCACAAACACAGTGACATGCAGCTTCAGTCAGCGACAGTCTATTAGCAGCGGTCCATTCAAAGCTATTCGTATCAGACGGCTGTTGGATAACCATCCAGAGGACACTTTGCACTGCACTGCTGCCGAGTCACTTTAGTATTGTTCAGTGATACCCACTCTGATTCAACATATGCAGGACACACCACTCAGTATGTGTACCCACCCACCCACCTACCCACGCCACTCCCTTACCCTACCCACTTCACTTCCCTGGACCCTACCACCTCTCAATGATAATTGCTTGAAGTTGGGAAGCCGGTATGAGTAACTCCTTACTACAGAAAGACACTGCCTGGTGTCATATACTGTCAAACTGAATGCTAGTTACTGCCAGTTTGCTAGCTGTATTTGGCTGGGGGTTGTTTTTTTTCAAAAACAGCAGGATCATTTATTTTGACTATAGAAGAAAGGAAGAAAACAATACTGGGTCATAACTCAGGAAGAGTGTAGGCGGTCATAGCGATACTCATGAACTGCAAAATGGCCTAACGGTGCTGGCAAACCAGCCGCAACTTGAGATGATAAACATACTAAGTTAAACAAGGAGTATGAATAGAAAAAAAATTCACCATTTAACTCCGTCTAACAACGGTCCTCTTAATGAGTTTGACTCAAATTCAGCATAAGAGGGACCACAGAATTTAGACACTTTGTATTGATGGTGATAATTGGAGATGAAGCAGTGCAGTTCCATTGTAGAGTGAGACAACAGAACAGGGCTTTACTGTGGGCTGAAGTTCACTTTCTTTGTAGAGTGAGACAACAGAACAGGGCTTTACTGTGGGCTGAAATTCAGTTCCTTTGTAGCGTGAGACAACAAAACAGGGCTTTACTGTGGGCTGAAGTTCAGTTCCTTTGTAGCATGAGACAACAGTTCAGTTCCTTTGTAGTGTGAGACAACAGAACAGGGCTTTACTGTGGGCTGAAGTTCAGAACCATTGTAGCGTGAGACAACAAAACAGGGCTTTACTGTGGGCTGAAGTTCAGTTCCTTTGTAGTGTGAGACAACAGAACAGGGCTTTACTGTGGGCTGAAGTTCAGTTCCTTTGTAGTGTGAGACAACAGAACAGGGCTTTACTGTGGGCTGAAGTTCAGTTCCTTTGTAGTGTGAGACAACAGAACAGGGCTTTACTGTGGGCTGAAGTTCAGTTCCATTGTAGAGGAGACAACAGAACAGGGCTTTACTGTGGGCTGAAGTTCAGAACCATTGTAGCGTGAGACAACAGAACAGGGCTGTACTGTGGGCTGAAGTTCAGAACCATTGTAGCGTGAGACAACAGAACAGGGCTTTACTGTAGGCTGAACTCTGGGTGTGTGCAGGCCAGGGAGAGACGAGCAGAACTGCTGAGGATGAGGGCCATCATGTACACCAAGAACAGCAAACTGCGCTGGCAGAACAAGATCAAGAGCAAGAGGTAAGACAGGTATACAGTTCGCTTGAGCGGAGTAGGATTATTGTGACATACAGCTGTTTAGTGATCATTACTTATTTATTTCAGAAATGTTTACCATGACGTATGTCCGTTTCTGTGTTCTTGATGTTTGATAACCAATGTCATCACTCACCTGAGCACAGCACATGTGGATCTCACCTGGATGCTAACTCCACACTTCTGGGTCGTCTCACACACTGCCACTGAAGTTTGAAGGGAGTGCGAATGCATGTGCACATCAGCATGGCTTTCTGAGCTATCACTATTGATTCAGCGGCACCAGAATCGCTGAATTGTCCAGATGTTAAAGGGACAGTACCCTGTGAGCATCAGCCATAGTCTGATTCGACACAAGCAGAAGAAAGGAATTTTTTGTTCTGTTTTGGCTGGAATCGATATGGCAGCCACTTCTGCAACTGTACGCTTCCTCAAATGGAGAGTTTTAGCATTCAAAGTTTCTGCAATAATCCGGATTGGAAGAAAATAGAGAGTCACCTTGGATGGGTGGAATAGGGGGGTGAATCAGTAGTGAACACATTGATGTAACCCCTTTCTGTCATGACTCAATACTCAAAGGCTGCACACCTGCCCTGACAGGCCATGGGCATTCACTGCTCCATAGTGCCTGCTGACAAAGTGGGGCATTGAAGTGGTCTGCTTCTTGTATTCTAACATTGTCATTGTGAATATATTTAATGTGCAAGTATAAGGACTGACATAAAAGTGTATGTTTTGCTTGCTTTCTGTTTGCCATCCGTTATAAATCCCTCTGTCTTCTTTCACTGTTTGTGTGTGTTTTTTTAAGGCACCAGTTATGCCTAGATATTGAAAAGAATGAAACCTGTGTTGCAGATATCGGCGTGGCCTGAAGAAAGAGAAAGAGAAGAAAGCAGAGAAAGAGCTGGAGGAACTGGCCGTGACGGACCCCCAGGCGTTGGCTGACAGAATGGAGGAAAGCGAGAAGAAGAGAATCTTGGTGGGTAGTCTCAGGTCGTCGGATTGCGGTCACTTCCTAGAGGATATTGTCTTTTTTGCATCTGTGAGAGATACTGTTTTTCTTTCAGTTAGTATTGCCTATCTTTCAGTTATTATAGGGCATTGTCTTTCATTCAGTTATCAAAGTATTATTGTCTTTCTCACAGTAATATGAGGGTAGTCTCTGCGTTCCAGTTATCAGTGGGTACCTTTCGTACTTTCGTTCTGTCAGAAAAAGGCAATTGTCTTTTGAGCGCTTATTTAAGGATTTTATTTTTCTTCCATTAATGAAAGAATAAGGTTTTTCTTCCAGTTATCAAAGAGCATTGTCTTTCTTCCAGTTATTAGAGGATATTGTCTTTCTTCCAGTCATGCAAGGATATTGTCTTTCTTTCAGTTGTTAAAGAATATTGTCTTGCTTCCAGCTATCACAGGATACTGTCTGTCTTGAAGGTCTTAAAGAATGTCATCTTTTTCCCAGATACTAAAGGATATTGTCTTTCTTCCAGGTACTAAAGGATAATGTCTTTCTTGCAGTCATTCAAGGATATTTTCTTTCTTCCAGGCTCTAAAGGATATTGTCTTTCTTCCAGTCATTAAACAACATTGTCTTTTTTTCCAGGTTCAGAAGGATATTGTCTTTCTTCCAGTCATTGGAGGATATTTTCTTTCTTCCAGGTTCTAAAGGATATTGTCTTTCTTCCAATCATCAGAGGATATTGTTGTTCTTCCAGATGTTAGCAGATATTGTCTGTCATCCAATCATTAGAGGACATTGTCTTTCTCTCAAGTGTTAGAGGATATTGTCTTTCTTCCAATCATTAGAGGATATTGTCTTTCTTACAGTTATTAAAGGATATTGCCTTTCTTACAATTATTGAAGGATATCCTCTTTCTTCCATTTACCACAGGATATTGTCTTTCATCCAGTTGTACTTCAAGTTACCAGCGGATATTGTCTTTCTTCCAGTTACCAGAGGATATTGTCTTTCTTCCAGTTACCAGAGGATATTGTCTTTCTTCCAGTTACCAGAGGATATTGTCTTTCTTCCAGTTATCAGACAGGGTTCGTACGCTTCTTGAAACTCCTTAATTCTGACAGGGAATTTCAAGACCTTGAAAACCTTTGAAAATCAATAAAATGTGGTTCTGTTGACCAAACCTCCTTGAAAACCTTTGAAAATCAAGCCATCAGCTCCAAAAATCCTAAATGTGGCAAAAAGAAATGACAGCTTGATTTTTCTGCATTCAGGTTAATGAAAAACAATCTAAAAACAATTTTTTACAAACATCGTCGCGATCCTGGATTGTCTGCGATTTACCAAGGGATATCATTTGTAACTTCATCAAAATTGATGAAGTTGCAAGTTATCCCCTTGGTCAAATCGCCGACGACAATCCAGGATCGCGACAATGTTTGTAAAATTTGTTTTAAGATAATTTTTTTCATCAACCTGAACGCAGAAAAATCAAACTGCCATTTCTTTTTTCAATTTTTACGCGAGTAGTGTAGCCTTAAGGGGAGAGATGGCACGAAAATTTTACCATTTTCTTTCAAAAATTGTTTTGGGTTTTATGTGTTTTTGTGCTCAAGAAAGTCTGTTGAAACCATTTGTGGTGTTCATTTTGTCTATTTTCATGTTTTTCTTAGTAAAAAAGGACTTTATTTGAAGGAGGTGTGTGTGAAAATTGCTTAACTTCTTTATTTTCAAACGCTGTTTTATCAAAATCATTTTTTTCAACAATGGTTGATGTGCAAGGAGTAAAATATCTCTGGATCCAGACTAGCTAGCTTGGTAATTTTTTTTCTTTTGATCAGAAATGATTTCTGCATGCAATTATATTTATCTATAAGTCAAAACAGCAGGTATTATATGCTATTTCTATTGGAGTAATTCAAAAGCAATGAAATGTGAAGCCGGATGGCCACCATATGGAAAAAAAAATTTGAAAAAAAAAAGCGGTTTGGATATATAAAAATCCTTCTGTAATTGCATTACTATAGCTCAGCAAAACAATATATAAAAATCGTTTTGTAACTGCATTACTATAGCTCAGCAAAACAAGAAAAGTCATGTTTCAAATGCCTAACATGTCTGCGATGATACAAATACAGTTCTTGTCATGAACCTTTTTTTTTAACATTTTTCATCATTTTGCCCCCATATGTAGTCCCCAAATCACACATGAGCTTTGAAATCACCCAAATATGTTTTTTCCATGTTTTTTTTTAACAAACAATAGAAAAAAATGAAGTTTTAAAAGAATAATGGTTTAATTTTTGTGCCACCTCTTGCCTTGAAATGAAATAATTAATTTTCATGCCACCTCTTGCCTTGATATGAAATAAACGCCCCTTGAAAACTTGAAAACTCCTTGAATTTTGTTCTTGGGAGTCTGTAGGAACCCTGCCAGAGGATATTGTCATTGTTCCAGTTATTAAAGGGTATTGTCTTTCTTTCATTTTCCAGAGGATATTGTCTTTCTTCCAGTCGTCAGAGGATGTTGTCTTTTGTTCCGTCATCAAAGAACACCGCCTTTCGTCCAGTGAAATTTTGCCTATTATCCCAATTATAACTGATTAAAGAGTATTGTCTTTCTTTCAGTAATCAGATACCTCCTTTCCTGCAATTTTTAGACTCCCAGTTATTAGAGATAGTGTCTTACTTTTAGAACTCTTGGGGGGGGGGGGGGGGGGGTTGTTTTTTGTTGTTGTTTTTTCTTCCTCCTCAATAATCCACCCTCGCCATGCAAGTCTGTATGATCTATTAACAATGGACATTCTTTTGCTGTTTTAAGTGTTTTTTCGTTAGTCATCTGGGTTTATTTATGTACTGTTGTGTAGTGTACTGACACTTTCATTCTGCGTATGGCAAGAAAGAGAGAATTCTGGTTATAAAATGTGATTGTCTCTTTTTTCAGTTATTAGAGAAATTATCTGTTTTTCAGTGAAAAATAAGTATACAGTGCCATTTTCCTGTGAGACAGTATAGTCTCTGTTCAGTTTTTGTACTTCTTCAAAGATGACTTACTACATGTAACACTTGTGAAATTGAGAGGAAAGATGTGTATTTTGAAAAGAATGCTGTGTAAATGTACCTATTCATGTACATAGTGATTTCATCTTGCGTTCATGGTTCTTTTTCACTGGGTACAGTTTAGTACGTGGAAGATTGTATAAGTTGCTGACGTATTTGATGATATACCTTGATACGAGTGTTTATTATATATCATGCGTGATTGTTGACCAAAGTGATGTTCTTTGTTGTGCAGGAACGGGGACGTCTTCGACATGCTGGAGGACGTAAATTTGCACGAGAAGCCAAAATATTTGCCAAGTATGATGATGAGGTATGGCGTTAGAAGGTGATTTTGTTTTGTGTTTTAAGACATAAAAGGGAATCATTTTGCAATAGCAGCTGATGCAGGTCAGAGGTCAATTTGTGTCGGATCCTTTACCTCCCAAAATATCGTGGCATTTCTGGGATTTGCATTTTCTTCTCTGTTTATTAAAGTGAAGAGTTAACTCACACACCAATTGGTAGCATGCCTGTGGTTGGATCACTCTAGTTACATAAAAGCGCTTGTTTGGGTATGCAGGAGGAAAAGGAAAACTGTTTCTGTGGTGTTGATTTGTTTTTGACCACAGCTATGGTGACATATGTTAATATAGTGATGGATGATTCACGATAATTTTTTTTCTGAATCTTCACTATTTTGTTTTTGTACTCCCAGTTCTTAAAGAACAGGGAGTACTTTAGAATGGGAACGAAGAAATGCTGTCTGTGTGTGCGTCTGTCTGTCTGTGTGTCCGTGGTCAAAATGTGTTCCACTCGCTCCAGACAAAACTACTGGGTCGATCTTTCTGAAAATTTGTAGGTATGTTCATTATGGGTCAAGGTTGATGCCTGACGTTTTAGTTTACCGTTACAGCTGTTACTAACGGCTGTAATGGCCTGTAACGCTTTTTCTTCTTTATGGAATATCTCCGAAAGTACATGGCCGATCTTTGTGAAAATTAGCAGGTATGTTCATTATGGGTCATGGATGATGCCCGATGTTTTAGTTTACCCCGTTACAGCCGTTACTAATGGCTGTAACAGCCTGTAATGGTTTTTCTTCTTTTTAGAATATATTAAAAAGTGCTTGGCCGATCTTCCTGAAAATTTGTAGAAATGTTCATTATGGGTCACAGATGATGCCCGATGTTTTAGTTTACCATTACAGCTATTACTAATGGCTGTAACGGCCTGTAACGCTTTTTCTTCTTTATGGAATATCTCAGAAAGTACTTGGCCGATCTTTGTGAAAATTAGCAGGTATATTCATTATGGGTCTCGGATGATGCCCGATGTTTTAGTTTACCATTATAGCCGTTACTAACGGCTGTAACAGCCTGTAACGCTTTTTCTTCGTTATAGAATATCTCAGAAAGTACTAGGCCGATCTTTCAGAAAATTTGTAGGTATGTTCATTATGGGTCACGAATAATGCCTGATGTTTTAGTTTACCATTATAGCCATTACTAACGGCTGTAACAGCCTGTAACGCTTTTTTCTTTTATAGAATATCTCAGAAAGCACTTGGCCAATCTTTCTGAAAATTTGTAGGTATGTTCATCATAGGTCACAGATGATGCCCGATATTTTAATTTACTGTTACAACCGTTACTAACAGCTGTAACGGCCTGTAACGCTTTTTCTTCTTTATGGAATATCTCAGAAAGTACTTGGCTGATCTTTGTGAAAATTAGCAGGTATGTTCATTATGGGTCACGAATGATGCCCGATGTTTTAGTTTACCCTGTTATAACCGTTGCTAACGGCTGTAACGGCCTGCAATGATTTTTCTTCTTTATAGAATATCTCAGAAAGCACTTGGCCGATCTTTCTGAAAATTTGTAGGTATGTTCATTATGGGTCACAAATAATGCCCGATGTTTTAGTTTACCGTTATACTGTTACTAACGGCTGTAGCACCTTTTCTTCTTCATGGAATATCTCAGAAAGTACTTGGCCGATCTTTCTGAAAATTTGCAGGTATGTTCATTATGGGTCACAAATAATGCCCGATGTTTTAGTTTACCGTTATAGCCGTTACTAACGGCTATAACAGCCTGTAACGGTTGTTTTTCTCCATGGAATATCTCGGAAAGTACTTAGCCAATCTTTGTGAAAATTAGCAGGTATGTTCATTATGGATCAAGGATGATGCCTGATGTTTTAGTTTACCGTTATAGCATTACTAACGGCTGTAACGGTTTTTGTTTTTTTCTTTATGGAATATCTCAGAAAGTACTTGGCCGATCTTTGTGAAAATTAGCAGGTATGTTCACTATGGGTTACGGATGATGCCCGATGTTTAGTTTACCGTTATAGCCGTTACTAACGGCTGTAACAGCCCGTAACGCTTTTCTTCTTTATGGAATATCTCAGAAAGTACTTGGCCGATCTTTGTGAAAATTAGCAAGTATCTTCATTATGGGTTACGGATGATGCCCGATGTTTTAGTTTACCGTTATAGCCGTTACTAACGACTGTAACAGCCTGTAACGGTTTTTCTTCTTTATGGAATATCTCAGAAAGTACTAGGCCGATATTTCTGAACATTTGTGGATATGTTCATTATGGGTCACGGATGATGCCCAATGTTTAAGTTTACCGTTAGAGCCGTTACTAACGGCCCATAATGGTTTTTCTTCTTTATGGAAATCTCAGAAAGTTCTTGGCCGATCTTTCTGAAAATTTGTAAGTATGTTCATTTTAGGTCACAGACGATAGCCGATGTTTACCAGAATAGCCATTACTAATGGGTACACCAGCCCAAGACGTTTTTTCCTCTTTATGGAATATCTCACGCATAATCAGGATAAACTGGGAGTACGTTTATATGCTTTGCATCTTGTTTTATTTGTTCTGTGATGTTTTTCCTTGTCTTTCCAGAAAAAAAGATAACAGATCCTGTGAACCATTTTTTTTTTCCTTTCCAGAAAAAGACAACGGATCCTGTGATGTTTTTTTTCCTTTCAAGAAAAAGACAACGGATCCTGTGATGTTTTTCTTTCCTTTCCAGAAAAGACAACAGACCCTGTGATGTTTATCTTTCCTTTCCAGAAAAGACAACAGACCCTGTGATGTTTATCTTTCCTTTCCAGAAAAGACAACAGACCCTGTGATGTTTATCTTTCCTTTCCAGAAAAGACAACAGACCCTGTGATGTTTATCTTTCCTTTCCAGAAAAGACAACAGACCCTGTGATGTTTATCTTTCCTTTCCAGAAAAGACAACAGACCCTGTGATGTTTTTCTTTCCTATCCAGAAAAGACAACAGACCCTATGATGTTTTTCTTTCCTTTCCAGAAAAGACAACAGACCCTGTGATGATTTTCTTCCTTTCCAGAAAAGATAACAGATCTTTTGGTCATTTTTATCCTTTCCAGAAAAGACAGCAGGTCACACGATGTTTGTTTTTTCTTTCCAGGAAAGGTACTAGATCCTGTGATGTTTTTCTTTCCTCTCCAGAAAAGACAACAGATCCAGGACATGATTGAGAAACACAGAGCCCTGACAAAGAAGGACGCGGTCGTGATGTCCTCCTCAGAGAGTGAAGGGGAAGATGAAGAACCCATGGCAAAGCAGTGGGTGCAGCCCACCCTGTGGCGCCAGGCGCCAGCCTTCACAGACCTCACATTGAATGCATCCAACAGAGAGACCGACACCACTTCATCAACCACCAACAGAGAGACAGACACCACTATATCTACCCAAAAGACAGACATTGATGAAGAGAGGAGCCCTGGTGTTCCTGCCTCAGATATGGAAGAAGTACCACAAGACAACATAGCAAATAGTGTTGAGGCAGATATCGAAGAAGCACCACAAGTTAACATAGCAAACAACGTTGAGACAGATATTGAAGAAGGAACACCACAAGTTCACATGGCAAAGAATGTGGAGGATGAGGCACAAGAAGCTGCAGGAGAAGATGACAAGAGTCTTAATGAACCAGACACAAGTACAAAACAAAAAACAGAAAAAAATGCTCATGCAAAAAACAACAGCCAGAAAGATGCCGAGGGTCATAAACTGCAAGATCCTGGTTCAGAATTCCGTCAAAAGAAAAAAAGAGACAAGAAAAAGAAGCAAAAGAACAAAAAAACGTGACACAGGGTCGCAGCCACACCACAGCAAAGAATCGAACACAGAATCCACCCAGGAACAGAAGGTTGATGACCAGGACAAGATGAAAGAGGTGCTGATGACCATTGAGGAAGCTTTCGACGATGACGACGTTGTGGCTGACTTCATGGAAGAGAAAAGGCAGACCATAGAGGAGGAAGCAGAGAAAGACATGAGCACATTTTTACCTGGATGGGGAAGATGGGCTGGAGCTGGTATCAAGCAACCCACAAAGCTTACAAAAAGGTGAGGTCACTGAAGGATAGTTGTGCTTTGTGATTCAGATGTGTTTGGTGTCATTCTCATTTTTGGGGCTTCCTTTCATTGGCTGGTGAATAGGGTGGCTTCACTGACATATCTGATGTTTTAGAGGACATTTTCACCCTAACTTTCGAACCCTGCTTTCTTCATGTCCAGTGCTAGCAGTACGACAACAAATACGCAGTGAAATAAAATCCTGAAGAAAGGAACGACATGAAAATAAAACATTGGTGATTATGTTGTACTTAAGCCTCTCACTGACACAAAAAAAATTTAGGATTGTATTTAGCTTTAAGTGACAGATTACTGTTCTGTGAGTAGGAAATTTGACAGAAAACAACAAACAGTGATATTCTAAGGTCCACAAAAATGAGGTGGCTAGATTTACAGTCAACAGCAGATTTTGAAGAATCAAGACTAACAAAACCTTTTTTTTTTTTTTGTATCCTCTACCGCTGACAGTTACGGAATTCCTATAGGCTACAATTCTGGAATTCATTACGTAGGCTATAAACATGATGATCAATGTGTTTTTCTGTGTCAGTTATTCATTCAGCCCTCACAGGTCTTTGCCCGAATGACATCAAATGATTGTTGTTGTTCTGAAAACACTTCATATGTTTACCTTTTTCCTTTAGCTGCAAGTGTGCTCCTAGATTGTCTCTCTTTGATCATTCAAAAGCACACAGTTCAGAACTTTGACAAAACAAGTTTTTTGTTGAGTAGGGATGGTTATGAGAATTGACGACCAGACATTCAGAAGCAGAGGCACTCATCAGCATCTTAAACACTGAAACCAGGTGAAGTCGGAGGATGAGACATCATTCATGGGAGTGTCTGTGAAATGATGCAGGTTTCAGTGCCTAATGATGCATGGATTATTGTTGTCTGTCAAGCGCTACCTTTTCTCTGTTCCTCACACGTACACATCCTTATTCACACATGAAAGCATTTGTACATAGAAGAACAGTTTCAACTAGATAGTCTTGTGCATGTTAAAGTGCAAGTGTTGTCATGTGTAGTCATGAGCGTGTAAAAGTGCAGGTGTTGTCATGTGATTGTTAGTTAAGGCAAGTTTCACACACACACACACACACACACACCTTGGCATTTCATTTTGCCTGTAATTGCATCAGTTGCTTTCTCTGTTTGCTGCGCAGGCTTCTCTTTGTCGAGAGAAATCTCTTTGTACACACAGTGTGCTAGGTCTGTTCTCATACAACAGAAATGGTCATACCTTCCTGTCTTTCCTTGCCTTCCTCAGCAACAGTGAAGTGACAACTGACATAGTAGTATAGAGCTTAAAAAAAAAAAAAAACGGCCTTTGCACAGAGAAAATCGAGAAAGAATTGTGAACTATCTGCCGAAGGGTAGGGTAAAACTAAAAGTTCATTCCATGATAGAAATCGATGGAAATGATGAACATGACCATGTCATGTCATATGGTGTAAATTTTTACCAGAGCCAGCAATGAGCACAATTTCTTTTGTTTGTAAGATAGGGCCAGAACTACTGAACTTGTTCCTTTCCCCAAATGCAGGGTCCACATCGTCTTTGAGAAACAGAGTGCCATTTTCACGTCTTTGAAAGTGTTTGAAAACTAACTGAGATGTGTGAAAGGGTTTGTTAGAATGGTACGGATGCTGAAAAGCTTTTAGACTGTTCTGTTAACTGTTGATCATGTGTGTCCAACAAAGTTTGGATCCTGACTCCAGCTCAGTTGCAAGGTGTTCAACATAAATATCCTCTCTGCGTGACATACTCATCCTGGATCGGTTCTAAGTAATGAAGGGCTGTATCCCGTGACAGTATTCAGTTGTTTCCATCAGTCACCCACCCATTGCAATTGTGATTTTTATTTTTAAATGATCTATGAAAATGCTCCAGTGTAAAGAACTGGCCACTGACAAGTGGACTTTGAAATGGGGATTAATGGTGTTTGTGATTTTGGACTGTATATGAACCCAGAAATGATGCTCTGGTAAACAGGATAGACTGTGATTATTAGACTGTTAGATCTGTACCCATACCCGTACCCAGAGCCCCCCATGTCAAACTCAACAGAGTACAAATGTAGAACGTTAATAGGGGAGCTGTCAGTTTCACCGTTATGAGAGCTCTTCTGCTTTGGAGTCCAGAAATTGGATTTCCCCTGTAGGTAGATTTATCATGTTTGTCACAGAAAAATTCAGGCTTCAGGCACTAGAGGAGTGCTATAAAGACGGGTGATCAACCCAACTTTTACCCTTTTGTGTGAATGATTACAGTTGTCTGCTGCTGCACAATGTAAATTTACATTCATTTGCGAGCTATGCAGAACAGAAGATGAAGCTTTACATGGCAACCCATTTCTACCTCTGCACAGGTGAAGAAAACTGCTGGCAGGTGTTTTTTTTTAAAGATCTTATGCAACAATGTAACTTGCTGCAGAAACTCAACCAGCAGTGTCAGGTAACTGGCATCTCCCTTTTTGGGTGGTAGTGTGTTGATGCCAGTCGGACTGTATGAAGTCTGGGTTCAGGCAGTTTCATGCCATGTCAGGCAGTCTGTCGACTGTGTGTGAGTGAAGAACAAGCAGTGTTCGTGGAAAGCATAGCAGTGACCAGTGTCTGAGCAGTCAGTATTGACTCTGCTCGTATTCCTCCACCCTATTAATGACGATCATCATGATGATGCTATGAGCGTGTGTTTGTCTGTCCTTGTATATTAGCCGGCGTTTTATCTGCAGAACATTTTTTAAAGGACATTATGGCCAGTTTAACATATTTTTTAAAAGGTATTTTACTGGAAGACAATCTGATGATGTATGCTCAGTTTGACTTTTACACTCAGATTATTTATTGAAAAACAAACATTTAGTTTTAAATACGACCATGTTTGCCTCGTCGTACATTTTATTGTTGCACACACACACACACAGTCCGAGGGGGCAATTTCTGCTAATTGCCATGAGCCTCAAAACTTTTCAGATACAGTTTTGTTCTTCCCTTGCACCAATGATAATGATCACACCAATGATACTTGATAGCAAATGCATATAAGTACCACATTACAAGTGTACTTTGAGTTTGTGTAATACAAATCAGACAATCTGAAGAGTGAAATTTGCTACCTGGTGTAAGACTAAGAAATTTTTGTCCCCAGGTTCATCAAGAAAGCCAAGCAACAGCAAAGAGAAGACAACAACATTGGTCATGTTGTTATCTCAAAAAAGAAGAACACAGCTATAGAGCAGCATAAGGTAAGAAAAGTGAATGAACACTTACGAACATCGTGTTCTTTCATCATGTATAGAGGGGAAGGAGGAGGGAGCAGAACACTGCTGTAGAACCATGTAAGGTAAGCAATGGGTATGAACACTTGCAGTTGTCATGTTCTTGCATTATTTAAAGGAAATGAAATAAGCAGAACATTGCTACAGAGCAGCGTAAGGTAAGGAATGTGAATTAATGCCTTCAGAAATCAACTTCTTTCATCATGTAAAGGGGAAGAAGTAAACAGAACAACTGCTGTAGAACAGCAGAAGTGAGGAATGGGAATGAAGGGGGAAAAGCTGGCTTCTGTTATAGAACAGCTTAAGGCAACAAATGGGAATGTACAGTTGCAAAGATCATGTTCTTTCAACTTGTAAAGGAATTTAAAGAACAACAACAACAACAAATGGAGTCATGTCCAGCATGAACTCCAATAGAAAAATCTCACCAGACCAAAAGGGCCCGAGAGAGATTCAAACCCATAACCGTCACAAGCCCACAACCCCAGGATAACCAGGACGAGTCCAGCGTTCTGCCAACTGAGCTATCCGGGCTCTTTGTCTGTATCTGTTCATGGACTTCACTTTGTCAGTGTCTTCAAGGATTAGACTGTGGCTTTATACCCCCCCCCCTCCCCCACCTCAATAAAGGGGATACTTTTTGCTGAGGCACATCCAGGGGATGGGTTCCTGGGTGCTCAGAGCCCCCCCCTCTCCCCCTTTTTAATTTTTTTTTTTCAAAAATGGCGATAGATTTACTCATGCATGTTTCACAGCTGCCAAGGCCTCAAAAGCATAAAAAGCAGTTTGACAAAGTGTAGTATTCCAATTTAAGCATAGCACTCAAATGTTACAGGACAAGTCAGGTTCAGTGGCATATTCAGCTGCACTTTGCTTTGTAGTAGGCATGATTGCAGACTAAGATGGAAATCTCGCTCATCATCACGAAGTTTGACTTAACCTGCAAACATCAAAATAGTTAGCATTGAAACTAATTAACTATCAATAAGGCAGTAAAATCGCAAACGTCTTTACCAGTTTCTTTTTTCCGCTTTTTTTCCCCTCTCCTGGCTGAAGCTGGCCCTTTTTTTTTCTTTTTTTTTCTTTACAAAATATGTCTGAAGTTGATTTAAGCTGCCACTTTGTCCATGAAGCATTTCTGTGTGTGTGTGTGTATGTGTGTGTGCGAGTGTGTGTGCAGCATTTTGTCACAGAAAACAGCAGCATAACATTGTCGATGAATTCTCAGGATGCTACACCATAGCTTAGTGAACAGACATGTTGTAATCTACCGGGAAAGGTCTCCAGTCCACCTAAAAAATTTACTGTACATTCGGCCCTCTCATCCGGGGAATTGCTTCTGCATCCCACAGGAGCCTAGGCGGCCCCTTGATCCATGCTTCAACTTAGAATCCACCGCCCCACCCACGCCTTCTCCATCAGTACATGATTTGCCCATGTTTCGGTTGCAGATTAAGACATTGTTCAATGTTCTACTCAACATCTGTGTGACTAACAGTCCTCAGTCTGACAGCAGAAGACAAGCTGAACATAAACCCATTAAAAACATGATTGCTCAAAACTTTGGTCTTTTACATACATATATTTATCTATATATTCACTTTACGGTCGGCTGGGCTATAAGCAACATTATCTTATCTTATCTTATCTGTATTATGGTGAGAGTTGTTGATATATATAATGCATATTCTGTCTCCCACACGTACACATACTAGGTCAGCTGGTATATGGTAGTTGAAAGTTCGTCAACAGAACTATCCAGGAGAGCTTTTAAGAGAACGATTCTCAGACACCCTGACACAGGATACATTTTTTTCTACTTCTCACTACAAAGCCTCATGTGGTGATTCCAGTGCTAGTCTTTTGGAGATGATAGACAGGGGAGCCTTGTGGAGCCTGGACTTACACACTCAACAACAACAAAAGTTATAGGCAACAAGTGCTGCCCTTCACCTAAACCGGAGAAAGTTCAGGTTTACTGGTCAACACAACAGGGGAAACAGTGGGGGAGTGGACAGGGCCATGCTATGCCGACTCAATCTTCCCATGGAGGGCGGCCTAATTTTCACACAGAGAAATCTCATGGGCGATGTTCCGACTGTGAATGATGAAATTCTTGATGGCCGAAATGGACACGCCCTCCCTGCTGAAAACCTTGTGTTACGTGAATACTGAGGGCAGTTCCTGCTGGGACTGCATGACATCAACAATTGCCTTTACATGAATGGGGGGTAAATGGTAAAGTGGAGAACTACCAACCCACCCTCAGACCTGTTTACACTGAAGTTGCTCGTGGTGTGCTTTTTTTTTTGCTTTTTTTTTTGTATTTTCTGCAAAGTATGTGAACAAATCTTCTAAATTTTTGTGAAAACATTTGTTGTTGTTTTATTTTCTGATCTTATCTTATAGTAGCTACAGTAAAAGCAGGTTATTCCAACTTAAATTATTTTCAAACCTGATTCATGAACCTTACCTTGGCACAAATTCATGACCTCTCACCATTTTTTTTAAACATTTTGTAATTTGATGGCCTGTACTTAATATTGTTCCTGTATTTAAAGGCTTGCTGTTGATAAAGCAGAAATAGCCAGACACGAATCCATGTGTGAGAATTGGTGAGAGTTGTCGGTCTTTGGTCAAAGCACACCGAGCCACCACCATAATTGAAGTCTGCTAGCGCAGTTATCACTTAATAACTTTATCTCAAGATTTTGTTTGTTTGTATGTAGTACTGGTTGTATTTCTGCGAAACATGTATCAAGTACAGTGAAATCATATGGGTAAATAGGTCTGGACCTCAGATGATGTAGAGGTGAAGGAAGAGAGATGGGGCATGGTTGGAGAATGTTCAATATGGGCAGTTTTTTTTTTTTTTTTTTTCTTATTGTTTAATCACCTTTGAAATCTGCTGTGATCAAAAAGTATTGCAGTTCTTTAGAAAAACACACACTCGCACACACACACACAAACACACACACACACACACACACACATGAGAAATGGAGAGAGAGAGAATAAACCTGGCTTCAATGTGTGCAGGCGGAGAAGCTCCCATACATGTTCAAGTCGACGGGACACATGAAGAGAATCCTGTCCACACCCCTAGGGAAGGACAACATCAAGCCCAAGACGGTGGTGTCCAGAATCGGCCACATCATCCACCCCATACAGGAATCTGTTCTTCTTCAACAGGCCCAGAAAAGAAAGGCCATCGACATCGACATTGACATCAGTGCCTCCCAAAAGCCTAAAAGTAAAACTAATAAAAGACGACGGCGATGACGAGGTTGAGCTGTGCTTATGTGTTGGATCATTTATTGGTGTGGTGTTTATGTGTGCATCTCGATGCCTCTGAAAAGTCTAGAAGACAGCAGCGATGACAAGGATGAGCTATGCTGGTGTTTGTGTGTATAAATGTGTGTATCTGTGTGTATCTCGATGCCTCTGAAAAGTCTAGAAGACAGTGGCAATGACGAGGATGAGCTATGCTGGTGTTTGTGTGTATAAATGTGTGCATCTCGATGCCTCTGAAAAGTCTAGAAGACAGTGGCAATGATGAGGATGAGCTATGCTGGTGTTTGAGAGTGTTTGTGTGTATAAATGTGTGCATCTCGATGCCTCTGAAAAGTCTAGAAGACAGCAGCGATGACAAGGATGAGCTATGCTGGTGTTCGAGAGTGTTTGTGTGTATAAATGTGTGCATCTCGATGCCTCTGAAAAGTCTAGAAGACAGTGGCAATGATGAGGATGAGCTATGCTTGTGTTTGAGTGTGTTTATATGTCCAGCTTGATACCTCTAAAAAGTTGAACAGACGCAATGATGGCTTGGATGAGCTGTGCTGTTGCATGGGTGCATGTCATCGCCTCCAAGTTTGAAGATGATGGCAACAACGTGATGTTTTCATGTATGAATGCATTTGTCCATGTGTGCATGTTGGTGTTCAAAAGATGACTTGAGCTGTGCTTGCATACTAGTGCGTTTGTGTACATGTGCCTATCAATAACTCTGCAGTGTCTAACAGTGCAGCAGTGACTTGGATGAGCTATGTGTGTATGAACACTTATGAGTGTAAGTATGTGTGTATTTGCATGTTCTCCATTAAAGTGTCTGTGCACGAGCAAGTCTCGACTCATCATGCATATATGTGAAGTTGCTGCCGATATCACCCTCAAACAATTTATTCCATGACCAAATCCTCAGTCTTTAAGTCTCCTGTCTGCAAGAGTTCTGGCATGCAAGACATACGGTCAGTCATGCTGTTGCTCAGTTGAACTGTCACATATTCCAACATTCATCACAATGCAAAGTTAACTCTATAACATCAGCTCATCCTCTCACATACTTCAACATTCATCACACATGCAAATTTACCTCTGTAATTCATCACATGCAAATTTACCTCTGTAATTCATCACACATGCAAATTTACCTCTGTAATATCAGCTTATCCTCTCACACATATCTCCTGCAACTTTCAACAGCCTCCCCAACATCAAATCATAACCAATGTTCCTAATCAGCTGACACAATTGCATCACTGTACCCTTTAAATAGAACTGTGCGATACACGCCTTGATGTTTGCAGCAATAAAAACTACATTTCCTTTACAAAAATAACTGCAAAAAGTTTTAGCTATCTGACAATTTTTTTTTTCTCACTGTAAACAAGAGATATTGCTCTCCAATGAAGCGACACCTTTAAACTGTCAGAAAACCTTTCTATTTATCAGATCTCAAAGTTTATCACCATCATGGCTTAAGTCAAATTTCCCTTATTGTATTTTTTTCTCTCATTCATATCTCAAATTAACTTTATTATAAAAGTTCCCTATCCCTCACGTCTAAAGACAAGCTCCGTTAGGATAACGGTCATAAGTAAAATAACTCGCCTTATTATAACCGTTTTCTAGCCACTGTGTCTTAAATCAACATGTCTCAATCAACTTCTCTCATTCTTACCCATTTCTATCCATCAAGTCTCAAATCAGCTCCTATACTTTTGGTTTTCTATTCATCACGTCTCAAATCGACTTCCCTTAATATACATGTTTTCTATCCATCATGACACAAATCAACTTTCCTTTCTTTGTTTTCTGCAAAAAACACTTTCCTATGCGTGTATCCCCACCAAGAACAGCAGCAACATGTCTCACCACAGGTCAAAGCAAGTGATGGCAGAGGCTGTGCTGTCCTGGTCACTATATCCAAACAGCGATGGATCCATGCAGTGATGTACAGTGTCCAGTTCAAATTTACCAACAGAGTTTCTGATAAAGTACATACCATTTTCAAATACCAGTACATAAAATTTGAAATGTCTACAGATTCTTTTGAAGATTTTCTATGGTCAAGCTCTCTCTATGGGTTTCTTCTTTCTTAAATAAAAAAAATGTCAACATATGTTTAGCCTCCCACACATGGGCTGTATAGTATTACACTCCATTCGCAACCTACATGCTACCCATTGCAGGGCGGCACTGTATGATTCCGCAGGAACGGTTAGAACCTTTTTTTTTTTCTGTTTACTCAAAAACGGTCTGTCTTAAAATGCAAATTATGAAACTAGATCAGAAATTTAACACAGACATGAAAAAAAAAATCAAGTTGCTTTGTAAGCAATGGTTCTGCAACCATAAATGTTGCATATATATATATATAAGGAAAGACTAGCCCCACCAGTGTCCATAAAACAGACTACAATGTTCACTTATTTTCAATGTCCACTGATTCGAAACATGTCAAAGTCAGTTCAATGAGGTGTGAATTTTCAGTCTGTCATGCTGAACACCACGTGTGTGTGTGTGTGTAACATCATACTGAATGCAGTTTACAGACCACAAATGAAATAGGCTGTGGAAGAAAACCTTGCTGTGGAATGTGGGACATGAAATGTTTATCAACTTCAATGAAATTTCCTCCCAATAATGTGCATGAGTGTCTGAGAGTGTCTACACATCAACATGTGTCTGATGCATGTATAAGATATAAATTTTGCATAAAAAGATTCACTTTGTGACAGAAATTAAAGAAAAACTGTAGTGATATGAACCAGGACTCAGACTTACTCTGTCACCTTGCAAGTCACATGCCCATTTTCAGCCATATTTTGATAGAAAAATACAATACTCGAAAACACACCACCAATCAGTCGATTCTGTTGCCAGTGATGGTCGGTCAAGGAGATTATGACTGGCAGGTTTTCGTCATTTACACAGAAACGATCATATTTCAGTCAACTGTGTGCTTGCAACATTCATAAGTGCATCATTCTGAAACTTCTTCATTCAAACTGCAGTGTCGAGGAAGTCCAAGTTGAGGGGAAGGAAGTCGGTGTGTGGCGTTCAAACCAGTGAGCCACTGATAACAGTTTTTGTTCTTGGAATCTCTGACCAATGAACTGCAGGCCGATGGGCAGACCACGAGGTGACAGTCCTGCTGGTACGGTCACGGCTGGCAACCCTGGTGCAGGAAACAATGAGATCATCGACATTTTTCAACAGCTGGTAAAACTGATGAACACAAAGGGATCACTGACATTTTTCAACAGCTGCTAAAACTGATGAATAAAACACAAAGGAATCACTTGACATTTTTCAACAGCTGGTAAAACTGATGAATAAAACACACAGGGATTATTGACATTTTTCAACAGCTGGTAAGACTGATGAACAAAACACAAAGGGATCACTGACATTTTTCAACAGCTGGTAAAACTGATGAACAAAACACAAAGGGATCACTGACATTTTTCAACAGCTGGTAAAACTGATGAACAAAACACACGGGGATTATTCACATTTTTCAATAGCTGGTAAAATTGATCAACAAAACAGAACAAGATCACCGACATTTTTTTAATAGCTGGCAATCATGATTAATGAAACAGAATGACGTCATCAACATTTTTCAGCTGCTGGCAATCCCAAATCACAAAACAGATTATGATCACTAAAGCTGGTGATTATGATTAAAACCACAGAATGTGGTCAGTGACATTCCTCTATTTACAGTAACACTTCCTAAAAAACAGATCGGTTTGAGCTTGCAAGTGCTGTTCTATTGCTGTATTATGACAAAGCAAAAAAAATACATATCAGGCATGGAAATTGGCCGCAGATTCGCGGATTTCAGCTGGAAAAAAAATTCTGTCCGCTAAAAAAAAAAAATCTGTCCACGGAAAAAAAAATCCGCCGAGTAAGTTTTTCACGCGGGGGGAAAAATCCTGTGCACCGTCTCGCGCATGCCCAGAGGTGACTGGAACATTGTGTGTTCAGCTTGCTCTGCTTTCCGCTTCCGCTCGAGAAGAGAGAACAATGGCGACGCGTATCATTGAACGAGGCAATAAATTCCGACGACTCTTCGTGTGCGAACGCCTGGAGGTGGGAGTGGGTGGCAGTTGTGCACGAAGTATAATGGAAAGAAGAGTTGAGGAAAGAACGTGTCGGCACCCGATTCCGTAAAGTGGACTTGCCAGGCGAGGCACGATGCGTCACTTGCAACAAGCATATCCAGTATGGAAGTCGTGGATTGGTAGCGCTTCTTCTTCTTTCCTTTGGTGCCCACGATCATGAGGATGATCATTCTGGCACATAAAGGGGGGGGGGTTGTTACTTGTAGGCAGTCCATTTGCGCTGACAGACCATCTGGCCGGCAAACGACACTTGGAGAAGAGTGCTACTCTTGCAAACAACCAACGCTTCCCAGGTAATTTTGACAATAGACAGATGAAAATTACAGGACAGTATTGTGAAATGAAATGGTTTGGGTTTTTTTATCTGCTTTTTTCACCAAGGATACTGTTGCAAACTTGTCAGGCAACACTTTCCACAAGTGCTTATTGAATTCAACAGATGAAGGTAAAAAAAAAAATTGCTTGCATGAAGATATTAATTGTCATTATTATTTTAAATTAATAACAGGGTATGACAGTCTATTACAGAGAGAATGAACATGAAGAAAGAATGAATACTTTTGTAATGACTGTTTTTAGTCCAGAAAATACACATTTTTGCTGTTTAAATTAAAGGAATTATGTGCACAGATTTTACCATAAATTTCTATTTTTTTCCGGGGGAGCATGCCCCCGGACTCCCCTAGTTTCAGCTGATTTTAAATTTTCCAATTCCCATGCCCGACATATATATATTAAGCAAATCAGATAAACTGGTGGCTACTCCATATAGAAAGTAGTTTCGAAAACAAAGTTACAAACATGGCTCTTCCAATCTCTATGTTCTACAAACACACTTAACAGAAAAATACATTTTCGAAAACAAACGAAGTCACCACAGCGCAGTTAGTGTATCAAGATTGACAAGAACAGTCTGGGAATTCCCTGTTAAGCGCAGTTAGAGTATCAAGATTGACAAGAACAGTCTGGGAATTCCCTGTTAAGCGCAGTTAGAGTATCAAGATTGACAAGAACAGTCTGGGAATTCCCTGTTAAGCGCAGTTAGAGTATCAAGATTGACAAGAACAGTCTGGGAATTCCCTGTTAAGCGCAGTTAGAGTATCAAGATTGACAAGAACAGTCTGGGAATTCCCTGTTAAGCGCAGTTAGAGTATCAAGATTGACAAGAACAGTCTGGGAATTCCCTGTTAAGCACAACTGCCAACCATCGTCAATCCACAAGGAGCAGTCAATGTCAAGTCGCCAAGAGGCAACCCACCGGAGGAGACACTGCACTGCTGCCGAGTCACTTCGGTGGTGTTCAGTGGCGCCTGTTCTGATCTAACATACGCAGGACACCACCTACTAAGCCCCCTACTGATGACAATAATTGCTTAGTTGCAGAGCCGGCGTGAGTGAGCTCTCCATCCGGAGGGCGCCACCACATCCGTCCAACGACAGCCCCCATGGACTCGCTGATACCGGTGACCCCGACGGAACCAAACCAAACCAAACCAAGGCCACAGACGTGGAGAGGACATCGAAATTGAGGTCACCATGACAGCAGGGCATGAAGGGCCACAGAATTGGAGACATTTTTTTTTTATGCTGATCAATGAGAATGAGGATGATTAAGATGATGCTACGGATTTCCATTTCGGTCTGAGACTACATGACAGGGATGTACTCTACGCTTCCTTTCATAATATATCCCGGCATCAACCAGGCCCGACAGATACATGCACCTGCAGTGTTGGTCAAGAAATTTGAGCATTAAGTGGATGAAACTCGACTGTGTGGTCCCAGTCTTCCCAACTGAGTCCGCAGCAAACTCAACTCTGGGTAGGAGCCGGTCGGGGCAGAAAAACCCACATGACTCTGATGGGATTCGAACCCACGAACTACAAGCCGGGAGTCCGCGACGCTAACCACTTCGCCACGACGGCTGGTTCCAATGCAGACTCAGTTTGTAGTGATGTCTGCAGGTCGTTACACTGAGGGTCACTGTAGTAAATGGACCTCCCAATGCAGACTCTACAAATCCAGTTTGTAGTGATGTCTGCAGGACGTTATATAGAGGGTCACTGTGCTAAATGTTCTCCCAATGCAGACTTTATAGACTCAGTTTCTCGTGACGTCTGCAGGTCATTATACAGAGGGTCACTGAAATAAATGGACCTCCCTTTGCAGACTCTACAAATCCAGTTTGTAGTGATGTCTGTAGGTCATTATACAGGTCACCGAAATAAATGGACCTCCCAATGCAGACTCCACTGTCCGAGTTTGCAGTGATGTCTGTAGGTCGTTATACAGAGTGTCATTGTTCTAAATCGACTTCCTGCTGTACACTGCTTCCCTCTACAGATACAGTTTGAAGGACTTGAGGAGGTTGCTACAGACAAACACATGGGGATCACTGTCAAGCAGTCTCACTATATTGCCCTAACCTAAACCATAGCACAGATCTCAGTCCCACCAAACATTGCCCCTACCTGCTAGGTTGACCGGCTGTGTAAACACGTCTTGCTGCTCGGAGCGGGCGCGACTGTCCTCCGCTGTGAACCAGCTTTGTGTCGGAGCATCGCTCAGCGTCGTAGGTGTCAGCAAAACGTCCACTCCAGAATCAAACACACGTCGGAAATCGCCGCTGATCAAGCGACGCACCTTCTGCGCTTTCAAGAAGAAGCGTTCATAGTTCCTGGACACAGACAGTCCGCTGGTTAAATATCCCTTCGTCACAGGTATAACCTGTATATTTCACACACATAGTTTTATGCACCTGTCCATGTTTTAGCATATATTTTTTACACAGTTTTTTTATCTTTTCTAATATGCGTACTGTTCCTCACTATCCACAGTCCACATGACCCAAATGCTGTGTTCGCAGTTGATATCAAGCAAGTTTCTCTTCTCTCCATCAGTATTTAGATTTGTTGTAACCTGGCTTGTTCTAGGAACTGAGATCAACAAAAATGGGAGTTAGACTTTCTTTTACTTACTGTCTTTACACTTGGTAATAATGCGCTCAAAAGTCATGGCTAAGCTGCAAGCTCCAGTTTACACTTCATTCAGTGTATGTTCATTATCATAGTAGTAACTCATAAATTAATGCACAGACCTCAAAAACTGAAATAATTTTTTTTTTTTTGAGGGGGGGGGGGGGGGGGGGGGATTTGTCCAGAAGGATCTGTGTTTCTTTTGATAACATCTCGATCACAATTTCTGTAATTTGATCCTTATCCATGATTTTCACATGCCACATTTTTTTTTTTTTTTTTTAAGGGCTTTTTTTTTTTAAAAGATGAAGGAACAGTTGTGTGAGAGTGTGTTTGAACTAATTGTAGTTGTTTTTTTTTCCTTTCTATTCTCTTTTATGCTATTTTGGGTGCCCCCACAGGGGCATTGATTCTAGGCAAAGCATTCCTGCCATCCCTTGACAGCCAGACCCAAGTTCATCAGGTAACCCACAGAGAAGACCCTGCACTGCCACCCAGTTGCTTCACTGGGGTTCATAGTGTTTGTTCACATCAAACATATGCAGGACACCACCTGCTGAATCCCCACCTGATGACTAATCGCATAGTGTGAGAGTGTGTGAAGACGTTAGTTTCAAAATTCTTATGCACTAAAAACTGCAGTCATGCTGAAATGTGAATCATGTTCAGCTTTCACCAAAGTATAACCATGCGAAAACTACTGTACTTCATTTAAAAGAAAATAAAACAAAAATGCCTCTGCTCAACCATGATGCTGGCAGTGACCTTGTCAGAGTGTGACAACACAGCAGTTCACAAGCAGTGCTTTCCCTTTGCTAATTTTTGTGCACATTGTTTTGGTCGGTCGGCTTTAATCCAACAGTGCAGCATTTTGTTGTCATGCGGAACATAGATTTCTGACACCCAGCTGTTGTGACCTTTTTTTTTTTCTTTTTTTTTCCTCTGACCCCCTGACATCCCTGAAACAGTAAATGACTCATAAGCCAAACTGTCAGAATTCAACAGTTTTTCTGGGAAGACAGTCTAACATTTTATGTGAAAAAGGCAATCTTCTGACGAACAGGTCTGGTGCAGACACTCTATGGCACTGTGCTGAAGCTTAATTGTAGGCAAATCACCTACATGCTTTCACATGTCTAAGCTACAGCATCTGCAGAATAATGATATTTTTTTCTTTAAAATGCACATACTACAATTCCAATCTAGGGGACATTAGACAGGCTGTAGGCTGGATTATATGCCATTCTTTCCTTTCAACAGAAAACAGAGTCACTAAAGATCTCTGATATTGTTGTTTTGAAACGGTTGAAGTTCCCTTTTCACAAACAAGATGCAACTTTCACTGTATGAGGCAACCAAACCGGTCACATGTTTTTTTTATGACCAAGGAACATTATTTTCATGGAAAAGTTGTCTACTTCTTCCCAGCGCACTTGCTGATAGCCAGTACAAACAATATAAAGCCAGCATCCTACTTTAACACATTCTCTCCTTCAAAATTTAGAGAAAATTTTCTGTAATTTCTTAAATTTACGAATAGCACTTGTAATCTATCTGAAAACTATAAAAGTGCACATAACAAACTTTCAAATAAGGTGTAGCCTGTAAGCTTTTACCCCTTTGTGTTGTTTTTTTTTATGGCCAAAACAGTGCATCACACTGTGATGATCAGTCTATTTCTAGTTCACCATCACTGAACGGACTGTGTTTTCACACTTCCAACTCTCTGCAAAGAGACAACAGTCAGTTTTCAACCACCCACATGCATAAAAACAACATGACCTTAACATGAACAGGACTCCCACTTAGTACAGATGCATATTTCAGCTAAGTTGAAAATGAAACTCTCTGAAAAATAACTACGGTATCAGCACACAAACATCAGAACATAGGGAAGGAAGTGATAGCAGCTTCTGAGAAGTGCTAGACACGTTTTTAATACACTAGCAAACAACACTGGTGTCAAGAAATCTCATAAAAACTTCTTTGCGAGAACAGGCAGTCACCATTTTGTTTACCTGATCAATAAGGAAGCAATGTCACACTCTGTTATTGTGTTTCAGCAATACACTACAAACATAAAAGAGACTAACAAAAACTGTACAAGTATAACGATCTTGGTTTTGGTTTGAACAAATCGTGGACAATTGAAGATTTGATTCTCTGATTTGCGTCAGACTGCACCACTTTCAAAGCAAAATTCAATTTTCTTGTTTTTCTCTGGGGGTGGGGTTCATGCCAGCAGGAATTCTTTTGAATCCCAGGCATTTCAACATTTCCTCAGTGACAGCCCGCATAAATTACCTGCACTCATGCCACCTGGTAGTGCCTTCATCGCTTGAAACCATGATGAACAACTAACATTCACACCACTTACATGTACTTACGAAGATATTGCTTTTACTGTTGCCACTCGCAGCATTGTACGAAATTACTGCTGTAGAGCGTTTGCTTACAAAGCTATCACATTCATGAATGGACACAGTGGCAAGCCTAACTTAAGCAGTGTGGTGTCTTTTCCACAGTAATGTTCCACATTTGTAACAGTCACTGACAATCAGTATATATTCCTCACTTTCTGAGCAGGAAGAAATTGCCAGCAAGGATTCTGCCTCGCACCACATGGTTGAAGCCTTCATGCCTGGAAGCGGCAAAGAGTTCTTCCGTCGATTCCTCGCAGCCTGCCCTGTGACCTGCCTCCAACAGCCGCACACACAATCACCATCCAACCATTGCAATTTTCTGATGCACTCGAAAGAAGTGGGAAGCGTATGCTTCTTCCAAATTCACAACCAACCTGAGATTTTTTGAGACAGTCCAAATGAGAAAAAGTTTTTGCACCAGAAAGTGCTGTGGAAGAAAATGAACAGGAATCTACTTTTTCAGATTGACATACCGTTCATGATTATTAGCGAATTAATCCACTGTTAAAAATCTTTCAGAAAATTATTCATATCAATCATGACATTAAAATTTTTTATCAGTTCACGTACATACTGGGCATGATCAGACCATTTTATGTGTAATAAAACTGAAAAAACACACATACATATTAAAACATACATACATTAGCATGTAAGAACACTTACTTTTTTTTTTACATACATGGGCACTCATGCACACGTACATACATCCTCCTGCATATTTAGAATAAACCTACACAAAATACATTTCAATGTTACTGAATGTCATCACATGTCCCCCACCCCACCCCCATCCCTCCCCACACATGCACAAAGAGCCAAACAACACACAATCATGTGCTTGTTAACAGCTACCAGACATCACTTTTAACTACATGCTCCCAATGATGTGACCATTTGTCTTTAAGCATTATGGGTCTTGGAAGATCTGTATCATCGACAGTGGGCAAGACATGGTAAAGCTTCTGTGAAATATATGGACTTGAGAGACCAACACTGTTGGAAAGTGCGTGCCTGGTTGTCCAAAATGACACCTGATAAAAGACTACAACATAATAGTTCCTGCAGAATGTGTCCTCAGACATGTGTAGACCAAACTGTGTAATTGATAAACCTTTTTTCTTTTTCCATGCAGATTAACTAACATTCGACAACAAATAGATAAAAGAGGTTCAGATAAAAACATGAATGCTTACTGGTACATTTTGATGGGTTCAGGAAACATGGTTTCATAGTGTCTCTGGGCCCCAAGTGATCCAGGAAGCATTGCCAAGTTATATACATATATACACACATATATACGTACACATACACACAGTACACCCCCACAAGGTCAACACACTCTCTCACAGTACAAAATCCAATGATCTCCCGAAGTATCACCCCCGTGTGCCCAGCCTCACCGAACTCGATGCCGTCATAGCGCGCCATGTTGGAGGCCACCTCGCAGCAGCACAGC
>CM031607.1:36757296-36762296 GCA_018398815.1 Conus ventricosus | reverse complement strand
TATCTTTGCTGCTGTTTTGATTTGTTGGTGTCATCGCTACAGGCAATAATTCTTCTTTCTTAAATGGATCACTTCTCTCTTAGTTATATTGTTAATATCACTGTTGTTACTGTTAATCTTCAGCCCTGATGTGGCCCTTTGCGGTCGGCTGGGCTATAAGCAACATTATCTTATCTACTGTTAATCTTGTTGACGATGATGCTGTTATTCACACGATATGATGTTTTAATCCAAGTGTAGAATTATGCACCATGTGGTAACAAACTTTTCCACCAGCTAAATTGTGCATTGAAACTTTAAAACATGTAATGTATGATCAGGTTGTACACCTTAAAAGTCTTATGTGTAAGCAGCAAAACCCAGAAAATCCTGCTCACTCAGGACTTCTTGCAGTTCACCTCTGTCCACTTTGCTAAGAAAATTCCACAAACGATGGACAATGCCCATGCATCTACATCCAAAAAGTCCTGTCTCTCTGACCATGCCCAAGCATCAAAGTTTTCAAAACCCACTCATAATACACTTCCCTTAGTCATTCATGCGTCAAAGCCCACAGCGGCCCAGTCACACAAGGCTATCTTTGCTCTACATTCATTCATCTAAGCTCAGAAAATCCCACTCACGCCAGAGCTGTTCCACCGGCCACAGCCGCGGCACTGCCCCCTGAACTGCCTCCAGCCACCAGCCAGTCACTGTCGTCGTCAAACCTCAGCCTTTCCACCCCTGACTGGCTGACCTGTGACCCACATTCCGCCGACACACTCTCCGCCTGGGTCAGTTTGGAAACCGACGTGTGGAGGCCGCGTCTCTTCAACCTAACAGCATCTTTCGAGGGACTCTGAGCAGACGGCTGACCACAGGAAGAGAGCTCAGCTCGGAAGCGATAGCGGTGGGGAATCGTTTGGAACAGCAGCGTCCATGGACTTTTAACGGGCCCTACTATACTCTCCGTGGAGCCTGACCTGAAAGACAAATGCTGTTGACAAGACATTTTGAAACATCTTATTCACTTCTGTGTTATCTTTCCAAAGTAAAACCATTCTTCAGTCAGGAATTCTTTATCATTCCAATTCTGAAAACGATGTCAGAATCTTTTTTTCTTTTTTTTTTTTCAATTTTCTTTTTTACAACATAGTTTAAAATTCAGGATTTTTAAAGAATGACTTAAATCCGGGATCTGGGATAGGTGGAAACTACGCAAGATTCCTTTGTTGTAAAGTCAGTCCTTTTGTTGTAAAGATAGTCCCTTGGCTGTAAAGTCAGACCTTTTGTTGTAAAGATAGTCCCTTGGCTGTAAAGTCAGACCTTTTGTTGTAAAGATAGTCCCTTGGCTGTATAGTTAGACTTTTTGATGCAAGTCAGAATCTTCATGTTAAGTCAGGCCTTTGATATAAAGGCAGACCCTACAGTGTAAAGTCAGACCCTCTGACGTAAAGTCAGACCCGTTGCGGTAAAGTTCGACCTACTGATGCAATTCAGATCCTTGTTGTAAAGTCAGACCACTGATGTAAAGGCGGACTCTCTAATGTATAGGCGGATCCAATGCTGTAAAGTCAGACCCTCAGAAGTAAAGGAAAACCCTCTACTGTAAAGTCGAACTGTTTGATGTAAAGTCAGACCCTTCACTGTAAAGTCAGACCCTTCACCGTAAAGTCAGACCCTACACTATAAGGTCAGACACTGACGTAAAGTCAGACCCTACACTGTAAAGTCAGACCCTACACTGTAAAGTCAGACCCTATACTGTAAAGTCAGACCCTACACTGTAAAGTCAGACCCTTTGATGTAAAGTCAGACCCTTCACTGTAAAGTCAGACCCTACACTGTAAGGTCAGACCCTTTGACGCAAAGTCAGACCCTACACTGTAAAGTCAGACCCTACACTGTAACGTCAGACACTTTGACGCAAAGATAGACCCTATGCTGTAGACCTGAGACCCTTTGATGTACAGTCAGAGCAGGTCTTATGGACGACACAAGCCCCTTTCACTGCCAATGGACCTTAACCCCAAGGCACAACCCATCTTTAAGAAGCCTCAGGCTTATGGGGGCATCAATCTTGCTTTATTACCCTGTGAGAAGGTAACCTGCGATTCCATGGACAGCACACACTTTGTGCATATGAAAGAGCCCACGTCAACCAGGTAGCTGTCCCCAGCAGAATTCAGCAAGAAAACTTCACTCTGACAGGTCAACAAAAATAAGATACCGGCATAACCACGAAGTTGGGTCTGTACCATGGCAATGCCCGCTCCTTGAAGTGAGCCGTCTGAATCTTACACAAAGAAATCTGCTTTGTCGATGAAATGATACTCGATTTCATGTTCTGCATCCAAGCTATAATAACTCAATCCTTTGGTGACAGATCTCTTGCTCTTCAGGTCCCCACCGTCTGGAACGATATCCTAAGAATGTCAGATAGTGTGTTTCTGGAGACAGTATCAATCTGGATCTAATTGCAAAGTGAGACGACTGCAGGCGGAAATCTAAACAAATCTTATATAAATGTTAGCGAACCGCCCAGAGAAACGTGGACAAATGAGTCACAAGGCAAAACACAATGCGTTTCGACCTCTTAGGTCTTCAGGTGAGACACAAACGAATAAAACAACGAAAATTCACTTATCTTAGATTGCTTCAGATCGCTTCAGAGTTCAGCGCAAGGAAGACTATCTGACATTCTTAGGATATCATTCCAGATGGTGGGGACCTTTGCGGTGAACTCTGAAGCAATCTGAAGCGATCTAAGCCAAGTGAATTTTAGTTATTTTATTCGTTTGTGTCTCAACTGAAGAAGACCTAAGAGGTCGAAATGCGTTGCGTTTTGTCTTGTGACTCGTTTGTCCACGTTTCTCTGGGTGGTTCGCTAACATTTATTTAAGATGAGTATCAATTTGGCTTTCAAAAATTCATCGTGTGTGTCATGGTACCTCTCTTTCTCATTTTCCTGTCATGATCTTCCTTGTTTGAGAATGATGAGGTTGAAAGGAGGTGATGGTGAGAAGTTATCTCTGTTTTGCACTGTACCACACTGATTTGATGATTCTGTATTGTACTGTACTGTACCGCGTTAATTGTAGCATACTACAATGTCCTGTCTTGTATCATATTTCATTGAACTGCCTTACATTGTAAACAACTGTGCGGTACCGTACTGAATTGCACTACACTGTATTGCATTGCATTATACTGTGCAAGGTTGTTTTGTACCATGCTGGTTTGTAGTGTGTATCATTTTTTTTATTGTACTGTATTATATCGTACCAAATCAAACTGTCTTGGACTATATTGTACTGTGTTGTACTGAATTATACTGTCAAGTTTCACACAATATGGCACCCTGCTGGACAACATTCTATCGCTCCATCACAACAGCAGATGTCTCTGTGTGGAATTTGGATTGTCATACCCGGGACCAAACATACTGATAGAAGAGGATTAGTATCATGCCTTGGCTGTTTGTTGGAGTCCTGTTTGCCCCCAGAGGTCAAAAACCACTCACATGCACCACTGTCACCCCTCAGGTCACCAGTTTCTTCTTGTCCACTGTTCAGTGAAACAGACCCACTGCCTGCATGAAGCTTTTGCTCCCACAGAAACCACTATGCATGTACAGTATGACCCATTAGCTGCGAAGAGTGGCCAACAGCCAGCGTGTGTACAGGACATGGACAATGTGTTAATCATATCAACAAAAAGAGGTGAACGCCTTCAGTTTGCACAATGAAGCTGTATGTAGCCAAAGGGGAAGGTTTCTTCTCCCTTCTGTACCTCTGCCAGATGGAGCATGTCTCCACAGACTACTTCTTTTGTCTTTTTTTTTCTCATCTGTTCTATCTGTATTCTCTGTTTACCTATCAAAATTAATGAGCTTTTTGGTCAAACATTGCACCTGTTAACTCTCCTATTTCCACGGTTTCTTTAAAGTGCTAAAAGGCTAGCCTTAAGATCATGACTTTATTTCTAAAAGAACGAGACCTGGGATTCTCCCACCTCTTAAGAGAGAGCGCTACTCACTGAGCCAAATGTCAACCATCAATCTTCTCTGATTTAACAGCTGGACTTAACCCATTTCTGATTCAGTAGCCAAAACAAAATCAATACTGTGAGCTGGGCTGCCATGAAGAAAACACTGAGAAACCAATGGCCACTTTTAAACTAATGATGCAAAAGTTCTAATGCAGGTTCAACAGAGATTTTATGTTCTAACTGAAAAATAACTGGACGTTGTAACAAAGGATTTGGACCACGCTTACTGTTCTAAGTTAACTCGTGAAATCAGGCAATGCGGCAGCCATCTTGTTTAAGTTATCTCATTAGTCAGAATAAGTTACACACATCTAATCTCATGTGATTTTTAAAAACAGATACATACATAAACAAAAATCAAGGATAAGAAAAAGAAAACTAAAACAATGAATCAATTGATAAAAGAAATTACGGTATTTCATTTCAGTTCTGTCAAATAATACATACTGCAATCAACATTAAATCTCACCCCATAGCGAATTCATCCAGGTTGGTTTTCCCGACCAAGACGGCTCCCTGGTCCAGCGTCTTCTGCACCATCGTTGCATTGAAGGGGGGATAATAGTTCCACAGCATGTGTGATGCACAGCTGGTGCGTACGTCTTGAGTGCAGAAATTGTCCTTGAAGGCAACCGGTACACCTTCCAGCAAACCTGGTGATTCGGTTCTGTCTGGGGAAAGAAAATTTTGGGAGAATTCCAATTTTGAGACATGTCAGATGTCAGATTTTGAAAAAAAAAAAAAAAAAAAAAAAAAGGAAAAAAATTTGATGGGTGTGCACAGTTTCACATCCATTTAAGAGCAAGGTGCATTCATATCCTTTTCTGAAGAAAAAAAAGGAAACTGTGAGGTAATCATACTTCGAGCAAGAATTTTCAGGGATGCAGATGGAACCAAAACAAGTATATGTTTTTCCCCAGTGCTGAAAATGTTGCTGGCATTGCCGTCATGAACACTTTCACTCTCAGACA
>CM031607.1:36732296-36744796 GCA_018398815.1 Conus ventricosus | reverse complement strand
GGATATGAGGATGTATATCATACAGATTACACTTGTACAGAAAAAAAAAAAACTTTGTCAGCCAATAAATTCGGTGCAAAATAATATCTGTCTGAACATTCACTCCAAATCAAACCAGTTCTTTTATCCATATGAAAGTTGTGGCAACGAGAGACAACAGCTATCTTGTTTGTAACGAATAAGATGTGGATTTGAAATGGTAAGAAGGTAATTTAGTAAACTTCGTCTTTTTCTTTTTTTCTTATTTTTAATCTTTGTCTCTTATGTAGAAAAATAATGTCTATGTCGGCTACCAGATCTGCAAAAACTGAAAACTTGCTTGTGATTGGTGCCCAGTAAGATCGTGATTCATTCGCTGATTAACGGGCAGACGGTAAAACCCTGTTTCGGCCGCCCGTTACTTTCAAAACGTTCGGACCAAACATGGCAACAGACAGACAGCCGAATTTTGACACTGAGATGAATGAGAGGGCTGCAACATAGCTAGTCACTATGCAGTGATTGAAATGAAATTTTAAAACCCAAACTTACACACACACACACGCACGCACGCACGCACGCACGCACGCACACACGCACGCACGCACACGCACACACACACACACACACGCACACACACACACACACACACACACACACACACACACACACACACACACACACACACAGAGTCGGTTCCGTACAAACATGGCTTGGATTCTTCTTTCCAGATCTGCTGTGAGTGTTCATGTCTCACGTGCATACATGAAGATGGAATGTACCAATGCACACAGGAGCCTGATTTTGCACTTTGTGGAGGTATTATTTTCCTTCTCTATAGGGTCCAGTCTGGAGAGTGCTACCCTTCGGAAGATTTCTGGTTTGAATCCTTGATGATTAATGGTAGATCACGACCGTTGAACATTTCCTAGTTTCTGTCCACGGACAGTTATATCAGCTGCGACGGTAGTATTGTGGATGGCCATGGTTCATGATCGCATGGATGGCTTGGTCTTCTCGGCTCTGATTTTCATGCCATGTCTTTTCGATGTATCATTCAGTCTATAAACAAGCTTGGAGTTATAATGATTCCAGGAATATGTAGAAAAGTGCAGGAGATAGCAGGCAACCCTGATGAGCTGCGACTGAAGTGTGGACCAGTCTCCAAATACACCCTTTCTACATACAGCGCCGGTCACTTTGGAATATAGTTGCTGGATTTGTGTTGATGAGCTTTTGCATGCCCCAATTTGTGTTGCTGAATTTCTTCTTTGTGGCCCATTATGTCTCTGTCAAAAGCCTTCTTGAAGTCTATGAAGTCGTGCTAAAACTGCTCCCACTGGTGCAGGAGGAGGCTGAGGCCAATGATACGCAGGTTAAAGATCTGTTCGGTGATCTGTCTGCCTTTGCGGAATCCTGCCTGTCTTTCAGCTCTAAGTGTATCTGTTTGTGGCAGTGATCTGTTCAGAATGACGTCGATCATTGCTTTGCTGACTTGGCTGATCTTACCGACAATGCGGTAGTTCTGGCAGTGTTACAGATCTTCCTTCCTTGGAAGGGTCACGATTAATGCACGAGTCTTTGTCTGGAACTGTTTGCCAGAGTTTGTCGGAGACGGCAGTCATAATATCAGTTGCTACTACACCTCCGCCATGTTACTACTACACCTCCGCCATGTTACTACTACACCTCCGCCATGTTACTACTACACCTCCGCCATGTTACTACTACACCTCCGCCATGTTACTACTACACCTCCGCCATGTTCTACACCTCCGCCATGTTACTACTACACCTCCGCCATGTTCGTGTTCTTAATGGATGTTGGCAATATCCGAGGCTTTGCCAAATTAGAGACGTCACTACTGCTACGACAACTCGTCACGGATTACAAGAAAGTCATCTTCAGTTGATGAATCCTGTATTGTTAACGTGTTTGGATCTCTTTTGCTCCGTTTGTCAAAGTTTTCATAGCAGAACTCTAGTGATATTCGGTTAATCTGCTTATGGTGATTTCATCCTGTGTGAAGCAGTCAACGTCTTTGTCCTGAATGGTAGTGACTTAACTTTGCTTCTGTTTGGTCAGTTCTTTCACAGTCTTAAAAGCTTTCTTTTTCTCGTTGTTGTGCAGGTTGTAGTCTTCACACTAATGTTTGATCCATCCTTCCTTTGCGTCGTTAATTTTCCGGCTGATCTGGTTTCTAGTGCTGTATTTCCCCCCCCCCCCCCCCCCCCTCTTTTCTGCAAAGCTACCTCTGGTGGTGCACATCTCCACGCTATTCCTTGTAATCCATGGCTTCGGTTTCCATCCGCCAATTCACGGACTATCTGCAGCTGTTTCAGTGATCAGTTGTTTGAAATAGCTCTTGACAGCTGCAGGGTCTTCTTCACGCGGTAGCGCTGGGGCACAAGTTTTCCTCCTATGGTGGCTTTGAATTGGTCAGGATGTCAGGATCTTGCGATTGGTCAAGACAGAATTTGGCAGACTGTTTATTCACCCTCTTGTTGTTCTTCAATCGAATTACCTACTACACTTTGCCGTTATCAACGTGCATGCCGATGACCCCTTGCCTCTCTCGAATTATTCTCCTGTCAGTTTATCACCATCATCTACAATTTCAGATTCTCTTGTTCTCCAGGCCATTAGTATCAGTTTCACGTTCTCCCTTCATCCACAGTTCATCATTTGCTGCCCTCCTTTTCTTTTCTTTTTTTTTGTTTTTTTTTTGGGGTCTAATATTCATCATTTTCATATTTTCCTTCTCTCGTTCCGTCCGTTATTCATCATTCTCACGATTTTGCCAGTAGGTCATTCTTTTTATGTTCTCCTTAGTCGTTCATCAGGCATCGTTTTTTTTTTTACGCTCTCTCTCTCTCTCTCTCTCTCTCTCTCTCTCTCTCTCTCTCTCTCTCTCTCTCTCTCTCTCTCTCTCTCTCTGTAATTTGGTTGATCGTGTGTTTTTCCTCATCAGCTGTCTTCCTTTACATCCTCGTTCCTCATCAGCTGCCTTCCTTTTCATCCTCATTCCTCATCAACTGTCTTCCTGTTCATCTTCATTCTTCATCAGCTGTCTTCGTTTTCATCCTCATTCCTCATCAACTGTCTGCCTGTTCATCCTCATTCCTCATCAGCTGTCTTCCTTTTCATCCTCATTCCTCATCAGCTGTCTTCCTTTTCATCCTCATTCCTCATCAGCTGTCTTCCTTTTTTATTCTCATTCCTCATCAGTTGTCTTCCTTTTCATCCTCATTCCTCATCAGCTGTCTTCCTTTTTCATCCTCATTCCTCATCAGTTGTTTTTCTTCTTTTTTTTTTTTAATCCTTATTCCTCATCAGCTGTCTTCCTTTTTTAATCCTCATTCCTCATCAGATGTCTTCCTTTTCATCCTTCATTCCTCATCAGCTGTCTTCCTTTTCATCCTTCATTCCTCATCAGCTGTCTTCCTGTCGATTAAAACGTATTTCATCCCAGATGAAGTAAATAAACTGCCACGCGCATTAAAAAGAGCAGCAACAAACAGATGTGTTATGTGCTGGGCTATGTAGAACAAAATAACTCCCATCAACGGCAATATATAGGAGTACAGTCACAGTTACGCATCACTGTCAATCACAGAAATTAGTTTTTGTTACCCGAAAGTGAAAATGGGCAAGTTGCAACTCTCTCTCTCTCTCTCTCTCTCTCTCTCTCTCTCTCTCTCTCTCTCTCTCTTTTCTCTCTCTCTCTCTCTCGTGTATACATGCATTTCTATATGTGTTCCTCCCACTACTAATATGTTTCACACACCACACACACACACACACACACACACACACACACACACACACACACACGCGCGCGCGCGCGCGCGCGCGCATAGATAGATAGATAGATAGATAGATAGATAGATAGATAGATAGATAGATAGATGCGCGCACGCACACGCACAAACGGACAAACGCACGCATGTACACACACACACACACACACACACACACACACACACACACACAGAGACAGACAGACAGACAGACAGACAGACAGACAGAGAAAGAGACAGAGAGAGAGTTCTAAGTTTCAAATAAAGCCAATTAATCCTCGTGCCGTTCTAAAGCAAGCCAAGCCTGAGATATTTTCGTGAAGTGAGTAGCGGTGCTGACTCTGGTTTCTCTAACCTTTGGTTTGCTTCTAAAGATGACACTTTTGTATCCTTTTTCAGTTTTTCTTTTTTCTTTTTCTTTCTTTTTTGTAAGTCTGGTCTGAGGTATGAAATGTATTACAGTTTTGATCGTTTGTTTATTTGTTTAAATAATTTCATAAGTTTTTTTTTTTGTGTGTGTGACACAGGTTTTGATAACCGTAATGGAGAGTCTGCGCATGGATATTGTCGTGAGGAAGGGTAAGAATCGTGTTCTTCCTGACGCCAGACTAATTTGGACAGTCATGTCATTCTCCGCACTGTATGGGAGAATACTGGCGTCAATATCTGTTGGTTTGTTGTTGTTGTTGTTGTTGTTTTTCAGGAAAACTGGTATTTTCCTAAAGAGAAACAGAGTAAAGCTCTTATCCCTGAGGATCACAATTATTAACCCCATGATGATAGCTATTTTCCCTGTTTTCCCTAAAGATCACTAGTGTTTTTTCCTTTTCTCCCCATGAAAACAGTAATTATTATCGGTGTTGTCCCTAATTGTCACAAATGTTTTCCTTATTTTCGCATGGAAAACAGTTATCACCCGATGGAAAACAACGGAAAGAGCAAACCAGTCGTGATCTTCAGGATAACAATTATCTCCCATGTTTTGCCGACCCCCATGTGTGTTTGCCCTGATAAACAGCCATCAGTATAGTTGTTTTCTCTGGTAATGACGCTTTCCTCGCAATCATAGTTTCAAATTGAGGTGACTGCATGCAGAAATTAAAACAAATCTTAAAAAGTTTTTAAAAGTAAATTCGCTAGTTAACATCGACAAACAAATTACAAGGCAAAACAGAAAAGTGTTTTGCATTGAAATTTGTCTGTCCATGTTAACTGGCGGATTTACTTTAAATTTCTGTCAAAATTATTTCTTCTAGCAATAATACCTTTTTACTTCAGGAAAATGAGGATGACAGTGATTATCCCAAAGAACGCAGGAAAAACAATTATAATCTCAGGAAACACGTTACAGTTACCATCCTCAGGAAAAGAAATTAAAAACTATAGTGATCCATAAGAAATTAGTTTTGATCCTTGGATGGTCACTGTGTTCCTTTTCATTGTTACTTTTTTCGAGGATTTTAGCTGTTTTCCATAGGAAAGTAGCCATTATCGCATTTAGGCGCCTGCATGCTCCCATAGCACTGTGAGACCTCTTTGCTCCCTTTCTGATTTTCAACGGCGTCTGCTTGTTTGTTCGCTGGTCTTTCTGTTGGTAAGATTATACAAAAACTGCTGAGCTGATTCTAATTGAACTGGTAGAAAGTTGGAATGTGAGCCAGGGATGAACCCAGTAAAGCTCACTGTGGTTCTGACCTGACCGGCTCCTTCCCAGGGCTGAGTTTGCCATGGGCTCACTGTGGTTCTGACCTGACCGGCTCCTTCCCAGGGCTGAGTTTGCCATGGGCTCACTGTGGTTCTGACCTGACCGGCTCCTTCCCAGGGCTGAGTTTGCCATGGGCTCACTGTGGTTCTGACCTGACCGGCTCCTTCCCAGGGCTGAGTTTGCCATGGGCTCACTGTGGTTCTGACCTGACCGGCTCCTTCCCAGGGCTGAGTTTGCCATGGGCTCACTGTGGTTCTGACCTGACCGGCTCCTTCCCACTCAATAGATGCGTCTCTGAGACTGTTGCTCAAATTTCAAGACCAACACAGCAAGTGTCTGTATCTCTCGGGTTCTGGTTGACGCTGGAATACTTTATGAAAATAAGCGCAGAGTACAGCCCTGTCATGCAGTCTCGAGCCGAAGTGGAATTCCATAGTATCATCTTGATCATCCTGATTATTTCCTCAACAATAAGCATTAAATAAAAAGTTTCAAATTCTATGGTCATTGATGCCCTGTTCTTATGCTGACCATAGTTTCAATATCCTCTCCATGTCTATACACTTGGTGAGCTGCAGTCGAGGTCCTCGTATCGGCAAAGTCATGAGGAACTGTCGCTGGAAGGACTTGGCGGCGCCCTCGGAGGCGGACGCTCACTGATCCTGGCTCCGAGACTAGTCACTGTCCTTCTTAGGGGGTGAAGGGCCTGTAGTCAAACAGTTTTAGGGCGTTTTGCCTGCGGCGCTGACAGTCGTGAGTTCAAACAACACGTGGTATCGAATCTTCCTCATTTTTGTTTCTTTTTTAATCTGTTCTACTCTTTGTTTTCTTCTTGTTTTCTTTCTTTCTTTCTTTTCTTTTCTTTCTTTCTTTCTTTTTCTTTCTTTTCTTTCTTTCTTTCTTTTTCTTAACTTGAAAACCCCGTCTACCCGTCTAGCAGTAAATGAGTACCTGATTCAGTTCATGGAAGGTTCAATGCGGCGGAAAGAGAGGGATGGGCTCCGCGTCCTCCCTCATGCCATGCCCTTGACACAGTGAACCTCTGGCAATTCACTGCTCCTACGGCTGACAGGCAATTGGAACTTTAACCTTAACCTTTGAAGGGGGCACGCAATTGGAACTTTAACCTTAACCTTTGAAGGGGCACGCAATTGGAACTTTAACCTCAACCTTTTAAGGGGGCTTACTCGGCACTCTCCAGTGTATCGTGGATCAAACAGGCACCCTTCTTGACGAGATGACATTGACTGCTGTCTGTGGATTTGCTGGTGCAGGGCTGTGGGGAGCGGGAATGAGCGGTTTGGGGATAATGCCGCTGGAGTGGGACAGAAATTGAGACATGACAGAAATTGAGACAGAAATTGAGACATGGCAGAAATTGAGACATGATAGAAATTGAGACATGACAGAAGATAAGACCATGTCACACCTGTGTCTATGTGGACGATATCTGGTATCCATATTATATCCTGCATCTATATCATACCCTTTATCCATGTCCATCTTGTACCCATTTCCACCATACTTGTATGTATGTCCTCCATACCCTGTCAATACCTCTACCAAGCATTGTACCTGTCTGTCCATCATAGCCTGTACTCATGTCCACCATGCCTGAATCCATATCTACCATACCCTGTGCCTATGACCCCCATATCTGAATATATCCACCGTACCCTGTGCCTATGACCCCCATATCTGAATATATCCACCATACCCTGTGCCTATGACCCCCATATCTGAATATATCCACCGTACCCTGTGCCTATGACCCCCATATCTGAATATATCCACCATACCCTGTACCTATGTCCACCATACCTGAATATATCCACCATACCCTGTACCTATGTCCACCATACCTGAATATACCCACCGTACCCTGCATTATACCCACCATACCCTGCATTCATGTCCTACCATGTATCCATATCATAGCCTACATTGATGCCATGTTCTTATCTATGTCTACCATACCCCGTATGCATGTCTACACGCCCCAAATCCATGTCTACCACACCCAATATCCATGTTTTTCCTAGAGAGAAAAAGGAAAACTTTAATGATCTGTAGGGAAAACCGCTATTATCGTGAGGGTGTCATGGAGTGGGGTAACGGAATTTAACTTATATTTTCAAGTAAGGATGTGGGCGCGCGCTCTGACCCACTCTCACGCATACAAAGTTGGGGTTACCACGTCGCACAAGGAATTCACTCACAGTAAATAATAAGAGTACTGAACTAAATAATGTTATCCAGATACTGCACAAAGAGAAAGATACGTGATTCACCTTAGGGCTTCTGTCTCTTCAACCACATATCTGGAAAAGAATGAAAGACAGATAATGAGCCAGAAGAGGCCCAGTAGGTTTACTAACACAAAACTGAATAATGCAGATCTTAAATAAATGTTAGCGAACCGCCAAGAAAAAACGTGGACAAACGAGTCACAAGACAAAACACGACGCGTTTCAACCTCTTAGGTCTTCTTCAGGCAAAACACAAACAAATTCGATAACGAAAATCAATGCCTGGCTTCCTTGCGCTGAAGAGTGAGAAGATCGAAGCTGAGTACCAAATTCGTTCATTTTCGTTGTCTTATTTGTTTGTGTTTTGCCTGAAGAAGACCTAAGAGGTCGAAACGCGTCGTGTTTTGTCTTGTGACTCGTTTGTCCACGTTTTTCTTCGCGGTTCGCTAACATTTATTTAAGATTTGTTTAGATTTCCGCCTGCAGTTGTCTCACTTTGCAACTAAATAATGCAGATACAGCATAGCAAACACTCCCTGTAGTTGTGATCGTGATCGTCATCAGCACTCAACAACTGTACATTTTGGGCAGCTTCACGCATACTGTCAGTGTTCAGCGTCTGTCTTGTTAAGTCAATTTCACGATCACTCACATACTTATATGAACTTGGCTTTTTTCACTTTTGGGTTACAATTTTCTCTCTAGAAAAAAAAAACCCATACTTATATGAACACGCGCATTCCGTGACTGTCATCTTTCGAACAAAATCAACTTCAAACTCTTCTGTTTGTTCAAGTTATTCAAACGTTGAGGTTTGTGCAGCCTACTACGAACGTTAACCAGATTTAAGTTTGTGACATTTACCATTTTCATTTTTTTTTATTGGAATTTGTTCCTTTTTCTCCAGTCATCTACAAAAATACATTATGTAAAAAAAATTTTTTTATAAAAACTATGCCTTTACACATGACAGAGGAAAACAGTTGTGATCCTCAGGGACAACAGTTTAACTCTGTTTTCTCTCAGGATAATACTCGTTTCCCTGGGAACACAGCTGTTGACGCTAGTATGCTCCAATACAGTGAGCAGAATGATATCACTATCCAAATTAATCTGGGGTCAGGCAGAACACGATTCGTACCCTGCCTCCCAACCTATCCATGCACAGACACTCCTTTAAAGTAATCAAACCTTGTGTCGAAAAAAAAAAACTATTAAATTATCACAACAAACAAACAACTGTATACTTGTTCAATTCCTCGGACTAGACGTCCGCTGGGGATGGGGGAGCGGGGGAGCGAGAACAAGAAAAGAAAAAGGACCAAAAGTGTCATCTTTAGAAGCAAACCAAAGGTTAGAGAAACCAGAGTCAGCACCGCTGCTCACTTCACGAAAATATCTCAGGCTTGGCTTACTTTAGAACGGCACGAGGATTAATTAGCTTTATTTGAAACTTAGAACTCTCTCCCTTTCTCTCTAAGCATCTGTGTCTGTGTGTATGTGCGTGTGTGCGTGCGTGCGTGCGTGCGTGTGTGTGTGTGTGTGTGTGTGTGTGTGTGGTGCGTGCGTGCGTGCGTGCGTGCGTGCGTGCGTGCGTGCGTGCGTGCGTGCGCTCATATAAATATAGGTAGATAGAGACAGACAGACAGACAGGCAGACAGACAGGTAGAGAGAAGGAGGGACGTTGACTTCTGCAACTCGGCTTTTTTTTTCACTTTCGGGTTCCATTAAAAAGTTTCTGTAGTTGATAGTGATGCATAACTATGACTTTACTGACAGACACTATAATGCTGGTGGGAGTTAGTTTGCTCTGTCTGCTTTGACCCAGCACATAACAAGCTTCGGTTTGTTGCTGCCCTGTGTCATGAGCGTGTCAGTCTGCAGCTTTCATGTTGAATTCCATATGTTTTAATCGACAGGAAGGCAGCTGATGAGAACTGGGGATGACAAAGAACGCAGCTGATGTGGAATAAGAATGAAAGTGAAGGTATTCCTCATCAGCTGTCTTCCTTTTTCATCCTCATTCCTCATCAGCTATCTTCCTTTTTCATCCTCATTCCTCATCAGCTGTCTTCCTTTTTCATCCTCATTCCTCATCAGCTGTCTTCCTTTTACATCCTCATTCCTCATCAGCTGTCTTCCTTTTTCATCCTCATTCCTCAACAGCTGTCTTCCTTTTTCATCGTCATTCCTCATCAGCTGTCTTCCTTTTTCATCCTCATTCCTCATCAGCTGTCTTCCTTTTTCATCCTCATTCCTCAACAGCTGTCTTCCTTTTTCATCGTCATTCCTCATCAGTTGTCTTCCTTTTCGTCCTCATTCCTCGTCAGCTGTCTTCCTTTTCATCCTCATTCCTCATCAACTGTCTTATCTTCCTTTTCATCCTTCATTCCTCATCAACTGTCTTCCTCTTCGTCCCCATTCCTCATCAGCTGTCTTCCTTTTCATCCTCATTCCTCATCAACTGTCTTCCTTTTCATCCTCATTCCTCATCAACTGTCTTCCTTATCATCCTCATTCCTCATCAACTGTCTTCCTTATCATCCTCATTCCTCATCAACTGTCTTCCTTTTCATCCTCATTCCTCATCAGCTGTCTTCCTTTTCATCCTCATACCTGTCTTCCTTTTCATCCTCATTCCTCATCAGCTGTCTTCCTTTTCATCCTCATTCCTCATCAGCTGTCTTCCTTATCATCCTCATTCCTTTTTATCCTCATTCTTCATCGACTGCCTTCCACTTTGATCCTGATTCCTCATTAGGTGGCTTAAAAAAAAATATTCCTCACAGACGTGATCTATACTGTGGTGCAGATCCGGGTTGTGGATCTTGATCTAAGTGCGGATCCAGGAATTGTTGGATCTTGATGGAGGTCTGAGTTTTCCTGACCTTTTTTTCACATAGATGTATTTCGTGTCTGTCACAGCGCTGTTCATTAACTCAAGGGCTTCTGTAAATATGTATGGCAGCCTTTTCAGGGCAAACGAGTGGATGTGCGAGGCGTTTGTGTGCCTCACACTCCCCCCCCCCCCCCCCCACCCCACCCATCATCTTCATCCCTCTTCTCTCTCTTTCCCCTCCAAAGTACTCGACACAACCAGTCTCCAGAATTATTTTCTTTTGTTTAGAAAGATATAAAGTTTTGTAAAATATTATATTGACTGAAGAAGAAGAAGAAGAAGAAGAAGAAGAAGAAGGAGAAGAAGAAGAAGAAGAAGAAGAAGAAGAAGAGAAGAAGAAGAAAACTGTGAAGGAAACGAGGAAGAAAAGTATATGGCACATCGATTACAATATCTCATCACAAAACATATCTCGGATCCCAAGACTCCTATGATAACATTTATTTTCCCCTCAATATTTCGCCCACGTCTCGGAGAGTTCATCAGCGAAGCGAATGGAGATTTTATGTTATGTCTAAGTAGACATATCACCTGTTTGTTTATTCATCTTTATTTGTCGGTACATTTGTTGTTTCCTTTCCTGTTTCCTGTCCTGTATATAATCATATGTCTCTCTACATCGATCTCTGGTGTCTTCACTCTCGCTGTCAATGCTGTTGTGTATATTAGTAATATGATATGTGGGTGTAATGTGAATTGTCTATATGTGGGTGTAATGTGAATTGTCTATATGTGGGTGTAATGTGAATTGTCTATAAGCAGAAGGGAAAAAAAACAATAAACAAAGCTCAAAGAAACTGTCGATGGAAAACTGCCTCAAAAGAAAATGCAAATTAAAAAAGAGAATATTTTGAAGTTATATGATTTGAAGCTGGGGGGTGGGGGGGGGGGGATTAAACGAAATGTAGAATTATAAGAGAAATGTTATTAAAACCCTAAAAACAGAAGATAACGCAAAACAAAACAAAACAACAAAAAACGAAGCGAGAGAAATTCGCATCTACAAAAGCGATTTTGAGGAAGATAGAAAGTTATAAGCGTTCGTATACACTATATCGGTCCTTTATACAGATATTCACCCACCTTCACCCACCCACCTTCACACGCGCACACACACACACACACACACACACACACACACACACACACACACACACACACACACACACACACACACATTCTCTCTCTCTCTCTCTCTCTCTCTCTCTCTCTCTCTCTCTCTCTCTCTCTCTCTCTCTCTCTCTCTCATCCAGACGAAGCGTCTACCGCATTGAACAGTCAAGCTGACATGAAGCTGGTCCCGAACGCTGTGGACAGCAGATGGAGATAGTTTGCTTGGAGTTTGTGCCTCCGCATTCTGCCCTGTTCTGTTCTCTTCTGGATGTCAGTGCTCCTCCGTCATGTCGATGAAGAAGCCACCTCAGGTCGCTGAAGCTGTGACGAAGACCACGGAAATATTATGCCACCAGTGTGTCCTTGCGGACACGCACGCACGCACGCACGCACGCACACGCAAACACACACACACACACACACACACACACACACACACACGCACACACACACACACACACACACACACACACACGCACGCACGCACGCACGCACGCACGCACACACGCACGCACGCACGCGCACGCACACACACACACACACACACACACACACACACACACACGCACGCACGCACACACACACACACACACACACACACACACACACACACACACACACACACACACACACACACACTGAAGCTATAGCGCACACAACGTACGCTTGATATCCCCAAGGCCTTATCATCCCGTTGAATTGATGCGGAGGTTAGACATCTACTAACTCGTGTTCACGAGATCTTCGTGTGGAA
>CM031607.1:36699796-36722296 GCA_018398815.1 Conus ventricosus | reverse complement strand
CTAACCAGCCGCGAACATTGTCGCATTTCTTATTGTCCATATCATTTCTGTCTGATGTTGAGCACGATGGGTTTCGTCGAAGAAACTACCCGGGAAAACTGCATACATGAAAAAGAAGCCGAAAAAAAAAACCCGCTTGGAATGCTGCAGCATGAAAACAGAACAATGATGACACATTCCACGATATCAATCTGAAGGAATCAGAAGCCGCGACGAACAAATGTTCCGGAAATAATACCATTTTGTTATAAGCATGGCAACAGATACAGAACTCTCTCTCTCTCTCTGCGTGCGTGCGTGCGTGCGCGTGTGTGTGTGTGTGTGTGTGTGTGTGTGTGTGTTGTGTGTGTGTGTGTGTGTGTGTGTGTGTGTGTGTGTGTGATGTAAGCTACCAGTCATCCAAAGAAAAAAACAACTGTACAAACGTGTCAATACATGTGAAAACTGGTTCAGAACTTGAGCACAGCACGAACACAACGACAAGTACAGGCTGGCTGGGGGGGGGGGGGGGTGTCACAGGGGCAACCCGTGCATGATCTGGGAGAACCTGACCCATGATGTGCGGCTACTAAAGCACAGTAGGATGCAGAAATAATAAATGTAAACAAACTGTCATCTTTTCCAGGGCAGCCGATCGAGTGTCTTGAAGTTTTGTTTTTGTTTTCTCTCACTTTAATGTTCAACATTTGTGCACGCGCACAGACATACAGATACACACACACTCAAAACAATTATTACATCATCATACAAATTACAGTGTCAAAGGTTTAAAAATATACATGTTTGTCATAGAAACGAAAATTCACACACACACACACACACACACACACACACACACACACACACAGCACATGAACACGCGCGCGCACACAGACACACCAACTCCCAAATAATACTGGAATGTCACGCTATTTTCATCCATACTTCCACCAGCTGTTAACAGCCAGTAAAGTCTTCACTATTGCAAGGCACATCTGCTCACTCGCTTCAAGGGTTTCACAACAAAACCGGACGAAGGACCAGTCTCGATGAGACGGACAGGACAACTGGAAAAAAAAAGAGAAAGAAAAGTACAATAAGAGAGTTCAAACTGTGAGCGGGGGAAAGGGAGAATGAGGGGGGGGGGGGACCCCGGGGTAAATTACCAACAGCGCTTTGCTTTGCTGTACTGACTGTAAGCAACAACAGAAGCTCAGTGTATACAAGCACCACAATGACTCAGACGAAGACGTGTCCATAAAACTTCAAGCGCCTGCAGGCACTTGACCATCTTTTCCGCCTCGTCTGGCCATGGCCATGTTCTAATCCTTTGGAAAAACAAAAGAAAAGATAGCAAAAAAAAAAAAAAAAAAAATTCTAACAACGCCATCCTTTTTCTGCCTTCCTACACTGTGGTCACGGTCACACACAGCTGGACTGGCGTAGAGAGAGAGAGAGAGAGAGAGAGAGAGAGAGAGAGAGAGAGAGAGAGAGAGAGAGAGAGAGAGAGAGAGAGAGAGGAGAGAGACAGACAGACAGAGAGAGAGAGAGAGCGAGAGAGAGAGAGAGAGAGAGAGAGAGAGAGAGAGAGAGAGAGACAGACAGAGAGAGAGAGAGCGAGAGAGAGAGATTTTGGCTGTGGCTAATTCAGGCTCACCCCTACACAACCACATCGGCAGCCTCGGCACCGACACTTTTTATAGACTTACTCCCACCAGATCGTTACCATAACCCACCAGAAGAGACGCCGACTACCAAGAAATTTTCTAGTTCATTATGATCAGGGATGTACGATGTATGTCCATCTACCCCCACACACATACACACGGTATATCTTTCTCCCTACCCCCACCCTCTCCCCAAACCTGTTCCACGGGTCCGTTGCACCGAGCCACATAATTAATGGACCTTTCGGAAGTGTATGGACACCCCCTTTCTGAATGCGTTTTTTCCGTCTTCCAGATGATCACAAAACTGACGTGTACTAGAACTGGGAACTTAACATGCATGGCTCGCGATGATCAAGTTATCAAGTAAATCATATCATTAATCAAAGAAAGAGAGAGAGAGGGGGGGGGGGAGAAAAGGGGTGGGGGAGAGGAGAAACGAACGGAAAATGCTGCTGTGGTGGTTGTTGGAGCCTCCAAAGACATGTCCTTCACGTGTCGGTTCAACACTGTCGACATTCAACGGTTCGGTTGGCATGCTTTGTACACCGGGAACGCCCTCTGAACCCACATGGGTCGATCAAGTCAAGCACAGGACACTTCAGAACCGGGACAGCTAGCATTCCACAAGACGACTCAACCACCTTTTATTTCTAATGATTCCATACCGTCTTCGTGCAAAAACATCGCCAGAAAAAAAAAATTACCCTTCCAAAAAGACAGTTTTTAAAAGTGTTAAAGTATATAGAGTAAATATAGCAAAAAACTTAAAGGTTATTCTTTTTTTTGTAAATGGATTTTTTTCCTTTTATTTGTTGTTTCTTTCGTTTTCAGCTAATACCTATCCACCATGACATGAAATCAGTATCCAAAAGACCGTCAAGCGGTGCTGCCGTATCGTCAAGCTTTAGTTTTCCCAACATGCACGGCTTTCCAAACGCCTGCGAACACACCAATACCGCAGGCTCATCCAACCAATCGTATGGAAGTTTACATAATTCATCGAATCAGAAAACCCGAACATGTGTATTAATATTAAAAACCAAATAGACAGAGATCTCAAACGAAGACGAAGTTTCAACAAGCCTGAGTCTCTAATTCGTTTCTTTCCTTCTAACGTCCATTTCACCTTCAATATGAACAAAGCTAAACGTAGTCCTAAAGGTTCGGAGGTCAAAAAGGAAATCTTGTCCAATCATTTTCAGCCATTATTTGTCCCGATGCGCCAAAAATAGTAACGCCTTCTAAATGGTTGGAAGAACCGTGGCTATTTTTTTTTTTTTTAATTCTCCGTATAACTCTCTTACCGACTGGGGTCCCCGATCCTGGAGTCAGCCAGATTCAGCTCCACCCCGGGTGGGAACCTGGGCAAAACGAGGGCAGGGGCGAGTCCATGGCCAGGCGGGTGCCCACAGGAAAGTGGGGTGGGTTGAGCGGGCCGAGGGTAGGGCAGCCGGGTGGTGGGCCCGGCACCAGGGGAAGGGAGGGGAGGGGCCGCTCGGGTGCGGGTGGAGGACCGGGTGGGGAGCGATGGGGGTGGGCAGGCCTTCGGCTGACGTGGCGGCGACGGCTAGACGACCGGACGTGACGCTGACCTCCCCTGCCTCGTGACACTCGCTGCTCCGGCCTGCACGTGATACACGTTCACGTTCAGTCATCAGTTCATTTCACGTCATGTTACGGTAATTACAGCCCGCCCAGCACGGAGGCCGACACAGACCTAAACGCATTCACTCTCTCTCTCTCTCTCTCTCTCTCTCACACACACACACACATCACACACACAGAGAGAGAGAGAGAGAGAGAGAGAGAGAGAGAGAGTTTTCACTCCGACAGATCGTAAGACAGATGAGGAAGGATTTTAATTCTTCCACATCCCGCTCTCTTTGAGGATTCCTCCATGATCGCTACCCCCATCTTCCTCCCCCTTCCTGCTTCGTCTTTTCTCAAACTGCCAAAATAATTAACAACGTGAACTTGAAATACGAAGATTGAAGTTTTCTACTGAAAAGAGGAGGAAAAAGCAACTAGGTAAGACTAGCTGACCAGTACGTCCCCTTCCGATACCAAAGCGATCACATACACAAACTATGAACTGGAAATATGCCACAGAGCGCGCGCGTTTGGTGTGGGTGTGTGTGTGTGTGTGTGTGTGTGTGTGTGTGTGCGCGTGCGTGCGTGCGTGCGTGCGTGTGTGCGTGCGTGCGTGCGAGCGTGCGTGCGTGCGTGTGCGCGCAAACTAGATACGGGTGTTATGCTGGAAAAGGAAACAGTTTAAGTGAAAAGGAAACAGTCGAAGGATTATCGTTTGCTTTCTTGTTCTTGAGGGCCAAGTTAATGTCAAACCATACAAAATGTTCTTTTTTTAAAGTTTTGCTTTCAAAGAGCTTGTGTGCTCTTTTTTTTTCCTTGACGTACTGCCAGACAGTGTGTGCACAGCCTTTGACAAATAACTGAACAGAGAAATATGCATGCATGCAACAACAGTAACTGATCATGATGAGAGCATGTTTGGAAGAAAATGTGTAAGAAAAATGTACTTTACCAATAAGAATTGTACCGCTTTTTTTTTGTTGGAAAACCTTATAAGACTACCTGATCCACTTACCCTTTCAACTCACACACACACTTTCTTTCGCTCTCTCTCCTCCACGGCCCCCCCCCCCCCCCCCCCCCCCTTTTTTTTTTTAGGCTCAAAACTTTTCTTATTACATTTGATTTTTCACTCAGTTTACCTTTCACCTTTCGTCCAAAATGCCCCCTCCTTAATTAACGTGTGTCACTCTTTCTTTCTTCAAATACTGGTGTGTGTGTGTTTTTTTCTCAGTCTTTATCACTGACCTACGTTCAAAACATCTCGTTGGTTTCATTCTTGTGAATAACTTGTTTTTGAACCAAGCAGTTGGGTCTTTTATTTTCCTATATCAGCCTGATATTCTCCATCGGTTCCAGAACCGAAGACCATGATACCAAAATATCTACCCTTGGCACAAACGAAGAAGCATGTTACCTTTAAAACTGCTGCCCTACTCGCCTCCCCCTCCCCGTCCTGCCCCCCTTACCTCTTCACCTCCCATTCCCGTCTTATCCTCCCCCCCCCCCCCCCCCCACCTTCTCTCTATCTCCTTCTCTTTTTCTCCCGGTCATGTCTTACACCAACTGTACAGGAAGATCTCAAGCAGGTACGTGCTTAAATCTCACCCTCTTTGATCGCCTTTAACAGCCAAACATTAGTGCAGCCTGAATCTTACCATGCACCCATTTTCGACTTCTTGCTCTGCTCTCTCTCTCTCTCTCTCCATCCCTCTACTCTCTCTCTCTCCTCTCTCTTCTGTCCTGTCTATCCGTCTTCTGTCTTCTCTCTCTCTCTCCTCTCCTCTCTCCCCCCCCTCCCCCCCCCCCCCCCCCTCTCTCTCTCTCTCTCCCTCTCCCTGGTGCACTCACCTGAGAACTGTGCGGCAGACCGTGGAAGGGAATCTTTCAGGGCGCTGGAGTCGGGGCCAAGCGCTGGGAAGCGCGCCTCTTTGCTGAAGGGGACAGCCTCAAATCCCACAGCACCCCACACGAGCGGCCACCGCCTTCCAGACGCATCATCAGAGACTCTGGAACGTCATCAGGGGTGCTATTAGTAACGAACAAAATGCGCCGAGTCTCCCTCCGTCAATGGATATGAATACTCCGATATCCGGCGGCGTTGCGCAAATACATTCACTATGTCAGACATGAACGACAACGCGCGCGCGCGCGCGCGCACACACACACACACACACACACACACCTGTGACTATATATTTGGTTTATTAAGTAGTAGAGCTTACCACTCCTCTTTAAGTTATAATACTGGTGTAAAACAAACAAAAAACACAGGTCATTTCACCTCTTTTTTGTATTCTTTCGGAGAGTTCTTTTTTTTTTTTTTTTTTTTTTTTTTTACAGATTATCTCTTTGGAGAAGAAAATGGTGGAAGAGTGCACTCACCAGGGTTTGAGTATGGTGATCGGGGGAACAAGAAGGAAAGCAAGCTTTCTGCTCATAGAGCTGTCATCAGGCTTAGAGTTAGGGGGTGACAGAGACAGATCTTATATGAGGACTGACAATAAAAAGAAGAAGGAATGAACAGAGCTCAGAGACAAAAGGAAGTTAACTCTTTGATCTAGGCGTTCACAACGTTCTTTATTTCTATGGTCAGCCAAAACAGAATTAATCTGATGATTAAGTCTTTTCGTTTGCTTACTCGCATGTTTACTGAAGGCAATACAAAATGGAATGTAACATGCCTAGTTTTGCCCATAGACATGGATCTCTGTACTGGTATACTGAGGTGAGCTTAAGAGTACACGAAGATTTTGTTTTTTTTTCACATTCAACATATGAAAGTCGCAAAAAGGATCGTTTCGTTATTTAACACTGAGGCCGTTTCTAGACAATGTGAATCAAACAGGAAAGTGATCGCTGAGCCGCATATGTACAAATCTTACCATGTGTCATTTATAAAGATATTATTTCGAACATACACAGAGATCTCATCTCTGGCCATATATAGAGATCTTATCTCTGGCCATACACAGAGACCTGCTATCTGGCCACATATACAGACCTAATCTCTGGGCCCCATAGATCGATCTCATCTCTGGTCATGGCTCGAGACATTATCTGTGGCCATGTACAGAAATATTATATCTGCATATGCAGAGATCCGACCTCTGGCTTTATGTAGAGATTTTTTCTGGACATATGTAGAGATCTCATCTTTGGACATATAAATGGATCGCCTCTCTGGCCATAAGATAGATCCTATCTCTGGTCATGTATAGAGATCTTATCTGTGGCCATGTGTCTTTGGGCAAGTGAGTTGTCAGCGTCGCTCTGCACACGTGCCACGCGTTACTACAGGGATGGAGGGGGAAAAGGAAATCACTGCTCCTACCAGAGAACATCAGTCTGGACAGTGCTGGTATTGTCTCCGCTGCTCTTGGGGGGGATTTTGGTTTGGACCCCTCATTGCTAGCTGATAATGTTTCTGCTGCCCTTGGGGGATTTCTGGTTTAGATAGCTCATTACTAATGGTCGATCCCATGCCGCATCTGGGAGTACAGCCAACAAGGAATCCGACCTTTTTACGGATAGTCTTTGCCTGGTTCGACTTGCCAAGACACACCACCACATACTTGAAGATGACGTAGGTTATACCCGCGAAGAAGCTGAATCAGAAGCATTTACACTTTGTCGTTCGTCAGCATAATCTAAACTTTATCGTTCGTCAGCATATGTGCCGCATGCTATATATTTTCTTGAGAATGGTAATGATAAAATCTCATCTGTTCTTTAAGCTGTGTCTATTTGTATTGAAATTTACTGTCTATATTCTTAATAGCATGAAATATTCTCAAACAAAAACTGGAGCTGCTTGTTTGTTTGTTGGAGGTTTGGTTATCTTTCCACATCATACTCTGATCTCCAATGTGTTCTTTTAGGTCCCCATGTACGGGGCTCAAAGATCTGCTGCTCATCTGTCCTTTTAAGGCGGGGGGGGGGGGGGGGGGGTTAAAGGGAGTGAAGTCCAAGATGCAGGAGGTGGAAGAAGGGGTGGGGGTCAGGATCAACATATACATTTTTTTTTTTTTTTTTACATATCTTATTTTTTTCAAATCCATCCTTCGTTGGTAACAGTGGAAGCCGTTGGAATAAGATTCTTTCCCCCCCCCCCCCCCCCCCCCCCCCCCCCCCCCCCCCCCCCCATCTACCAATACGATGGCGGGATGCCGATTTTCGTTTCAAGATCAGCCTTTATGTCTTGATGGAGAAGGACAGGGTGCAGCATGGCGAGTGGATCTGAGTGGGGCAGTGGAGGCGGAGGGGTTTCGGGAGGGGCGAGAAGGGGAAGGGGAGGGCGAGGGGTGGTCTTTAACTGGTTATAGCGGTCATCGCCGGGATCTTGGGATGGCACTGGTGGAGAAGTGAGGCAGTTTCAGTGAGGCCAAATGCTGTCGTTGACAGGGTCCGTACCTTCGCTAAGAATCGATACTTCCGATGGGGCTCCAATCCTCTGCCTCGTTTTAGGAAACGCATTTTCGGGCCGATAAAGGGGCTGTTTGCCCGCGCTTCGCAAATGTTCTCGCCATAGCTCCTGCTACTTTGTTGTTCCCGTTCCCCCTTATTGCTTACTGGAAGCTTTGAATTTGCTGTTACTACAGCGTTTCTTTTCTTTCCTTCGATTTCTTTCTTTTCTTTTCTTCTCAAAGAGAGGAGTCGTAGGGTGGGGATGTAAGGATGGAGGCAGGAATATGACTTCCGGATATGTGTGTGTGGTGTGTGTGTGTGTGTGTGTGTGTGTGTGTGTGTGTGTGTGTGTGTGCGTGCGTGCGTGCGTGCGTGCGTGCGTGTGTGTGCGCGCGCGCGCGTCTGTGTGCCTGTATGGACGTGCGCACGTGCGTCTACGTGTGTGTGTGTGTGTGTGTGTGTGTGTGTGTGTGTGTGTGTGTGTGTGTATGCAACAAATTCCAACCCCCCCCCCCCTCCCATTCTCCTCATCACCCCCACCCATCCACATTAAATCCCCCACCCGCAAAATCTCCGTTGAACACTGATCCCCATTAAACAGTGACATTCGATATAAACTACTGATACAGAAACGTAAACTGTTACACATTCCTTGAGAACGCACCCTGCGATAAAAACGCGTTAAAAACAAACAAAAAATTTGCAAGGACGTGAAATTTCGGTGTGTGACTCAATCAAAACGCAGATCAACAGAATAAAAGTGGAAACACGTACACAGGTGTAAGGTGTAAATCACCCGGTATAACACGCTAGAATCACTGAATACAGGAAACGCTGTCGCTTACTCGCCCTCGCACATCTTTCCGTTGTGTTTTCCTTCCGTCAAGAATGAAAATGAACTTAATTAGAAAACGAATCAACATTCCGTACAAACGTCAAATAAACACTCAAGTCGACACATCTGTTGTTTAAATGAACCCGATCATAATATTTGACTTTAAAAAATAAATTTAAAAAACACTCTTTCAACGGGACGTTACCTTGTGGGGTTTTGAACAGAAGCCTCCTGTTGAACACTTTATCAGAGATAACTTCCCTTGGCAATGTTCTTGGTGGTATTTACAGCGTATTACACTGGCGTAACGTTTTGTAATCACTCCACGCCCAAAATCCTCCCCAAACTCATTCCCTGCGGATTACATCAAGACCGACCCCCCCCCCCCCCCCCCCCCACCCCCCCAGCAAGATTCTCAAAGTGTCCTATACGACAAACCATGTCAATCAAAGCAAACTGCACCTGATTTTGAGGACAGTGGGGGGGGGGGGGGGGGGGGGGGGGGTTCTAGACTCGTGTAAGAAGTACCCCACCCTGTTCCAAAACCACTTCCAAGCAAGTGATCTGGGATATGGTCCAGAAACATCCCAAGGATTGAATGTAGGCACGTGCCCGTTTGCATCTTGCCGTCACATGCGGCAGGTAGGCTGAGGCACGTGCCCTTTATTACCCCGCCGAGGTGCGATTTAGGCTTTTCTCTGCACGCTTTTCGTTTGCGTTTAAAACGATCTGACCTTCCCCCGGACTGCACATAACAATCTGATTCAACTTGCTCCTAGCAACACCCTGCGCACCCCCCCCCCCCCCCCCCCCATACCTCTTCCCTCTGCCCCTCCACTTTCCCTTTGTAACAGCAACGCCATCCCCAGCCCCGCGCGACCTGAGAAAACGCCATACTTTTCCCTCTAAAGAGGCGTCAGAGAAAATTAAACACTGACACTGCAACACGGAAAACAAGCACCGCCTCCAAAAGAAAAGGAAACTGGAAACACTAGTGGGGGAAGGGGGGAGGGGGAGAGGGGGGGGGGAGGGGCGTAAAAAAAACCGGAAGAACAAAGGAGAAAGCAAGAAAGATAATAATAATGTTTAGACAGGGAAAAAAAAAACAAAAAGAAAGAAAAAAGGACAGAAAAAAATGACAGCAATGTGATCTCCGGCTTTTCAGAACAGCAAACTAAAGATCCTGAAATGACGCCTGTGCCGCCATTACCGGAAATCGGCTTGCCGTTACCCGGCCATTAAGTCCAGCGATCAAATTACTAAGACCACCCCAACGACAGTTACCGCCAAAGATCACCTCCCCTTCTTCTCAGGTGCACCAACTCTTTGTCTATCCGGGCCTGCTCGACTTCCTTTTTTGCCCAACGATTCCGCCCGCAATGAACTGCCCGCCCGAGCATTTCGGCCTTCCACATTTAGCCCGGCGGCCCTTACGGGTTGGTCGTCATCGACTTCGACCAATAGCGGTCTTCAAGTCATCCGACCGTTAGGTCTCCACCTTTCCCCCCACCGAGGCCCAGAGGTCGCTCGCAACGTTTCATGGACAATCCCCGCAAAACAACACCGCAATGGCTCTAGCGCTAACGAGAGGTCCACCCCAATAAAGCGCCCGCCCCTAAGAGTTCCAGAGCTTCGCTTATGACGGCTTGATCACCGACAATTGCGCAACGCGGCAATCAGAGATGACTTTGTTCCCATTCTTCCCCCGCTGGTAGCAAAAACAAGGCGGCCGATCGTTATCGAAGATGAAGGAAAGGACGAGGGGCAAAAATCGCCTTACGCTCGTTCTAACCTGCCCATAAAAGCCAGCTTCCTGCTGGCGTAAAAGGCGGCTTCTTGGATCAACGAAATCATTAAAAGGATGGCGAAAAGTTGGATCTTCTTTTGAAGTAACAACCGACATCACAATCATGTCATCCCACCGAGAGTTCGCCGATCTCCTCTAGTCTGGAGACAAGGCCACAACCAATAACGATGTATGTTTGAAAATAAAGATGGAAGGAGGTGGTGGGTGCGGAGGGTGGGGTGGGGAGTGGAGTGAGGATGGAGCAGTTGGTGAAGCGGTTGAAGGGGGTAGGGAGACGGGGGGCAGTTGGGGAATGAGGAGTTGGAGGAGGATGGGGGATGGGGACAGTTGAGGTTATGGACAGACATGTGATAAATGAACGTCGCGCTACACTCTCACAGAGAGAGAGAGAGAGAGAGAGAGAGAGAGAGAGAGAGAGAGATACTTTTTTTTTCAGAAAACGAAAGAGAAAAAAAAACGAAAGTAAAAAAAAAACTGGAAATGACGCCTGTTTAAATCCGATTAACAGTACACATTCCGACTGGTGGCACGGTGATTCAAACGCAACCATCCCCTTCCTCCCTTCTCTTCCACTCTCCCCCTCCCCCACCCTCTCCCTGTCTTTTTCTCTTTTATCTTGTATAATATTCACCCTTCCATCTCTAAGACTAGTCGTCTGTCTATATATTTTTGTTAGGATGTTATGGATACTACCAAGATTCTATTTTATGAGAGGAGAGCGCGCGCGCGCGAAAGAGAGAGTGAGAGAGAGAGAGAGAGAGAGAGAGAGAGAGAGAGAGAGAGAGAGAGAGGAGAGAGAGAATGATGAGAGAGAGAGAGAGAGTGTGTGTGTGTGTGTGTGTGTGTGTGTGTGTGTGTGTGTGTGTGTGTGTGTGTGTGGAGAGAGAGAGAGAGAGAGAGAGAGAGAGAGAGAGAGGGTCAGACAGAGACAGATGATGATGTTGATGTACAACGACGACGATAATGATGATGATTTGATGATGATGATGATGATAATGATGATGATGGTGATAATGATGATGATGATGATGATGATGATGAAGATATGATAGAAATTCTGACAAAAAACGATGACACCAATATAAAGGAGTATGATGCTATTCCTCATTAAGTAAACGACAAATATTTCAGTTGTATATGTATGGATACCATAGACCACTGCATCAAAATAAGCCGAAAAAGCAACACACACACACACACACACACACACACACACACACACACACACACACTACAATAAACTTCATAATTATTACTAGAGTCTTTCCATCAATTTACTGGGAATATCTACACGAAAACTGCAAAGTGTTTGTTTGTTTGTTTTTAGGGTATGCTTACTTGATGTCGAAAACAGCGAAGCTAAATGATGTAAACTTGGATGGATTTAAATCTAGGTGTCATTAAATCATTGTCGAAAAAGCATAAAACCAAGTACAGCATGTAATTCTTTTTAATTGCGTCTTCCGTAGGGAACACAAACTTTGCTCTACGTAGCATTTGTTTCTGTTGGAATAAAGTGCATTAAATAAGACACAATAGTCAAAAATTACCTCTAACTTCATCCTAATACTCACATGATTCCAAGCCAACAGCAGTTTCAAATGTCTTCCAATGAACTGAGAGTCTATCACCTTTGCGAAGTCGGCTGTTCCATTCTTGCCAACCACAATCCATTTGCGGCTGTTTAAATATTGGACACAATGATCGTCAAATCCACAAGAAAGTATAAAGTATGTCTGCATCCACACATAAGTTAGCACATAAGTAAGCTAATTTCATGATAGCCGGAAGCATTTCTTGCTAGATTATTAAGTTACCTAATGTGGGGTCGCTTCGTTCTACTTTCAGGGAGTCGCTGTACCGTTCTGTTCGTACTAATTTTCTTCAGCAGGTTTGAAGCGATCAAACCAGTCGTTCACGATAACGTTATTTAAAGGTTGTGAAAATTTTCGTAACATTTTCTTGAACGTTTGTCTGACTGTTTTCCAGTCGTTTTGTTGTTGTTGTTGTTTTGTTTTTGTTTGTTTGTTTGTTTTTGTTTTGTTTGTGTGTGTGTGTGTTTGTTTTTGTTTTTTAAAGAATGTCTAAACCTTTCAGCAAAAACTTGGCATTTCCCTCTTTAATTAACAATTTCTTTATTCCCTTCTTGCCATGCAGAACGTTTTCTGGTTTTCCTTAAGATCTTTTCCAATTTTAAACAATTTTCACCAGAGAGAGAGAGAGAGAGAGAGAGAGAGAGAGAGAGAGAGAGAGAGAGAGAGATAGAGAGAGAGAGAGAGAGGTAGACAGACAGAAGCAGACAGAGAGAGAGATAGCAACAGACAGCTGGACAGATACACACAGAGAGGCAGAGAGACAGACAGACAGACAGAGAGAGAGAGAGGGGGGGGGGAGAGTTACAGACAAAAGCAAACAGAGAGACAGACAGACAACGAGACAGTGAGACAAAAAGACAGCGAGAGTGACCATAACAAACAATTACACCCAATATCGCGAAGACTGATGACAAGTTGAGACCACAGTGACAACTAAACGAGACATATTCGTTTTGTGTGCGCGCGCGTGTGTGTGTGTGAGTGCGTGCGTGTGTGTGTGTGTGTGTGTGTGTGTGTGTGTGTGTGTGTGTGTGTGTGCGTGTGTGTGTGTGCGCGCGCGCGCATGCGTGTGCGTGTGTGCGCGCGTGCATGCGTGCGTGTGTGTGTGTGTGTGTGTGTGTGTGTGTGTGTGTGTGTGTATGTGTGTGTGTGTGTGTGTGTGTGTGTGTGTGTGTGTGTGTGCGTGCGTGCGTGTGTGCGCGCGCGCGCGCATGCGTGTGCGTGTGTGCGCGCGTGCATGCGTGCGTGCGTGCGTGCGTGCGTGTGTGTGTTTTGTGTGTGTGTGTGTGTGTGTGCGTGTGTGTGTGTGTGTGCGCGTGAGCGCGTGCGTGCGTGTGAACGTGAACACATATGTTTGTATGTGAGTGCAGGGAAAGGACACTAGACAGTGAGGCGGAAAGTGGGTGTCGGTGTTACGATGGTTACAGAGTTCTCTCTGCCAATCGCGCAGCTCAGGTCATGCACTCAGATCAGAGAGACAGAGAAAACAAGAAGTCCAGGTTTAAACAACTTTAGCTCTAATTCACCTTCTTTCTGTTCGAACTTCACTATCATCAAATTTTAAAAAGAATTATTAGTAAGTCCGCCAGACGACAGGGACGAACAAATGACAAGACAACACACGACGTGTTTCGACCTCTCAGGTCTTTTTCAGGTAAGGTCATCAACACTCAGGCCAATGAAAACGAAGAACGAGCAATCACTTATCTTCTCGAATTCGGCGAGAGATGGGCGAACTAACGTGTAGCCATTGCATTTGTTTTGTTTTTTTTCCTTATGACGCAAGCCATTGTCTCCTCCCCTTCCCCCGCGCGCGCACGCACACGCACACACACACACACACACACACACACACACACACGCACACACACCACACACGCATGCACGCACGTACACACGCACGCAAGCACCTACACACCAAACATGAGAACAATAAATATCCACTCCTGTGACTAGCAAGCAGCCAAGGTCTCACTCTCTTTCTTTCCTTAGAACACTCTTAATATCATTATTAAAAAAAAGGCGACGAACTGAAAGAAGAAAATGAAGAAAAGAAAGAAAAAAACGAAAAAATAAAGGAAATCAACACACAGTACTGGAAGATGGGGGGTGGGGGGGGGGGGGAGTAGGGGGGAGAGGGTGGGGGGGGGGGTCCTGAAGGGATAGGGAAAAATAGGAATGAACAAAAAATGAAGTAGCAAGAAAAAAAAAAGGGGGGGGGGGGGGGAGTGAGAAAAGAAAAAAAAAAAAAGGGGGGGGGGGGGGTTCCTCGCTTTGGTTAAAAAAGAAACTTCAAAGAAAAATAAACTGCTCAATGGACTGTATAGTACCTCTATTTCCCGGGGAGGTACCTATAGGTCTATTCCCAGTTGATCTACTCATTGATCGTTCCGCAAATTGAAATTCCCTTTAAGACTATTCCCCTTACGTCTACGGTGCTTTTAGGCTATTCCTCTGAAGTCAACTAGTAGACTTTGAGGTACAGTAAAATCGGACCGTTTAATCTACTACGTTTATTTGGGTAAATTTCGGTTTGTCACCTAGTGAGCGAGAACTTAAAAACCGAATTGTACTAACGCTCTTGACACTGCCAATGACTACAACTTAGGCCGACACTAAGCTCATGTGACATCAAATTTTAGAGTATGAGGGCAAAGGTTGTCTTGCTTATTGGCCTACTTGTTGTGGGGTTGCTTTTACTTGAATCGTACTCACATCACTTATGCACCGCCTGGCCCGCACTAGATTCTAATCTAAAACGTTCACTTAGGCCTACAGCTGGCAATCCTGTTGTCATTTGTGTTGTCAAAGTCATTGCGCATTCATGGCAGAGTTTGTACCTACACCTCGCCGGGGACGTTTTCTTGTGCTTGAGAATTATCAGTATACTGTAAATAGAAAGAGTGATACGCATACATTCTGGAGATGTATCAACAAGAAAAACATGTGCTGCAACAGTCGTGACAGTGAAAGATACTGCTGACATTTCAAAACGAGACAACGCCGTTCACAACCATGAAAATCATGCTCCAAAAATTAACTCTGACCGCAAAATTGCAGATCTCAAGGAGCAGGTGAAGAACAGGGTTCATCAACCAGGGAAACGTTTGTACACTGAGGCTCTTCAAGATGAAAGTGACGAGGAACTTGCGAGTGCCACACCAAGTTTTGCAGCAGTGAAATCCAGACTTTATAAAGAACGTCGAAAGATGGTTCCACCGTTGCCAAATTCTCGAGCCAGTGTCAGGTTGGAAGGTTCTTGGACAGAAACTGTGAGTGGAAATCCGTTTCTATTGGCAAACGAGGGAGAGGATGACAAGATCTTGGTGTTCACTACAGACGACAACCTTGCCAAGTTATGCCAAAGTCAAATAGTGTTCATGGACGGGACATTTTCTGTCGCCCCCAGTCTGTTTGCGCAAATGTACACAATGCACATTCGATTCCTTGGACAGATGATTCCTGTGGTGTACGCTCTTTTGCCTGACAAGAAACGTGACACGTACAGTCGACTGTTTAACATTGTATCCCGATTTTGCCGTGAAAAAATTTCCAGTTTTCTCCTGAATGCGTTCAGACAGACTTTGAGATAGCTGCAATGCAAGCCGTCAGGATGTCATTCATGGGAGCTCGTACCAGAGGATGCTTCTTTCATTATTGTCAAAGCTTGTGGAGGAAGGTAATTAAGTTACATAAAATATCTGTCTGTCTGTCTGTCTGTCTGTCTGTCTGTCTGTCTCTCTCTCTCTCTCTCTCTCTCTCTCTCTCTCTCTCTCTCGACTATCTCTTCTCTTCTATAGCTTCTATTCTCCCCTAAAATTTAATTGGCAACTTCCTTAGAGCGCGCTGAGTATTCATTTTAATAGGTCCAGACGCTGGGACTTGCGGTACCGTACACAGACTCTCCAGAGGTGAGGAAGTTTGTACGACGCCTTGCAGTGCTGCCTCTGGTCCCCATGGCCGAGATTGACAATATCTGGATGGACCTACATGGAAACACCTCCTGTCGAAGTCCCAGGGATTGACCAGCTCTGTGATTACATGGTGTCAACCTGGCTGGATGACGTTCGGCCTGTCTTCACGCGAGATGTGTGGAATCATTTCGAAAACTTTCAGGATGACGGGATAAGAACGAACAATCATTTGGAATCGTTCCATTCCGCATTCAGACGACGGTTCAGTTCCCCACATCCAAACATTTACATTTTCGTGACTGCACTAAAGCAGAGGCAGTCTGAGACAGAGCTCACTGTCCGGTCGCTGGAAGCTGGGAACGCTCCTCCTTCTAGAAAGAGAATCACAAGACTGAAGGAGGAGCGCTTGACCAGAACTCTTGAGCAGTTCAGGAATGGGGACAGGGACATTTGGTCATACATGGATTCAGTTTCCATCACTGTCAAATTGCACTAAACAAACCACAGAGTGAATGAGAAGCGCTTGACCAGAACTCTTGAGCAGTTCAGGAATGGGCACAGAGACTTAACCCCTAGCCTGTGTGATCAATGACTACACCGTTTTTAAATTGCATGCATTAATAAAATAATAAAGCTGTTAACGTATAAAAAAATCATGTTGTGTTTTTTGCATGTTGTGTTTTTTGCAGAGCGCAGTGACCTCTGTCTTCGTCATACCTTATTACAGAAATATTTTTGGAGCTTGATTGTTGGTGGATATAACGCTTTTTTAGTAGGTCTAAAAGGTGCCGCTAGGTCTACTGTATAACAAAGGAAATGCACCAGAACGTGTTAGACTTTAAGGGAAAAAAAGAAGTAGACCTTAAGGCATAAATCGACCAGTACACTTTAAGTAGACCTAACGGGAATAGCCCTAGAAGGAATAGATTTACAGGGAATAGCCTTAGAAGGAATAGATTTGAAGGGAATAGACCTAAAGGGCCGCCACCTATTTCCCACCCCTCTCCCCGTCTGCCTCCTTTCCCCGCCCAAACCGATCTTATCTCCTCTACCCGCTCCTTGTTCACCCTCCTTCACCCGCCCCAGAAAAAAAGATACTTGAATATAGAGCTTGCACGAGAGGAAATAGAAAAGATTTTAAAATAATGCTCTGAACATATTGCTCACTCTTGTCGTTTTGTGATCGTGACATGAAAGACAACAATATACATTAGCGAAGAAATCAACAATCACAGGTGAAATATGAACGCACCTTTTCTTTCAACATGCCTAATGAGTATTCGTTGTTGTTTTTTTTTTTGTAGTTCACACGATTTCATTATATAAAAAAATGCTCCTGTTATCTTGTAAATGTTCGCGAAGGGAGAAAAAAAAAAAAAAAAAAAAACACAGAACAAAACAAACGAAATTGCAATGGCGAAAATAAGTACGATTTGATTTCAGCATTGAGGATAGATGGTTGTCTACTATTCTTTAAATTACGCCCTTCCGATTAAAAAAAAAAAAAAAAAAAAAAAAGTTTCCACAGCGTCTCGCTTGTCCCCTCTCATTCTCCACCAAAAAAAAAAAAGTGACTTACTGTTACACGGTCTTTAAAAACGAGGAGTATAAATAAAAATCATACTTTTAAAAACAAAGAAAAGATAAGAAAAGAAAAGAATGAACCGACAATACCGATCAGGTTTCCAAAAGAAGAAAATGTGCAAGAATTCTAAAGAAGTCGAAAGGAATAAAAGAGAAACCAGCATAATCCTTATAAGATTTGCGGTAGTAGTTTAGGAAAAAAGAAAAAAAAAAAGAAAAACCAAAAATGTTTCTTTACGTCACATTTCTAATATACTTGTCTGAATTTTTAAAAAGATAAATAATTGGATTGTGAGATTAATATACTATAAACTGACAAACGCATGCATAATTAGATCTTTAAGACATACGCAAAAGGGTTGCCTGACAGGAGAACGATGCACTTGTTAACATTCAGTATCTGTGTCCTATTTTCTCTATTAAGGCGTTTTTATTGCTGACTTACCGTGCAAGGATCCGCTTTTTTTCCTCAATGAAATCATACCCGACTAACTTATTACCTGCAAAAGACAACGCAGGCTCTTGTCAAATAGTCTGGAACTACCTTTGGGAACCAGTTTCATCGCGGATCAGTCAAGTACGACACACGCTTTATCACTTAGAGGTGATCGTCATACAGTTGGCGTATGCGTTGAAAACAGTAGTTTCATCCCAAATCTAATCATTCCAACCGACAATATAATACATATATACACACATACATATCCCCCCCCCCCCCCCCCCCCCCCCCCCCCCCCCCCCCCCCCCCCCCCCCCCCCCCCCCCCCCCCCCCCCCCCCCCCCCCCCTCTATCGCTTACCCCAGTCTAACCTTCTCTCGAGTCTACTCCCAATCTGCGATTCACTCTACAACCCCCCCCCCCCCTCCCTCCCCCCCTCTCCTTTTCACTCGCCATTCCCGCAGTCAACAAGTACTGAAGAAGTACAGCAGAGAAAACACAAAAACAACAACATGGCCGCGCATAATTAAGTAAGTTATATGGGCGAGGAGAATGACTTGACCCGACGCTTCCTTATTCCACCACCCACTCGACTTTCGAGGAACAAGGCACAGAACACTGTGGGAGGAGGTGATGAGAGACGGGGGTGAAGTGGATATGGAGGGTAGGGAAGTGATGGGGATGGGGGAGGGTCTGAGGGCACTGGGTACAGTCGGTCTCGGAACGATGAAAGTAAGTGTGTGTGTGTGTGTGTGTGTGTGTGTGTGTGTGTGTGTGTGTGTGTAACAATAACAATAACAATGGTTTATTCAGTTTTTGCAGGCCCTCTGGCCCATATGAACAGGAGAACTGAATTGCACAATAACTAGCATGGTATAGGTGAGTTTGAAGAGTATAATGACAAAGAAACAAGAAATACACGGCAAATCTTATAAGCAACACAAGCAAACGTTTACCATACGAATCAGTTATAGACAGAGATTTCATTTCCTTAATTTTAGGGATTCAGTAATGTATACTGCAACTTTGAATAACAATTCATTTGACATATTTCTACCTAATAACTGTATCTTAAATTCCGATGGAAAACGATAATAATACAAAGGTATGAATTTCCTGCGAAGTGTGGAATATTTAGGACAAATTAACATGAAATGACATAAATCTTCAATATAATGACCATCACACTGTTTGCAAAAAGGATCAGTGATTTGTTGAGTCGAGTGTGTGTGTGTGTGTGTGTGTGTGTGTGTGTGTGTGTGTGTGTGGAGAGAGAGAGAGAGAGAGAGAGAGAGAGAGAGAGAGAGAGAGAGAGAGGAGAGAGAGAGAGAGAGAGAGAGTCTAAGCATACGGTTGTGGCTCTGAATGGATGAAACGCACTGAAGTTCTTTCCTCTTGTAATCCCCGATTTGTCCTCAAAATCTTGAGAGTCTGGTCATCATGAATACCCTTTCATTTTTTAAGGCGATTTTACGTCTGGAAAAGAAAATGTTTGCCATGTTTGGTAGGGTGCAAGGAACAAACAATTCCATAAAACCAATCAATTAGATTTATTGACCTGGTAACTAAATCTCGCTCAGACAGAACCTCCGTACCTCAGTTGCAATTACCACTAACCACCACCCCATCCAACCCCCACTACGTCTCCCCCATTCCCCATCTCCTGAACGGCTACTCTGTCTCCCAGCATCATCATGATCAACATCAACAGAACCACCACGACGGCAACAAAGATAGTCTCAGGTTTCGCCAACCAACCTACTTCTACAACTTCCAAATTAATAACCCACTCCCTACCCCCACCTCACCCCCACACCCCCGCCATCCCGCCCTCTCCACTCCACAAAAGTGGTGCCCATGGTTTGTTAAGAGCGACGTGGCCACACAAAGGCCTTGATCCCAACTTTTCCTCCCCCCGACTACAACTACAGTTTTACCTCCCCTCGCACAGAGGCTCGGAGGATAGCAATTTTCTTCACTCTCGCTCTCCTCTTCTTTGTTGCGTCAACTGTGATTAGCGATCAAGCCGCTCTGACAATGGCGCTGCCCCCCCCCCCCCCCCCCCCCCCCCCCCCCCTCTTGTTCTCTCCCCCCCCCCCCCCCTCTCTCTCTCTCTCTCTCTCTCTCGCAATTGCACACACATTCATTCTCTCTCTCTTTCTCTCTTACTCTCTCTCTCTCTCTCTCTGTCAATTCTAATACATTCCTATCTCTCTCTATACCACACATTTATTCTGTGTGTGTGTGCGTGTGCGTGTGTGTGTGTGTGTGTGTTTCTGTCTTCCAATTTCTTAATCTATTCCACACACATTCGTTCGTTCATTCATTCATTCTCTCTCTCTCTCTCTCTCTCTCTCTCTCTCTCTCTCTCTCTCTCTCTCTCTGTGTGTGTGCGTGTGTGTGTGTGTGTGTGTGTGTGTGTGTGTGTGTGTGTGTGCGCGCGCGCGCGTGTGCTAGCGTGTGTGTGTGTGTCTGCCTGTCTATCTAATACTCTCTCTCTCTCTCGCTCGCTCTCTCTCTCTCTCTCTCTCTCTCTCTCTCTCTCTCTCTCTCTCTCTCTCAATTACAAGCCTGTCATCACAGCTTGCAGCGGACAGAAGCGGCCCAGCGGGGGTCGGATGTCTTGGTTGGCCAACGGTTCAGAGAGGCTGCAGCCCTGATGAAAAGAACTCATTACCTGTCTACGGGCGGCGGCCTCTCCCCTTCCCGCACACGGCACGGCAATGGCATGTTTGCGGTGTGTTGGCTGCTGTTGTCTCCATCCGCTCCACGAGAAAAACAAAACCCTGATCGCCTTGCCACCGGGGATGAGCCGGCCAAGTAAAGGCAGGTAAGAGATCACAGAGAGAGAGAGAGAGAGAGAGAGAGAGAGAGGAAAGTGACGGAGGGGGAGAGGGTAGGGACAAAGCGAGCGAACGCCCGCGCTCGCGAGAGAGAGAGGGGTGGGGGCGGCTTGTAATATGCAAAAGCTGAGGAACTTCACAAGTCCTCTCTGTCTACTCCCTAACTCCCTTAAATACTCTGTGTGTGTGTGTGTGTGTGTGTGTGTGTGTGTGTGTGTGTGTGCGTGCGTGCGCGCGAGTGAGTGCGCGCGTGTATATTTGTGCGTAAGCGCGCTTGCTTGTGTTAAACCAGGACCGAGAGATTCAGGTACCTGCTAAACTGTTGAGAAAGTTCGAGAACGACCTAAGAGAACCATACCCATACACGAAATTCCCATTTCAGCTCAAACCACTATCAAAGCTAGACAGAAGCCGGCCACACACACCCCTTCCCCTGACCCCGTTCCTTCTCTCTCTGTGTCTCTATAATGATAATAATAATAAAAATAACAATAATGATAACCACATAGCATTCTTAAAGCGCCTTGCCAACAAAGGTTATAGGTCCTAACAGTCAACACTCTCGTGTACACAACGGGCTGCCTACCTGAGTAGTGCCGACTGAAGAGCTGCCTGCCGGCGTTTCATTCAGTTGTTTCCCGCGTCATCCAGTCAACATCGTTCGCTCTATTTCCTTATTTCCTTCATTCTTTGAATTTCTCACGCAAGACGCATGCTATGTGTAACGTGTCATCCATACCAACGGCCAAAACTGGCCTTCTCTTCCGAAAGTTGGTGATAGGATTTTACGTGCGTGCAAGATGTTATGCGCGCGTCCACACACGGAACTTTGCTTTGTAGTCTCATTCGAAGGACTATTTGGGAAATGAGGTCGGAACTAATGTTAACTCCAAGGGAAATATCCCCCCTGCACCTAAAACGGCCCGGCGGAGATTCAAACCCGCAACCTCAGGATCATCAAGATTACGAGTCCGGCGCTCTACCCACTGAGCTATTCTGTCTTGATTGCTCTAAAACGGAACGAACCCGCAACTACGCATTCCGCCATCACACAGTCCAGCTAACCACTGCCTCCCTGGATGTTGGGTCGTCATCTGTTCTTACCACCCCACGACCACTGAAATCCTTGGGGAGTTCCGTGCCTCCCTCTGTGAAGTTTGCTTTGTCCTGTTTCATTCATTTCTAAAATCTCTTTCCTGTTGATAACACGGCAACCCCCCACACCACTCCTCTCAAATATACCCAGCGCCTTTCCGAGATCTTATTAAAACCAACACCAAACTCGAACAAAACCTCAATGCTTGTCGTAGAAGGTGGCGTCTCCCTTTTCCCCCCGCACACGGCAAGGCAATGGCATATGCTTGTGTTGTTCGCTCGATGCCGTTTCTTGCCTTCTCAACTCTACAAGAAAAACACTCGATCTTCTTGACACTGGAGATGAAACAAGTTGGGCCGGATGACATCATCATCAGGACAGCCAGGTCAACGTGACATCAGAGCGGGAGAAACGAGTCAGACTGGATGACATCATTAGGACAGCCAAGTCAACGTGACATCAGAGAGGAGAGAAACGAGTCAGACTGGATGACATCATTAGAAGGACAGCCAAGTCAACGTGACATCAGAGAGGGAGAAACGAGTCAGACTGGATGACATCGGAAGGAAGGCCAAGACAGACTAGATGATAATGAGAGGAAGAGAGGGGTTAGACTAGATAACATCACACGGACAGCCTAGTTCAACTGTTGCACGACATCTGGGGAAGGGCCGAAGCAGGCTGGATGACATCAAAGTGAGAGCCAGAATAGACCGGATGGCTTCACAGGGGAAGCCAACTT
>CM031607.1:36619796-36697296 GCA_018398815.1 Conus ventricosus | reverse complement strand
AACACACACACACGCGCATGCGCAGAATCCACAGCCCAAAATACAAACATCTCAAGCAATTTATATAGACTATTTCCCAGCTTTTCACAATTCTCAAACATGACACCTCCAGCACCAGCCCCCTCCCCTCCTCCCAATCTCTTCTCTCCCTTGCACCTTGGTTTTTGTTAAATGATTATGTACATAGTCACAGTCACACACTACCTACGTAACGCAATAGAAGCTTCGAAACAGGTGTCAGATAGAGGGGTGACAGCTGATGAGTGTGCGGAAGAGAAGGGTGGTGGTGGAGTATTTCAGGTATGGGCTATATCACTCGGGTCCCGTTTGACAAACGTTTTTCCAAAATACTTTTGATGCGAGTTTGTATTTCACGACGCGCTCCAGCCTGGTGAAATTCATATCATGCGATTCTTATCACGAGATAATAAACAGCGCTGCTGGTGGACAAATGTTTATACCTCGCTTGACAATCAAACAGCAGGCGAGAACTGGACCGACCCGTTTCAAAGTTCTAACTGTGATAAAGCCTCCGTTGTGAGTGTGAATGAATACGTCCCTGTATACTATACATCATCCACCGCAGGAAATCAGATATTATGTCATGTGGAGAGTGGGGCCCGTGGAGGGGGGTGAGGTGGGGTGTTAGCGACACTGTCATTCACTGTCATTTCCCTACCCTGTGCAGACGTATTGATCTAACCGAAGTGCCGTGCGGGTGCGCACTGTAAATCACCGGAACCGACTGGTCCTGTCTCTAGTTTCGACAGTCGTTAAACACAACGCCCTGACGGTTACAGTGTTAGTTGGTCGGGCGGCCTGTCCGTTTTCACACATCAACCTGGAGCTGTGAAGCCTCAAGCTTGAGACTGACGGCACTTTGACGCAAACTTTAAGTCCACAAACTGACACAAACTTTTACAACAAATCGAAATGTTTCACTGCACCACAAAGGTGTTACGTGTTGACTTTGTGCACTTCCACACGCCATTATTTTCCTTAAATGTTCCGGTGACCTACGTGTCCGTTAACCGTTACTCCAACAGCACAGCTCCGACCACCAGATGGCGATAAACCTCAGCAGCGGGCATTGCCCTGCTGTTTTTTGTTGTTTGTTTTTTCCCCCCCTTCTTTCCGCTGTTAACGTTAACTTGGTAATTTCCAACCGCCACACGGTGCGTACAGAAGGTTTATAGATGGCATTTTTAAGCTTTGAAGTACCTCAATTCACATTGTTTACAGCCAATGGTGGGGGTTACGTCAGGGCTGGCTTGATGCTGCTCCAGAGGCGTTGGACTGTTTGTGTTCAATCTTACCGTTAATAGGCACCCATACTTCCTGACAGAGTTTAAATCGCAGTGTATGGCCGTACGAGTTCCTCCGAACAATGGACAGAATCCAGTCAATGAGCATTGAGCAGCGTCTTGGGTCTGACACAGATCCCAATAATGTCTTATCTTATACCGTGGTACCACGGTGTTCACTACGAAGTCATACAGCGTGCGGCAGATTCTTTCGTCAGCAGATGAGCCCACGGCCGTCACTTTTCTTTTTTTTTTCTTTCGTTTTTACACCATATCCTCCGCTGGTTAAAATGTCTTTAGAACTGTAAGCAACGGCGGTGAAATCTGCTTGTTGAGAATTGCCAATCGTCGGGAAGCTTACGGAAGATGCGAACTGCACTGTTTCCAACATGTATTAATTTTCGTATACAAAAGTGACAGACAGGAAAAACAAAGACAACAATTTGACAAGTGAGCCTCTGCTTCAGCTTTTTGCTGATCACAATCCACGTCAAGTTTGCTGCAAAGAAGACACACACTGCCTTTAAAACCCAGAGGTCGAAAATGGAGATCTGGTCTAATCACGTACCGTCATGATTTGTTTCTCCATAAAACATAAGCAGTAACGTCCTCTGGTGCTCTTCAGCGCGGTCTTCAAGCTCATGACGCAGTCACGCCTTGGCAAAACTCAACAGTCCGTTCTATCCGTTTAGGTCAACGGCACTGACAAGAACATAAAATTCGTCCAAGATAGTCCTCGCAGTTTTCCTCACCTCACCAACGCCATTGGCGCCGTCTGGGACATAGACCGCCAACAAGCAGCGATCACTTCCAGTCACCCCGGTCTGAGCCAAACACTCCAGCGGTTCCCATGTGCAGCTTGCAGTCTTCACAGTTGCGGACATACAGCATCTTGTTGCTTTTTTTGTCCGTGATTGCCTGACTGTACAGTATGCTCATACCCAGCGTATTTAGTAACTGACTACAAAGATTTGGCAAACAAACAACAACAACAAAATTGGCAAATGAGAATGATCCTCCACAACCTCGGTCGAGTGATCTTTCTTAGTGGTGTGCAAATGAACGCGTCTTAAGTTGTTTTCAGTTTTTCAAGCCCATTCTTGGGTACAGGTTGAACGGATTCTTTGTTTTTTTGTTTTTCAGCTCAAAGATTTTTCCTTCATTTCCTACTGTTTTCCAAGAAGGAAAGAATGGAGAATAACCAAACCTAGCCATTGTTTTTCCTAGCAGGGAGAAGGAAACGGGCGTTTTGTTTTTAGGTTCAGTCATGTTTTGAACGAAAACAGTTGACCAATGTACATACACACGGCGCAAAACTACTCACCTATAAAACAAAATACAGGCACATGACTGAACGAGTATATCAAATCAAGTCTGGAAGCACGATGTATAACACACACACACACACACACACACACACGCGCGCGCGCGCACACACACACACACACACACACACATGCACGAACGCATGCACGCACGCACTCACTCTCACTCAATCACACAGACACACCCACACGCATATTCTCACTCAGATAGACACACACACACACGCGCGCGCGCGCGCACGCACGCACACACGGGCTCACACACACCACACACACACACGCACGCACACAAACACACACACCACCACCACCACCATCATCACCACCACCACCACCACCAACAACCACCCTCCCTCTCTCCTCCCCCCTTACCTGTAGGCGTCTTGTGACCGTTCGAATCGGTGACGGTGACGGGCCGACCCTCCGAACCCAGGTCCCCGTGATGGGAGGCAGCCGATGACGACGAAGACGCTCTCCGGAGCCTCTCCAGGTCGCCCAGGTGACTCAGTGCCTGGGACTGCGCCGCTGAGGACCTGGACTCCATCTCTGACGCCTGCTGCTGGCCACCGTGCTTCTCCGCAGGCGCTCGAGCTCCGCCAGGTGGCTCAGCTGACGCTCGCGCAAGGGGTCCGGTAGGGGGCTGGGTTCTAAGGGGATGTCCAGCGGGATGTGTCTTGGGTGGTGGTGGGGGTGGGCGTGGGCGTGCGGGTGGTGATGGGGGTGGTGGGGGTGGTGTCGGTGGGGGTGCGCTGGGTGGTGGTGATGGTGGTGGTGGTGGTGGTGGGGGTGATGGTGGGGGTGGCGGAGGTGGCGCTCGTCCGCGAAGAGCTGACCTGCAGAGGGGGCAGAGGGGAAAATGGAGAGAGAGGGGAGGCGTGTTTAATTTGTTTTACTTCAATTCTAAACCTTTTTTTTTTAAGATTTTGAAACATTACAATGGCAGTAATACAATTAATGAATCGGAAATGGATCGAACAATCAAACAAAAACAAATCAACCAACCAAAAAACCTATGACAAGCCTCACAGTAACATCAAAGCGAAGAAAGAAACACGTTGCATCCTATACATCACAAACATGAGGACACATTCATGGAACGACTGCATGAACATACTGAAGGTACTTTTCACTGCACTCATTCGGTAAGCCATCATATCTTACTGGAACGCCATGTTTGTTTTAAATCGGGGGGGGGGGGGGGGGGGGGGGGGGGGGGGGGGAAGAGGTGGCAATATGAGAAAGTGAACAGGCAGGCATATATGTTCCATACAGCACAGCACTATCACCACTGGTATTCCAATTTACATCTTTCCTTCCGCTGTTGCTTAACTATCACAGGCACGGGTCGAGACGGGGAAGAACTCCACAGGCCGAAACAGGTCATCTCATGTTTTGTGTCAAATCACCACTTGGACTGACCTGGGATTGAAATATGCACCATGATCTGGTGTTCAATGATAAATCTAGTGGTTGTGGGGAAGATCTGATATGGAGTTGGAATTCAATCACGCATCTCGATTCGGTCATTGAAATGTCAAGACTGAAACCGACAGTGGAGAGAAACCGGAAGTGGGAAGAACAAGTGCGGAGAATTTTTTTTAATTTTTTTAATGCAATTCAAACTCACTCGTAACCTCGCACTTAACATTTAGTCAGCATGCAGGATAAATCATAGTCTAAAGCGGTGTTAACATTTAGTCAACATGCAGGATAAATCATAGTCTAAAGCGATGTTAACGTTTAGCCAACATGCAGGACAAATCATAGTCTAAAGCGGTGTTAACATTTAGTCAACATGCAGGATAAATCATAGTCTAAAGCGATGTTAACGTTTAGCCAACATGCAGGACAAATCATAGTCTAAAGTGGTAAAAGTACGTCCCAGTAAACACAGATCTTCTTGTGTTGCTGGAGAAAGCCGTTAATCGGAATGTCTGTACCGTTAAAACTGGCCCTCAGAACCGTAACAGACGTAGGCCTGTGTTTCAGTTTGTGGACCAGTGTTTGGGTATTGTCTGTACTGAAGATGCGCTCATGTGTTTAGTAAGTAATCAAGACGCAATAAAACGTTATTGTTATCTTTGTTGACGTCAACATTATTTTGCTTGTGTTTTGTAGTGTTACATCGCTTACGTCGCCGCATTAATATCCTCTCTCTCTCTCTTCTCTCTCACACGCGCACACACACGTGCGCATGAGCGCGCGCGCAACCTCGACAAGCCGCCTCGGTCTCGACGAAGAAGACAGATCTTCCCAAATGACGGACATCTATCCACACGCTTCTCACGCGTTATCCGCATGTCCAGGTCACTCCCATAATCCGACAACATGCGTGCTTACAAGAACCAAATCCACGAGGATCAAGACCTAAGCTCGCGGACCCATCACAGACCGACAGCTGTCACATCGCTGACGTTAAAACCAACATTTAGCTTGCTACACTGCTCACCAAAGACACCGACATGCGTGACCAACCAACCCCCAGACACTGAAGCTGGTCAGCTTTTCTGGAGGACGAATGTACTAACTGACAAAGTACCATGCCCAAACGGAGGGGGGACTCGTCGGTTAATAGTGGCTCAATGTTCTTTGTCCAACATACTGATGAAGCGTTGTCTTTGCCTATAGCTATCTGATAACGTACGTCTGACATACAGTGACAATGACTTCAAATTAAGAGGTGAAAAGAGTATCATAAGCGTGCATGTATGTGTGTGTGTGTGTGTGTATGGAGGGGGGGGAGACAGACACAGAGAGAGGGGGGGTGGAAAGAAAGGTTCAACACGAACCAAACGTCACACACATGAAAACAAAAATAAACAGTGGTTTGGCTCCTACCGTCACCTTTCAATTTTCTGTTTCAAAGTGTTCGCCTTTCGACTCAGTCACTGTAGTAACAGTGATCTGGTGTGTGTGTGTGTTGTGTGTGTGTGTGTGTGTGTGTTGTGTGTGTGTGTGTGTGTGTGTGTGTGCGCGCGCGCGCGTGTGCGTGCGTGCGCTTGTGCGTGCGTGCGTTCGTGTGTGTTTGTGTGTGCGTGCGTGCGCGCATGTGTGTGTGCGTGCGTGCGTGTGTGCGTGTGTGTGTGTGTGGAGAGAGAGACAGAGAGAGAGAGAGACAGACAGACAGAGAGACATTCAGAGAAGGGGGTGGGGTGTGAAAAGAGGGACAGGATTTTGTATAAGAAGGTCTGAACTACCGCAAGTTTAATGCGATTGTGTTCTTGTGTAAACTGGATTTTCAAATGAGAGCTGAATGATACGCCAGACCTGTTTGGACAAAAACAAAACAAAACAAACAAAACAAAACCTTAAGGCCGAACGGCTTGACATTACAAGACGAACTTTATCAGCGAATAATCGCTCCGTCGCACAAGGTGACTGACCTCGTAAAGACTAAAGAAATAAACTGTCTGGGGAAGGCGGAGTAGGATATGACAAATGAAACTCACACCGCTAGACCTTGGGGAATCGACTTCCAGCCGAATCACAATGAAACTGAGCGCTGGATATTTTGCTTAAAAAGGGGGAAAAAGAAAAGAAGAATTATAAAAAGAAAGAAAACAGAGAGAAAAAAGGCAAGAAAGTAAACACAAGGATGAGTGGAAATGGAGCAATGGCTCCCATTTGTTTTAAGGGCAAATGGTCGGTTAAAACATTTCAGGGCTTTCGAGTTAGAATGCTTCTCACCGTCTGCGAAACTAATGAACTGTTGTCTCGCAGGGACTTAATCCATTCACACTGAATTTGAAGTCTGTTGAACTAAGGATACCTTATGATGACTGCGGCTTCGATAAAGACTAACCGCTTTGTTTTACGACCAGGAATCCTCTTATCTGTTGATGGAAATACAAGAAAAAATATTCGCTCACGTACACTTATAAAGATAACTATTATCCATATATACCAATGTTTAAAAGAAAAGAACGTATTACAGACTTTGGCGTGTGCTGGAAAGGGTTATTCTACAGTCTTGGTGGTAAAAATGTTAATAAATCAGAATCTGATGGGTGTATAATCATTTTCTTTAATACATGCAGAGTCCGTAAGGCTAGAATGCCACGCAGTGACCCAAAAGTAGAAAACTATTTCAACTGATATGACGAAGGAACGTTCATTCCGATTTCCCCACAAAATTATGTAAACTTCTGGATTATTTCTTTATGCAAAACTTGCAATTCAATAACAAAGAAACGAACATGTAAACTTCTGGTTATCTATTTATACAAGACTTGCAATTCAAGAAAACAAAGAAAGCAAACAAAAAAAACATATGGTCATAAACCTGTTCAGCATTCATAACTGAAATATGCTGGCACTACTGTGGACGATCTGCTAAAACTACCCATCAGCCTGTCAAGAGCCTACACACTCGTAGCGGGACGCGTTTAAAATCATATTCATCTGTCCTCAGCGCCCTTCTGACTCTAATTTACCACACTCACCCAGACAAAACGCTACGAAAAGGAAAAAAATGAAAAACGAGAACCCCCCCCCCCCCCCCCACCGCACACGCACACACACACACCCCTCTCCCCATCTACACTCATATAATCAATCACCCAGTCCAAAACCCGACGGAGCGGAAATCGGATTTTCCTCAAGGGAGCTCACCCACTTGTCCAGATAGGCAAGGCCCCACTTGACGGCGCTCGCGTGTGGACGGCCGGCCAAAGACAATGGGGACAACGACAGGAGAAGGGGTGCTGGGTGGGAGGGGAGGGGGAGGGGGTGTCCGGCGAACGGCCAGAACTAATCAGTCATGGCAATGGGGGAAATAAGCTCCACGGACCCCGGCCTGTCAAAAATCAAGTCCCGGGAACCCGGCTGTCCAGAGGTCAGCGCTAAATGAGTGGACAGACTGGGCAGGGCAGGCAGGGCGTGGGTGGGAGGGCGAGCCGGGCGGTGAAAGGGTAAAATCGTAGGTCAGGGTTTCCTTCGGCGTCTCGTTTTGTCTGTCTTTATCCGTCCGTCCATCCGTCTGTTGGTCCCCCCCCCCCCCCCCCCCGCCACATCCCATGTTTCTCTACCTGTGTCTGTATGTATGTATGCATCTCTCTCTCTCTCTCTCTCTCTCTCTCTTGCTCGCCCGCCCGCCCGTCGCTCGTTCTGTCTTCTCTCTCTCTGTCTGCAAACTGAAAGTAAATGTGAGTTCAAACTCGTCTAAAACCGTTCTAGGAATTAGAAAATCATGCAGATTGCTGTATTTTTTGCTCTCGAACCACAACAAGGAAAGATCATCACTGTATAAACACGTCTTGGAATGTTTTTGTCCTCGTCTCCAGAACGCAGAGGCAATGGATCGAATTCTGACCTTTGAAAATTTCATTGCAGTCTTCTGTAGACATTCTAAATTGCTGATGTCCACTTCCAGTTTGCTGCCAACAGAAAAAGAAAAAGAAAAAAAAAATCAACCAGATCTGACAGACTTTCTGATGGCTGAATTTTTTGAAGCCACTGCCGACCATATTATGAATAATGAAAGGATTGTCATGGATTGTACATCATACGGGGGAGGGGGGGGGTGAATATTTTAGCATTGTTCTCGCCAGGTTTCCTTCTGGTCATGTTGGCTTCGGAGGTAAAACAAGTTTTAAACGAACTTATGAATTCTTCAGAAAAAAAACCTGTCAAAACCATTTTTTTTAAACGAAATTCTTTGAGATCACCGAAAACATTCCCATAGAGATGGCCTGTGGAAATAAAGCAAAACAAGCAAAAACAAAATAAAACAATCCCCTAAACAACAACAAAGAATAACAACGATAACGTCAACAACAACAACAACTGGAGGAGACTATCTTGGGTAGGCTGCATACTACTTAATTTTGTCTGAACGCCTCAGACCATTCAGAGGATGCGAAAGTTCTAATGCACCTCCTGTGTGCTAAATCACTCGGTATGAAAACATGTTATTCAGTATTGAGACTTATCTGCCATCGGATACATCAGCATTAATTTTTCTTGCCGCAGATTCCGCTTAAGGCTTAACTGTTTAGAAATCTTACAGCAAACGATCTATCACTTTTGAATTCCATTTCCCATCTGATGTGAATGAGAAAGTTACTGTGGGGAGATGGGCGATGGTTGTGAACTTGTGTCTTTTTATCTATTTTATCTATTCTTTTTTTTTTCTCATCTAAAACTGTCTTGGTCTGAAATGAATTGAAGTGTGTGTGTGTGTGTGTGTGTGTGTGTGTGTGTGTGTGGTATGCATGCTTGCATATGTGCATGTGCGCGCGTGGACGAGTTCCGTGTGCCCATGTCAGTATGAATGTGCAGCCCAATATGTGCAAGGTACTCAAGAAGACAAAAGAAAAACTTCAAATATGCGCGCGAGTATGCTTTCCACCTCCCTCTCCATCCTTCCTTCCATCCCTCCTTCCAACCCCTTCCTGCCTGTCATCCTCTTTTCACATACACACATTGTGTATTAATGCTGACCAATGTATGCACGTTCTCTCTCTCTCTCTCTCTCCGGCGGCAACGGGCGGTGGGCAGGGCCAGATAAACAGACGGCGAAACGTCCAGAGGTCAGCGGACAATATTCTCCAGCCCCCTCCCCCCCCCCCCCCCCCCCCCGCTCCCCCTCCCCTCCCTCATCTTCCTAGAACTTGGGGCAGGACAGCTGGCCAGAAAGGGCGGACGAACCCCCCAGGGTACCCACCCCTCCTCCACCTCCACCCCTTTTCCCCACCATACTCCTCCCCTGTACATCCTCCATCCGTCTCCACCCCCCCCCCCCCATCCGTCCATCACCCCCCCCCCCCCCCCACTTTTCCTTTCACTCTCTTCCCACGCCAAAACCTTCCCCAATTTTTTTTCCCCTTGTCTAAATGATATGGTTTGTTTGCTTTCGCTTCCTTTTCTTTCTTTTAACACCACCACCCCACCCCCATTCCCCCCCGTCCTCCCTTTTTAGGGGTAGGAGAGGAAGGGTGTGTGTGGATGGTTTGGGGACGGAAAGGGGTGTGGTTGGGGGAAAGAGAGTGTGTCTGACTACTAGCCCGACAAAGGGAGGAGCGACGAGGGGACACTGATAGATGGGGGAATAATGACACGGCTCGTGCTACTCGTCGCCGATCGCCACGTGCGCGCGCAACCCATCCCCCTTCCCTTTCCCCCCTAGCCGCGCCCTCTGGGGGGGGACGGGGGTGAGGGGGTGGTAGGGGGTGGGGACTGGTGCCTCCTCTGCACCTGCGGTTGGGACTGTAGAGGGATGGTGATGGTGGTGGTTAAAAGTAGTATGAAAAAAGAAAAAGGTGGCGAGGATAGAGAGGAGAGGCTGCTGGTTAAGAGGTGGTCGGGGGGAGGGGAGGAGAGAGAAGAAGCCGGTTAAGAAAAAAAAAAAAAAGAGAGAAAAGGGAGAAAAAAAACCGCCCCAAACCAAGCTATCGCAAGAACCACAAATGAAAGCAAACTACGCCGCGTGCGCATTGTTGTTGATCTGGCGTGGATAGAGAAAGGAGGATGGAGGGGACACAGAGAGAGAGAGAGAGAGAGAGAGAGAGTCTATAGCGCACTAACATTTTACAAACAAATGCCAACGACAACGCCGTCTTCTTAATGTCTCGGAATTGCCCATCATGCGCCTACAACCGTACAACCCCAAACTACCTCCAGGTTTTTTGTTCTTACCGTTAATGGCAAATCCCCGATAGAAACTGATTGCTCACCGGCATGTTTGCCGCAAATTATCTCCCTTGTGATGTTCTTTTTCTATCCGTGTGTGTGTGTGTGTGTGTGTGTGCATTCTCGATCGTTCATTCTTTCCTTTTTTTTGTCCTTTGTAATCCGCTTTCTTTTTTTTTTCTTTTTCTTTTTTTGCTATCGCTGGTTTTCTGAAACAATGAGGAGAGTTTGGTGTGTTTTGAAGTTTGATGCACGAACTAGGACTATTCATATTTGTTTTGTCACGATTTTACCGGTCTTAATCTTTTCCTTCCCACGTTTATTCTTAGTTTGTTTTTGTGGGTTTTTTTCATCATAGAGAATAGTTTGCCTTGTTTTCTAAATTTCGTATATTTATTTTTCTTTTTTTTTTAAAGCAATATTGAAGGCAGAAAAAAAGCAGGAATACTCGGTTATATAGAGACTTAGATTCGCCTATATAAAGAGAAGTCGCCACAACAAACACACTAACAGATGGCGAGATTTATGGGGCCGTGAGAGAGACAGAGACAGAGAGAGACAGAGGCAGAGAGAGATAGAGAGAGAGACAGAGAGAGAGAGAGAGAGAGAGAGAGAGAGAGAGAGAGAGAGAGAGAGAGAGAGAGAGACAGACAGACAGAAGCTGCGGAACAAATATTCAGATCCAAGGTTCTTCGAATAGAATAGGAAAGAACTAGCAAAAACAGCGCGCACGCGCACGCACGCACACACACACACACACACACACACACACACACACACATCTTTGTGTTGTGACGTTAAAAGAAATCATGTGGAATGAAAAAAACATTCCGGATCCACTTTATGACCCGGGATCTGCACCAAGATTTCACGGATTCGTTCTTTAGCTGCATTTCAATTTCTCCACAAAGTTCAGAACGTGAATGCGTCCTGTTGTTTCGCTTGTTGGTTGGTTGATGTGAATCTTTCTGATAGACCGTCAGTCGCACACATGCACACACACACACACACACACGCACACGCACGCACGCACACGCACACACACGCACACACGCGCGCGCACGCGCACACACACATACACACACACACAAAACTTGCGGTTTATAACCGTGACCCAGGTCATGACCTGGGAGGTATTCATCTCAGTGCGTTCATGTGCCTTTTTTCTTTCTTGTCGATTTCAACCCCAGCGACCACAAGGATCCACTCTTGGCGTGAGTGTTGTAGCCCTGATGCGGCCTCCCGAGACAGGCTGAGCTATAAACATGGCTTGACTAGGCTGATGCCAAGCGTCGTGAGATTTAGTCAGTTAAAAGATAAAAACGAAGAAAAAAAGAAAAAAGAAGAAGAAAGAAAGCAGAAACAGGGAAAATAAGGGGGAGGGGGAAGAGGACAAAGTAAAGAGAACGAAAACACGATGCTGAACGGTCGAACAAAAACAAAAACAAAACAAAAAAACCCCAAAGAAACAAAGGAGAATGAAAGAACAAAGAAAGACAAAAAAGGGGGCAGACGTTTTTAAACAGACAAGGAAGGAACGGAAAGAAAGAAAGAAAGAAAGAAAGAAGAAGAAGAGTAACAATAACAACAAAAACGGCCATGACAGAAAATGGTGTTTTACCTTGCCCTTTTCACTTTTCTCTCTTTTTTTCCTTCAATTTTCCGTTGTATTTTAAAATTCTGTCCGGTTTTGTTTTGTTTTGTTTTCAACCGCGAACAAATCCGTTTAAAACTACACCAGATGTCGCCGCCTCGGGAATGTGGCCGATTTCTCCCTCAATGACTATTGCCTGCAGATCTTCGGCATCCGCCCCTTTTTCCTTTCTTTCCAACCAAAAAAAAAAAAAAGACCACCACCACCACCACAACAAAAATAACAAGAAGCACAAATGTAGCTCCGTGGTTAGTTCACTAGACCAGCACCCTGTTCACAGTAACACACTAGGAGTTCGAATCTCGCTGCCCGTGACCTTTTCGCAATCCCGTCTAAACGTGGGAGGCCCTGTAACATTTTCGTTGCCCATTCTGAGCGTGCAAGTGCGGAGTCTGATACCCTCCGCTTCCCCCTCCCCTCTCCCCTTCCCCACATACTCCTGGCATGGCCTCCCCCGTCTATCCTATCATCCGTGGTGGGTGTGGATGCTAAACCTGATATCCAAGTCATACAGTGGGTGTGAATCAGAACCGGAAAGTTGCTGAAAAACTATAAAGACATTATGCAAAGGGTGCAAAAAAGAATCCAATAGCACCCCCAAAGCTCAAAGATTGTCCCCTACATTTTATACTATTTGCATAATGTCTTTAGTTTTTCAGCAACTTTTTTCCTCCCCACACTTTCGTTGGTTTCATTTACTACCCTTCACTGGCTGCTTTGGGGGTGCTATTGGATTCTTTTTTGCACCCTTGGTGGTGTGAACACCACAGTATTATGAACTGTGGTGTGTCTCTATTTGACGCCATGAGCGCAGGCACAACCAGCCGTGTCTCCCTGACGAGTTCCGACCCAGCGGACGAAAGGCCTCGGAGCAGGCAATACAAATATATCTGCCTTCAAAAGGGATTGCGATGGTTCCCTTATGCAGCTAGTGAAGAGTTTTCATATATTTAATATATTTTCTTAATTTCACGTTCCCAGTTTCTCCATCTTCAAACTCCCCCCCCCCCCCCCCCCCCCCCCCCCAAGTCCAAATCTTTGCCAAGTCATTAGGCTACTATGAAGACAGTTCAGTTGTTGTCCTGCGCTTGTTTTTTTCCCCCCACTATTAGATTGTTCGTCTATGTATTTGTCCGACTTTATTCAAGTTTAAAAGGCTGTGCCAGTCTTGAATAAAAGTTACTCTGTGTTAGGTTTCCTTATGGGAGCAAACGTTACCCCACTTGTTTACTGTTTATCATGTTAAAAAAAAAACACATCGGAACGCGCAGGAAGCAGCTGAAAAAAAATGTACATTTTAAGAATCATCTGGTACATTACGATTTAAATGCGTGCTCCTATTAAAGAAGTCATGTGTGTGTGGTGAGCGCCCGCGTGCGTGTGAACCTCTCTTTCTGTCTGTTATGTGTGAAGGAGAGAGCGTAGTGTGTGTGTGTAGGGGGTAGGGAGTGTACGCGCGCTTGTGCCTGTTGAAAAGGAAGGGAAGGGGGGGGGGGGGGGTCACAGATAGGAAACGGGAGGTGGATGAGGAATCGGGGAAGCTGGGATGGCTGAGGTTAAGCGATTTTGTAAATATCATTACCCGACTTGTAAACAAAGTAACAGCCGACAAAGTCCGTAAATGGAAAGGGGTGTGTGTGCGTGTGCCGATTCTCTTAAATGGTTTGCTTTCTGTCACATTTCTTCTTTAAAACCGCGTGTGTGTGTCTGTGTGCGCGCGCGCGCGCGCGCGCGCGCGCGCGCGCGTGTGTGTGTATGTGTGTCTGTGTGTGTATACAGGCAGACTGACAAACAGACAGACAGAGACAGAGAGAGGTAAATACGCAGAAGTGAAAGTGGTTACTTGCATGCGCGAGTGAGGGCCCGTATGTGTACATACGTATGGAGGGAAAATACATGAAGGAGAGGGAGGAGGAGTGGTGTGGGCATTCTCAAACAAAACCAGCCTCTTTGCGTTCCATATGACGTTAATTTTGTACATATGACGAGGAAAGTTTCTAGCCACGATCTCTAAATGGTGGCTCCCTATCTCCCCACTTTTCCCCCGTTGCCGCCCACGCCCCCTTTGCCGCATTAATAATAAATGCAGCGACCTTCTCATCCATCTTAACACTTCGCCTCCTTTTTCTTTCCACCCAATCCCAGCCTTTTCAGGCCCGATGCCACCCTGATCATAAGATGCCACAAACTTCACTCCCTCCCCCCACCTCCCACCCCCATCCCCAACTTCCCGCCATACCTTTTTTGTGGTTTGTTTTCTGTCTTTTCTCCACCTCCCCCCCCCCCCCCCCCCCCCCTCCAACCCCTCCCACCTCTTTCTCTCTCTCATATTTGTTGCCTTTGTCTCTGGCCTGCATACAGCTAGTTAATCTTTAGTCTTTCTTCCTGCCGACTGAAGACGCCACCACCCCCCTTTTTCTTTCTTCCGCCTTCCGTCCACCCCCCCCCCCCCCCCCCCCCCCCCACTGAATAATCGTTACTTTTTTTTTTTTAATTATTAAGGTATTCTTATTCTCGGTGTATTTTTTGTTATTAAGGTATTCATATTCTCGGTGTAACAGATATGAACTTGGCTCTATGTGACATGATCAAAGAACACTCTGAAAAAAAGACGACACATACAAATACACCACGCTCGTCCGCTACCACTCTAACTTCCCACACATGCATGTGCATACACATTTACGCACGCACATACTGCAGGTATTAACATACTCACACAGCCTACATGCAAGCACAGACAAGCATATACGCATGTGAGTACACACACACACACACACACTCACTCACTTCACCCCAGAAACATGTATGGAAAATACGAAGGGGGGGGAGGGGGGGAGAGAAAATTATTAAAATAATCACGCTCGCTGATTTAAATTCACCTGACCCCACTTGATATCTTTTGTCGATGTACGTGCCACACTGTATATGGCTGACGAAAGCTTTTTTTTTTTTTTTGGATTAAAATGGCGAATCGCGAGTCACCGTGCATAGACCTTTGACGCAGAACACATAAACCTACGATGAACAGCGTATCAATCGCTAATCAACCGGTGATCCAGAGAGTAAAAGATATTTTTTTCATCACAGATTACACCCTCTCTCTCTCTCTCTCTCTCTGAATCACACACACACACACACACACACACACACACACACACACACAAACACACGCACGCACGCACGCACGCACGCACGCACTCGTCCACATACGCTCTGTGTGTGTGTGTGTGTGTGTGTGTGTGTGTGTGTGTGTGTGTGTATGTGTGTGTGTCATTGTATAGATAAATACAACTCAACTTATGTTTCTTTCATACGGTTTCGCACACCTTCATCACCCCCACCCCCACCCCTCGTGGCCCTAATCTCCCCCTCCTCCTGACCATCACCCCCTGTCGCATCCCCCCTTTCTCTCTCTCCTTCCCTGTCCCTCCGCTTCTCACCACCACCACCCCACCCCTCACCCCATCCTCTCCCACCCAACCCCACATCTTTCTCATTTACAAAATGGAAACTAAATATCGCCTGAAATCGCCGCGGCCAGCAATCCATCTGCTGGTCGGAATTAAATCCCCATCCCCACCCCCCACCCGCATCTCTTCTCCACCCCACACCCCACCCCACCCCTTCACCTCCCTCCCTCCCTCGGGGCGGCAACTGTTACCTGGAGAGTTATTCCGGTCGTTCAGGTGGTTCCTTAACTGATTAAAGGCGTTTTCGAAAAAGAGGGGAGGAAATGGGTGGAGAGTGCGAGGGGGGGGGGAGGGGGGCGGCGGCAGGGGATGGGCAGGATGTCAGAGAAGGAGGAGGGGGTAGGGAGGAGAGTGCAAGATTAAAATTGAAAAGTTGACAAAAACCCCCCAAAAAAACCCCGGGGAAGTGGGGTGGATTTGGGGTAGGGGTATGGGGGTGAGGGTGGAGGTGGGAGTGGGGAGATGGCGGGGGGGGGGGGAGGGGTGGAGGGAGGGGGGCTGGGAGGGGGGCGCGGTTCTTGAGGTTATTGATTGCCATAAGAGCCACGCTGACTGGAGTGGGGATGGTGACCCACATAATCACATCGCTTGACTGGGTGAGCGCGGAGGGGTGGGGGTGAGGGTGGGGGTTGGGTAAAGATGGTGGGTAAGGGATGGTGGGGAGGTCTAGGGGTAAAAACCGGAGAGAGGTGGGGGGGGGGGTAAGGCGGGGAGGCAGAGCGGCGGGTAACGAGAGTGCGCCTCGGCGGCAGATGCCATGTTCACAAAGCAAACAGGTGAGCAAGCAGTTACGTACACCTCAGCACACGCACGCACGCGCGCTCGCTCGGGCTAAGAGCAAAGATAGCACGCCCTACGGAGGGCGTACTATCTTTGCTCAGGGAGAGAGAGAGAGAGAGAGAGAGAGAGAAGCCCGCGCCCACGCGACCAGACATCTGCTCAATCCGAACTGCAAACACTCGTATTCACATAGATGAATTTGCCAGACACGTATACCATGCAACTGCGCACACGCACGCACGTGTGCATGCTCAAGAGAAAGAAAATGAGAGAGAGAGAGCGAGAGAGAGAGAGCATATAACTGCAATTAGGTACACACGTGTGCGCGCTCAGGACAGAAAGAGAGAGAGAGGGGGGGCTGCGGAAGGAGGAAAAGAGAGAGAGAGAGAGAGAGAGAGAGAGAGAGAGAGAGAGAGAGAGAGTGAGTGAGTGAGAGAGAGACAGAGGCAGACAGACAGAAACGCAAGCACGCATGCACGCACACACACAAAGTGTATACAACTGCAATCACGCGCGCACAAATGCGTGCTCAAGACAGAAACAGAGAGGGGGGGGGGGGGCGCGGAAGAGAGAGAGAGAGAGAGAGAGAGAGAGAGAGAGAGTACGCAACTGCAATCATGCACGCACATGTGCGCGCTCAAGACACACACACACGAATTCGTCAATTGAACCAGTCGATCCGCCAATAGGACTAAAACCTGTCAGATAAACAAGTAAACAAGCCCGATACATCACTCGACTCATCAAATAAACCAACCAACCAGTCAGATAAATCACTCAACCAGTCAAATAAACCAGCCAGACAGTCAAATCAACCAGTCAACTGGACAAGTAAACCCTCAACCAGACAAATACATAAACCAACCGACCAGTAAACTGGTCAACCTGTCAGATACACAAACCAGTTAAAATGTCAGATAAAACGATCAACCACCCAGATAAGCCATTCATACAATCACCTAACAAATTAAAAGAAAATGAATATACGATAAACAGAGAACATACTCCCTCACCACATACATGCGTGTGTGTGTGTGTGTGTGTGTGTGTGTGTATGTGTGTGTGTGTGTGTGTGTGTGTGTGTGTGTGTGTGTCTCAAGTGTGGGAGAGAGGGAGGGAGGGTAAGAGTTAGAGAAAGAGTGTGTCGTGTGTGTGTGTGTGTGTGTGTGTGTGTGTGTGTGTGTGTGTGTGTGTGGTTGTAGTGTGTGTGTGTGTGTGTGTGTGTGTGTGTGTGTGAACAGCATTGATGACAGCCGTAATGTGTATGTGGTGTTTTGTTGTTGCTGTCGTCGTTGTTTTCATCGCAATATAATAATGACGGATGTAATGAAGAAAGAGGTGCAGGTTTATTTGATTATTTATTTGTGCGATTGTCTCTTTTTCGGGGAATGGGGGGGGGGGGGAAGAGGTGGGAGGTGGGAGGGAGAGCGGGTGCTACACTTTCTGGTTTCACCTCTGGGTTCCCGGATCTGGTTCTGATGATCGTTGTAATGTGTGTGTGTGTGTGTCTGTGTATTTGTGTGTGTGTGCGTGTGCGTGCGTGCGTGCGTGCGTGCGGTGTGTGTGTGTGGTGTGTGTGTGTGTGTGTGTGTTGTGTGTGTGTGTGTGTGTGTGTGTGCGTGCGTGCGTGCGTGCGTGCGTGCTGCGTGCGTGCGTGTGCGTGCGTGCGTGCGTGCGTGCGTGCGTGCGTGTGTGTGTGTGTGTGCGCGAGTGTGCGTGTGCGTGTGCGTGCGTGTGTGTTTGTGTGTGGTTTTTGTTGTTGCTAATGTCACTGTTGTATGTAGTAACTACCGTTGAAGATGGTTGGGCCATTCTACTCGGTTTCACACCTCTGGGGTTCTGGGTCAAAGGAATGTGTGTTAGCGGATAATCGGTGTCATGTGTTAGCGTCTTTTGTTGTAGTTGTTGTTGTTGCTGTTACTGTTGCGATGGTTTGTGGTGGAGGGGAGGGGGTGGAGTGGGGTGACCATTCTTACTGGTTTTACTTCTGGGTTCTCGGGGTCCGTCCACGGTGACTTTGATGGCTTTCTGGTACAGCGCCATCTGTGGCGGGTTGGTGAACACGGCAATGGATAGGGTGAAGCTCTTCCCTGAAACACACACACACAGAGTATACACGTCATCATCATGACCATCATCACCACCACCGCCGTAATTATCATCATTATCATCGTCGTCATCATCACCACCGCCACCACCGTCACTATCATCACCATCATCGTCACCACCGTAATTATCACCATCATCATTGTCAATATCATCATCATCATCATCATCATCATCATCATCACCGTCATCATCATCACCACCATCATCATCATCATCACCATCATCATTGTCACTGTCAACAGTCCACTTTGCTGTAGTTAGTCATAGCACGGTGGTCTGATACACGCACTCAGGCACGCGCGCACACGCACGCACACATGCACACGCACACGCACGCACACGCACACACACACACACACACACACACACACACACACACTACTATTCAACTCAGTCGCTTTACCTTTGGTTCTACGTGGTGTGTACTATGATAGTATAGTTTCAGAAAATGTCATGTAATACAATCTGGTAATGTAATACAGCCAATACAATGTAATCCCATTCCGCACAGTATGACACGATCTGATATGATTCAGTAAACACAAACAAATAAACAATGTGATACAATATGGTAATACAATACAGCAGACACAATGTAATCCGATACCGCACAGTATGATTCGATGTCATATGATTCAGGAAAAACAATGGCAATGGTACCGACATGGTTCACTGTCGGCGAGGGTGCTGAACGGAAATCGTTCCTGTACCTATATACACTCAGTGTGTGTGTGTGTGTGTGTGTGTGTGTGTGTGTGTGTGTGTGTGTGTGTGTGTGTGTGTGTGTGTGTGTGTGTGTGTGTGCGTGCGTGCGTGCGTGCGTGCGTGCGCGCGCAGATTCGACATATTTGCTAATAACTGTACACAGTCACGTGAGAGTGCCTTTGCTCAATGTGAAGAGAACAAAATTATAATCTACTCTGTTTCAATTTTCCTGTTCTTTGAACATAAAACGTGTTTAAAACAAACAAGCAAAACAGACGTCGCTGGTCTGGTGTGTACATAATGATTACTCTTTCAGGACCCACGCAGACCAAACAAACAAACAAACCAAGAAACAAAAGCTTTCAATAAAATTCTCCGTGTTTGTACAAACTAAATGAAGCTGTTGTGACGGCTCGCCCGAGAGCGCCAACTGCTGAGGCCATTGATTTAAACCCATTCCATCATCGTCACGGTCAGGCGCTCTGAAAACGTAACAAGACACTGCTTCTACTTTAGACATCGGGAGATGAGCGGGAGGGACGAAAACGGGTTGGGGAGGGGGGCACGTGCATGCGCGAGTGCGCGTGCGCGCGCGCGCGCGTGTGTGTGTGTGTGTGTGTGTGTATGTGTGTGTGTGTATGTGAGAGACAGAGAGAGAGGAGGGGCGGGTGGATTAGGGGGAAGGGGGAAGAGGCAGATAGACATAGAGGGAAAGAGAAAGAGAGACTGGGGTTGGCAAGACATACGCAGAGAGACAGGCATGGCATGTACACAGAGAGAAAAGAGAGAGAGAGAGAGAGAGAGAGAGAGAGAGAGAGAGAGAGAGAGAGAGAGGGACGGCCAAGAAGACAGAAGGAGAAACATCACTTGGTACTTTCATATTTTGTCAATTCTTTTGCAATACCTTTTTACAGCCTGTCTCAACCCTTTTCGAAGTCTTCTAAGTCTGTTTTTTGATCTTGCACACAAGTTTGAAAATAACCCGTATAACAAATGGGTAATACAGTCTCCTCTCAGACTGATCCGTTCAAAGATACGTTCTTCTGACGACTCTCACTGACCTCGTTATTTTTCTATCCAGTCATTAATTCTTTTATTCAAAACAAACTCTAAAGTTTACAGCAAACATTAAGTTAGGAAATTCCTCTGTTATTATCTGGGTTGTTGAAATCATCTGTTTTAGGTGTGAGTTGTAAAACAGAGAAACATAAACTTCGGGAAACAAGCAAATATGAAGTAGGTCATTCATTTGTGTGCGTGTGCGTGCGTGCGTGCGTGTGTGTGTGTATTCAAGAGGGGAAAGAAGTAGAAGAAGTAGAAAAGAAAAAGAAGCGAGGGAGCGACACACACACACACACACACACACACGAGAGAGAGAGAGAGAGACGAAGCAGACAGTCAATATAGAGAATGGAACACAATTTTTCTGCACACATAGATCTAACAGATGGTGTCCAAACGAACCAAAACTACAAGACCCATGTTTTAAACCCGCACGCCGTGCACGTACGACGAGGGCACGAGACAGACAGACAGACAAAGGGTCAAAGGCTGCGCACGAGCGAACTTTTCATTTCAACGAAGTTCAGGGTCAACCAACAAAACCACAGGCGCTGACAAGACAAGAGACCCATTTCCACCCCCCAATACAAAGCCTTCCCGACCCTTTCCCACCCCTCTCTTTTCATCCCGTTGCTCTCCCCTCTCCTCCTCTGACCACAAAGGAGGACTGTCAAGCCATATGCATAACCTCTCATTGATCTCTGTGTGTGTGTGTGTGTGTGTGTGTGTGTGTGTGTGTGTGTGTGTGTGTGTGTGTGTGCATGCATGCGCGCACGCGTCTCTCTCTCTCTCTCTCTCTCTCTCTCTCTCTCTCCTCTCTCTCTCTCTCTCCCTCGACTCTTGGAGAAAATAATGTCATTACTATGTTCCAAGAAGAATATAAACTGAACGAAGAAATCAACAGTTACATATTTGTGATGCAAGTTTACATTCTTTCCGACATAAAATCAAATTAAGGCAGTGATTTGTCTTTTTGTTTTATTTTTTTATTTTTTATTTTTTTTTGGGGGGGACATAAACTATTACAGAAATCAAAAACAGATAAGGTTTTCCTGTGAATAATCGCTAATGGTATCATATTTCACAACAGTAAAATTCGCTTCCTATCGCGTTTATATCACATAAACACACATTATCTATCCTTTGTAGAGATGCGTTTTTTACTGTCTAGTCTGTATCTATATTCAACAAAGGAATGAACGTAAACAATGGGCAAGATATTCATGTACTTTTTTTCCTCTACCAAGCACACACATGCACGCACGCATGCTCGTGCACGCGCGCGCGCGTGCGCGCGCACACACACACACACACAGACGCACTGTCCGACCTGAATCCCCCTGTTTTCTTTAATCAAACTTAAAACAAAAACAAAAAACACCACATCCTAGTCTTCCATCCGCGATCCTCATCCCCACCCCCCACCCCATCCCCACCCCACTACTCCCTCCCTACCCCATCTCCACACCCCCTCCGCCCGCGGAGTTGAAGGGATGCTCATCAAATTATCTGGGGTCGTGAAAGAGAAGCACACCCCGGACTGACAGAAGGGCGCACTGCACAAGGGCTGGGGTGAAAGGGGAAGCCGTGTGTTTGTGAGAGATGGGACGGTGAGGTGAGGGTGGACATGGTGAAAGAGAGAGAGAGAGAGAGGGTGGAGTGGTGGTGGTACAACGACTTGCGGGGCTAAAAAAAACTGTTTGCGACAGGGGGGAGGGGGGGGGGTGACGGGCTGAGTCAAAGGAGCAGAGAGGCCAAGCGCCACTGGTTAATACTTCATAACAGCCTTTGTCAATCCATCCCGCCTCCCCCCTCCCTCCCCCCCCCCTCTTTCTTTCTCTCTCTCTCTCTCTCTCTCTCTCTCTCTCTCTCTCTGTGTCCGGCGAGGATGGACGGGCCCACAATGGGCGACATTATAGATGAATGGGGGAAGCAGAACAAAGAGAACCGCCGAACTTGATCGGAAAGGTCTCCCACCCCCAGTACGTGTATAGTAGGGGGAAGGACTGGGCAAAGCAAGCTTGGCTGGATGAAGAAGACCATCATACGTGTTCACAAAGAGAGGCACAGGGAGGAAGGAGTGGGCAAGGCACATTTGGGCTGACGTTGTCACAGACACAGAGACTGAGGGACAGCGCAGAGGGGATGAGAGAGAGAGAGAGAGAAGAGAGAGAGAGAGAGAGAAACAGAGAGAGAGAGAGAGAGAGAGAGAGAGAAACAGAGAGAGAGAGAGAGAGAGAGAGAGAGAGAGAGAGAGAAACAGAGAGAGAGAGAGAGAGAGAGAAACAGAGAGAGCAGACGGGATGAGAGATAGAGAGAGAGAGGACATATGGGATGTTTGTGAAAGGAGGTTGTGAGAAAAAGAGTAAAAGAACAAGAAGGGAGGAGAGGGGAGGGGAACGACGTTCACTACACTCCGTGTTGGATGCTGGCAAGTCTTATGCATCATGTCCACCAAAAGCCGCAACGTTCTATGGGATGAAAACGCTGTTGAAGTGTAAATATCAAACCTTCGATTCAATATCCACAGGACAGAATTCGATAGTCCGAATATGCTGTCAGTGAAGGGTTTGGTATTTACAGTTCAACATCCTCGTCTTCGTCTCCATCCCCCACCCCACACCAACCCCCATCCCTCCCCACACACACCTCCTCAAAGTCATTGTGATAGTGACGAAGGAACAGTCTTTTAATAGTATGCTTTCCTCCACCTCTAATTTGCTCCGTATTTAACATTTTTCATACTTTGTCAGTATACAGTCTGGACCCCATTCCGAACGAGATCCAGGTGAGAGAGAGAGAGAGAGAGAGAGAGAGAGAGAGAGAGAGAGAGAGAGAGAGACAGAGAGACAGAGAGAGAGAGAGAGCATAATAGGCGTTTGTTACATTATCCTCCAATAATTTTAACGGAAGGAAAATCGAAATCCAGCCTACTCCATAAAATCCTCTGGGGGTTCAGGATCCCCCAACCCCGTAAATTTCTTCAGGATCCCTTATCCACCCGTAGAATCCTTCGGGATCCCACTCACTCTCCTCCCCTCCCCTTCAGTCTAGTCACTGTATTCTAGCACACCAGCCCCTCTTAAAGACTTCTTACCATTACTGTGAAGAGAAACGTGTGCAAGAGAGTTATTCATTTTGTCATCGCTAACCATGTTGACACAGTCCAATACTGCTGTTCCCTGCTCGTGTTACATTCACGCTGTATATGAGGCATGTTTGGAATCGGAGTAAATAACCCATCGTTTGAATTTATGCAGTCGATGAGCGAGATGAGAGACAATTAACAGTGGTGACTGTGATAGCTATTCTGATTCCACATTCCGATAGTTTTCATCTACACCGATTTACTACTGCTTCATCATTTTCATTCGTGCGATGAGGGGGAAAAATCCCTTACAACTGAGGTAAGTTACAGACAACAGACCACAGCTGAAAGTCTTGAATGCGTGGTCCTTCATGTCCTGCTTTCCTGGTGAGCTCGGTGTCGATGCCCTCTCCACAACCAGGAACCGGATGAGTTCGTTTCGGCAAGTACCAGGACACGTGTCACCGAACACACGTGGTATCGCCCTCCGGAAGTGGACCTCACTCCAGCTGGCTCCACGACCAAGCAATTACATGTCCTCAGCAGGGGCCTTAGTAGGCGGCGTCCCGCGTACGTTGCATCAAGACTGGCATCCCTGAACACTACACCAGTGACCATGTGCAGTGCAGTGTCTCCTCCATCGGGTTGCCTCATCACGGGCCTATATCTTGATTGCAGTATGCCGATGACAAGGCCGCGAGTGGACCAGTCTTGAGTGTGGAAACGTGTGAGCGCCGGTGGGGGTCATGACACCGAGTTGACACGGAAGCCAAGACAACAACCACTAGAATAACGATTAAAAGAGAGAAAGAAAAAGAAACCCCACACCGCCAGAGTGATTGAATGTTGAATCTTGAATGACTTGATTCCATCTGTTGTCGTCGCCCACTGACAAGCCTCGGTTTGCCGTTGTTGTTCAAGCATCTCCGTATGGTTCAAGGAAAACAGAAACACGACCTCACCGCCAACAACAGGAGGGGAGAGTGAGGCCAGAACAAAATTGTTCCCCGGAAAGCTTAGGAAGCAGCTGTGATCACACCATGGGGAGTAAAATATTCACGCCGACACTAACCCGTAGTTGATAAGCTTACCTCGGAACATATTAAAAAGAAAATTACCTCCCTGTGTGTGTGTGTGTGTGTGTGTGTGTGTGTGTGTGTGTGTGTGTGTGGTGTGTGTGTGTGTGTTCGTGGTAAATGAGGATGAGATGATAACGATCAAGGTAACTGTGTTGGGATTAATACGATGTTAGACATAAAGCCCGCAACAGCAGAATCCATCAAAAATTAGTTCTGAGATGTTTCATCAGATGTAGTTTTTGTTTCTGACAGAGGTAAATCTTGTTCGTTTTTTTTTTTTTTTTTTTTTTTTTTTTAAATTGATCCTGTCTATGCCGGTTTGAAAAATGAGGCGTGTGTGTGTGTGTGTGTGTGTGTGTGTGTGTGTGTGTGTTGTGTGTGTGTGTGTGTGTGTGAGTGTGGTCTCTCTCTGTCTCTGTCTGTCTGTCTCTCTCTCTCTGACTTTGTGCAAAGCTCTTGATATGATAACAACCCTGATATATCCCTCTGTGGTCAAGCTGGGCCAGAAACATGAACAGGAATACTTCATAAAAGAAGAATAGACTCCATGGTGCACACGATGTGATGAGCCACCCAAGACAAAACGGAAACTTAAAGAGCGTTAGGATTTGCATAACACAAGACATTAGCACTCTATATGTTTCTCCTTCTACGCGCGTGTGTGGAATCGATTTTGACTGAGTAAACAGTGATGATATGACTCCTGATTCTCTCTCTCTCTCTCTCCCATGCATACGCTTATACTTATGCATGTTAAATTCTGAAAGGGACAGAGGACAGACAGCAAACAAACGAAATCAGCTACAACCCCATGCCCATGGTCCCACCACACGCCATGCAACTCCAAACCCTTCTCGCCGCGCCGCGCCAGCCCGCGCGGGATCTGGCGAGAGCCTCGTCGACCCCTGAAGTAATTGCGCCCCCTGGGCGCGCGGCACAAAAGGCCAATCTGTTTGGCGAGGCGAGGCCTGCGCTGACCTGGCCAATTAATTGGTTACGAGGAGGCCCGGCGGCCCAGCAAGAGGCCAACAAAAGGCCGCCTGACGTGGGTCTCGCGTCAGTGCGCAGGCGGGCGATTAACAGTCGGCCACTGTTTGCCCCGTGACATCAATAATGTAACGGTCGATTCGCTCTGCTTGCTCGTTGCCTCTTCCTCTTCCTCGTCCCCTTCCCCCCCGTCACCGTGCCGCCGAAGAAGGTAGCGCGGCTGGCGGAGGAGGAGGAGGGCCACTGAAGGAAGGCCTCTTATTATGTCCGTGATCGATCACCACTTGCGGGACGGGTGGTGAGGACGGAGGGGAGAGAGGAAGGAAGGTGAGGGGAGAGGGGGGTGTCATCTCTGATGTGCATCTATCGGAAGCCAGGAATATTGCGCTCTCTCTCTCTCTCTCGTGTGCAAGTGTGTGTGTGTGTGTGTGTGTGTGTGTGTGTGTGTGTGTGTGTGTGTGTGTGTGTGTGTGACAGAGACACACACACACACACACACAGAGAGAGAGAGAGAGAGAGAGAGAGAGAGAGAGAGAGAGAGAGAGAGAGAGAGAGATGACATTTTAACGTTTGTTCCCTAAAAAATTATATTAGACGAGAGGACAGAGGAATGTCTGGTGTGTCTTTTTGTACGGCGAGGAGGTGATAGTTAAACTGTTCTTGCGCGCGAGAATGTGTGTGTGTGTGTGTGTGTGTGTGTGTGTGTGTGTGTGTGTGTGTGTGTGTGTGTGCGTGTGTGCGTGCGTGCGTGCGTGCGTGCGTGCGTGTGTGTGAGAGAGAAAGAGAGAGAGAGCAAGCATGTGCACGGACATGTGCAGAGAGCTTGTGTGTGTGTGTGTGTGTGTGTGTGTGTGTGTGTGTGTGTGTGTGTGTGTGTGTGTGTGTGTGTGTGTGTGTGCTTGCGCGCGCGCGCGTATGCGAGCGCTCGGTATTTAAAGGTTTTTAAAAGGTTTTCTGTACATACATGTTAACAAAAAAAAAATTGAAAGAAAAAGAAAAAGGAAGCAGAAGAAAATATGGGCAGCAAAACTTAACACACCATGGTCGAAAAGAAAACAAAAAAGTGAACGCCCATCGGGACTCCTGATCAAACTTTTAAACTATTTCAAACGTGAGAACTTTGCGCCACGACACGTCTTGAAAAGAAAGCACAACAGTCCAATCCACAGCCGAAACTGACCCTGACACACCGTGACTGGAAGATTAAAATACATAAACTGAGACAGTCAAGACAGCGATGAGTTGGTTTAAAACGAATTTAAGCGATGAGTTCCGATGCAACCGTAGAAAAGATTCATTTCCATTTTCAAAGCTGGAATTAACATACGCGGCCCCTGCACGGTTATTCTCTGAAGAACAACCCGTCTGTTTAGATTTCTAGATGAGCGAAAAACTTGTGGATATGATTGTGGTCTGCCAAATGTTGAAAGTACTGCGCTGTCACCCTTCTTCTGCCCAACTCTGCAGAAACAATATCAAACATTGCAGAAAATACTCCATCTAGGTCAGTAAATAAGATCTACCCCAAACTTTAATAACGGGTCAGAGTAAAATGACTGCTTACTTTTGGGGAAAAAAAATGAATATTTGATTTCAATTCAAGCTCTCACACGTTTGAATTTTGGATGGGTGAGCTCCTTGAAATATCCATTTGGCTGATACAAGTGTCAAAGTATAGATTTATGATCCACTGAAACCGATTTTTCTAATTTGTGTGTCTTCCAAGGGATCCTGATGATTAAAGCGCTGAAAGGTTTCATGGCCCTTCAAGAGCAGAATGATAAATGGTTGACAGCTGGCGACTTACAAACACAATCCTTGCTTCTGGGCACGACTGTACCAGTCTGGAACAATCGCTTTCTTAAAAATGTAGTTGAGGGCGACAGACAGACAGACAGAGACAGAACCAGAGAGACAGAGAGAAACTGAGAGACAGAGAAAGACAAATTCACAGAGAGAGAGAGAGAGAGAGAGAGAGAGAGAGAGAGAGAGAGAGAGAGAGAGAGAGAGAGAGAGAGAGAGTGGCCAGACACACGCACACAGCGAAAGACTTAAAACACAAAAACAAGGGAGGGAATAAAAGAGGAAATATAAAAAAAAAACCAAGCACTCAAAGACCCGGGGGAAACAGACGCTCACTGGGCTCCACAACGTTTCTCTTTAAGCGCTCCTCTCCGACGGTCCAGGCCTCCCAACACCTCTCGGGTTCCCATTCAATTCCAGCATGGCCGAACACAGGCCTATCCTGTATCGCACATCAACCTTCTAGGAGAAAACCACGAAAGCTCGCTCTCTCTCTCCCCTCCCTCCCTTCCGTTCTATCATCCCATCCCTACTTGCTTCTTGCCCCCTTCCATTCATCCACTGTCCGCCCGCCCGCCTGTCCGTCCGTCCGTTCCTTAACGTCATCTCATTAAGAAAACGGCTTTCTGGAGGTACCAAACTCAAGACGTGCGTGCCCAGCCAAAAAGCCCTTGATCAAAAACGCAAACACAAAACGACCGCGAAACGCCCAGGACAGAACCCGACAGTCCAAGGTTGATCAGATTGGCTTGTAACCCCCCCCCCCCCCTCACCCCCCCCCCCCCCGCACCCATCCCTCTGCCGGCTCCTCCGAGCGGAGCCTGGTGCTCAGTGTTCTGAGGGAAGACATGGGTGGGTTTCTTTGGGGGCCCGAGCCCTTGAGTCAACAGAATTTACTAATGGAAGTGTAGAAATGGCTCTAATACAATATCGTCACGGCGTTAAGAGAAGTGACAGACTGTACGACGCCTGCATCCACAAACATCGTGCCCCTGAGCCGGAAATCTGCGTGTGTGGAGCAGAGGCGTGTGTGTGTGTGTGTGTGTGTGTGCGCGCGCGCGCATGAGTGTGTGTGTGTGTGTGTGTGTGTGTGTGTGTGTGTGTGTGTGTGTGTGTGTGTGTGTGTGTGTGTGTGTGCTCTGTGTGTGTGAAAGAGAGAGAGAGAGAGAGGGAGGAATGAAGAGGGGGATGAGAGTATGTCAAGAGACAAGGGGACAAGAGAAAGGGGAGTCTGGAAGCAGCTAGGACACAGCTTACTAAGACTGGGAGAGAGGAGAGTTGTTGGACAATTCAGCTCATCATTCCCTGAATCCTAACTTTTTTAATCTTCATAACATTATCATCATTATTAATATTATCATTATCACTATTATTTTCATATCTATTATTACTACCCTTCTATCGTCATCATCATCATCATCATCGTCATATATCATCTTCATCATCATCGTCATTACTAGCTAATTCATATATTGTGGCATACAGACGGAAATATCCCCGTGGACAGCAAGAAAGCCCAAACACTGGAGAACCACCACGCAGATACCCTCCTCCTCACTGCGAAGTAAAGACCTTGAGCTCATCTGAGCCTCCCGACCAGTTTATCTGCGAGGTCTCCACAGCCAGACCCCGGGCCATGACAACAGCAAACGTCGTGTGCACTGAGACAGGACAGGTCGGGGGGGTTATATACTCATTTATCAGATGGAGGGAAGGCTGCTGCGCTATGAGCGATCCCAGAGAGCGCGGAAGTTTGTCCACGCAGTTCTGGAACCGATAATACTCTCTCTATTTCATCCCAAGTGGAGGGATTTTCCCTTAAGTTCATACAAGACTCGGCCAGAAAGACAGAGTATTACAAATACCCATGGGTGGAAGCTATTGCACGAGAATGCAGAAATTCTGATTTTAAAACGTTTCACTTCAAAATTTTATAATTTACTTTCAACTCTGTTCAGTCCGGGCTCGTCCCAGGATGGGGTGAGGTAGGGTGGGGTTGGGGTGGGGAGGGGGAAGAGAGGGACGGGGAGGTGGATGAGTGAGCAGGACACTGATGCGGACAGCATCGACCACACTGGTCTGCAGTCCGTTTTACAGAGGTGTGGGATGCCTAGGGCTGTCCACGCCGACGTCATTCGCTCCGTGGCCGTCTCCCCGTGAACGTTCGCCTCGAGAAAAGTGGCCACACGCCACAATTAGCATTTTGCGCAAAAACACTATAATTGTAAGCGTCTAGAAGCCTACCGTAAATTTGAGCCAGCATTTAATGTTAAACTGATAATTCATCATAAGAACAACTCCCCACCAATTCTTTCCCTTGTTTCGGGGGATTTTCACCGATCAAAATGACAATCTTCAAATACATGACCTTCCCCTTAGTAGACGTCAAATTTCAGGTCTCTGCACTCACCCGTGACGCTACCTTTGCGCCAGCACACACACACCACACACGCACGCACGCACTCCTCCCCCCCCCCCCCCCCTCCACACACACGCGCGCGCGCACACACTACACACACACACACTTACACGCACACACACAGATGAGTAGTTTTTTTCCCTTTGCTCTGTGTGTGTGTGTGTGTGTGTGTGTGTGTGTGTGTGTGTGTGTGTGTGTGTGTGTGCGTGCGTGCGTGCGTGCGTGCGTGCGTGCGTGCGTGCGTGCGTGCGTGTGTGTGTGTGTGTGCGCGCGCGCGTGTGCGGGTGTTTATGTGTGTGCGTGCAATGTGTGTGTGTGTGAGAGAGAGAGAGAGAGAGAGAGAGAGTGTGTGTGTGTGTGTGTGTGTGTGTGTGTGTGTGTGTGTGTGTGTGTGTGTGTGTGTGTGTGTGTGTGTGTGTGCGCGCGTGTGCGTGTGTGTGTGTGTGTAAGAGCTTAAGCACTTGGAACGATTGAGCATGCAAATCTAATTTGCACCAGAGTGAAAAAAGTGCATCCACGAGCAAAAACCCACCAGGCGACAGACAGTCCACGACCTCACTGAACTGACTTCAATTCCGGTCTATTCAGTCCAGAACCAGGCTCCTCCGAGGACGGACCAAAGGGGGTGGGTAGGTGGATGGGGGACGGAAGGCGGTGCGCATGCGGGACATTGACTCTGACAGCTGTCTCCATCGTGGTTTGTCTTCTGTGCAACAGAGAAGGTCAGGAATACCACTGGGCTGCCCACCCTCCTTGAAGCTGACTTGACTTTGAGCCCAGCACCAATTACAAAAGTGATCTCGGCGCGAACAAGAAAGGAGATACGAAGAGCAAACGCAAAAACTGTCGGTACACGACAACAACAGCAACAACAACAAAAACAGGACAAAATGACTAATGTTCTGTGTCGTGCAGAGGAAAGAACGGGTTGCCGCAGACGCAAGAAGTGAAGTAGAACATTTAGCAAATTGGAACAAATCAGGGAAACAATACACGGAGGTCCAGTAAAAAGGAAAGTAAGAAGTGAAGAAAGAAAACAAAAAAAACTACAAACATACGAATAAAGAACTAAAGAAAATCGACAGAACAAACATACACAGAACTATAAAAAAAAAAAAATTAAAAAAAAGGAAAAAAAAAACCACCAACAAAACGTACATTAGGACAACAAAAAGCAAAGGACCAGAGGTTGGTATGGGTTAAAACAAAAAGGAAAACATAAAGAAGAGAAAAACACTTGAAAGGGAGGGACACAGCTGAATTGCTCCAAAGCACTGTTACTCTGGAAACTTGTTCTGTGAGGCCCATTCAAGCTCACTCATGAAATGAACAACAGTGCCAGCAGTCGGAACCGGAGTCGTTGCAAGGAATTCTTCTTCTTCTTCTTCTCAGCCTTCTTCTTTACAAGGACGCCTTAATCATAAGAGACAAGGAGTGAGTACCCAGGCTCACGTCAAAAGGGGTGGAGGGTAGCAGTAGGCACGAAAGGCCAACGAGCAAGTCAGCGACGTTCACCTGACTCCCCAACAAGACACCAGCGTGGCAAAGACTGCGCAAAAAACAGCGATGACCTCTTTTTTTTTTTTTTTCGTTCTACTGTCACCCAAAAAGGATATGTTTCCACCAGCGTTCGTTGGTTGGTTGCTTTAGCATCAAGATTAAAGAAAAATGAAATACTGAACTCTTTTCTTTCTTTATCATTATTTATTTTTACCGAACTTCAGTAAAAAGACGGAACGTGGCCCCAAAGACAAACTCATTCAATTTTGCTGCGGATCCGTGTTACGGAGCCACTGCGGAAGGGGGGTAAGCAAGACTACAGAGTTGATTATGCAGACACTATTGTCCAGTATATTGTTAACGGACCAAACTGAAAAGAAGGGATGGGACTTAATAAGGACGGACTCTAGATTGTGGAGCTAATCCTTCAGCGGGGATCCTAGTTACATGGCCAACCCGTTCAACAAGATGATTACAAAACTTCCACCGTACGTGAACACTGTGAAGTTTCTGTAATGACAATGTAATTAATGAGTACATGTATACGAAATGACCTATTTCAGTTAAATGTTAAAACTTTCCAATGACATAAACGTTGACATCTTGTATTGTCCCATGTCTTTTTTTTTTTTAAGCAAAGAACCGTACACAGGAAGTGACTTTCATTGTGTATCAAATATTACTTCCCATGGCGGCAAAAATCTTGTTGATTTCATTCATGAACTGACTCAATGGGGGATCTCAGAATCGTTCAACTGTGGTGGTGGTGGTCTGCGCTTCCCAAGTTCCCCCGCGCGCACGCACGTACATACAGAGAGAGAGAGAGAGAGAGAGAGAGAGAGAGAGAGAGAGAGAGAGAGAGAGAGAGAGAGAGAGAGAGAGAGAGACAGACAGAGACAGAGAGAGAGAGACAGAGAGAGAGAGACAGAGAGAGAGAGAGAGAGAGACAGACAGACAGACAGACAGAGGGAGAGAGAAAGAGAGAGAGAAAGAGAGAGGGAGGGAGAGAGAGAGAGAGAGAGAGAGAGAGAGAGAGAGAGAGAGAGAGAGAGAGAGAGAGAGAGAGAGAGGAGCGAGGTGGGAGGAAGGAATACGAATACGGATGATTTATTCATTATGGGCCCTGGCCTCTTATGAAGTTGGAAGGGGGTGGGAGGGAGGGAAGAAGGGAGGGAGAGAGAGAGGGGGGAGGGAAGGAGGGAGGGAGAGAGGGGGGTGGAGGAGGGAGGGAGGGACAGAAGAAGCGAGGGAGGGAGGTGCGGAGGAATGGAGAGACAGACAGACAGACAGACAGGGACAGAAAGAGAGAGTGGGAGACAGAAGAAAAGACGACACAAGCGCAGTTAACATGAGGGAGAAGGGTATAAAAGAAAGACAAATGAGGGGAGACAAGGAGGGAGGGGAGAATAAAGAGCGAGAGAGAGAGAGGGGGGGGGGGGGCGGAAGAAAGTGGAAATGTAAAATGAGGGAGAGGGGGGATAGCGACTGACAGATCGCCATTCACACTTGGTGTACAATTTTTAAAAAAGCAATACAATGTGTTGCAAAGCGATAAATAAATAAAAAAGAAAAAAAAGGTGACTGGGCCAATGACAAATCATCGAAGAACAATTCGGAGAAGTGTCAACTCGGCAACTTTTTTTTCTTTTTTTTTTCTGTAATTTCGAACGAGAGAGACAGTGAATATTTCCGTGTTCGTTCAACTATTTGTCCTGGACATGTATTCTACGTGCGTTGGTGGTGGGATGGTGGTAGCTGTGTACGTGCAGGAATGAATGTGCGTGACAGTAGGTTTCGTAAGTCATATTTCGTTGTCTGGGAGTATGCACCGATCGTTTTCGGACATACAAAATGAGAAGAAAAAAAAAAAGACAGCAGCGCACAAAGGAGGTCGACTTTTTCTGGGGGAAAAAAAAGATGAGATTAGAAAGCTCACGACGGCGAAGACGAGCAAGAATAGGGAAGAGAGATACACTCAAGAGAGAGAGAGAGAGAGAGAGAGAGAGAGAGAGAGAGAGAGAGAGAGAGAGAGAGAGAGAGAGAGAGAGAGAGAGGGAGAGAGAGAGAGAGAGACAGACAGACAGACAGACAGACAGACAGACAGACATATAGATGGAGATTGACAAAGAGAGAGCGAGAGAGAGGGGAGGGAGAGAGAGACTGAAAGGGGGATATAGACAAACAAACAGAGGGGGGAGGCAAACAGGCAGACAGGCAGACGGACGGACGAACAAGAAGAGAGAGAGTGAGAGAGAGAGACAGAGACAGAGAGAGACAGACAGGCGGGCAGGCAGGCAGACAGACAGACAGACAGGCAGGGGGCGAGAGGGTGGGAGGGGGAGGGGGGGCGGCGAGAGACAGAGACAGAGACACAGAAAGACAGCGACAGAAAGACAGGCACAGAGACACAGACAGACAGACTGAGAGAGGGAGAGAATAAACAGACACAGATAGACAGACGGACGGACGGACGAATGGACGATCGGACAGAGGTGACTGCATACAAAGGAACGGGCAGGCAGACAGACAGGGACCCCCAAAGAAGGATGAAACAACGCTCGCTGTCTGAGAACCTTACGATGGACTTGGAACTAATTGAAGTGATGCGAAACCCTATGACAGCCTGCTTCCTTTTCTTCTACCCGCCACAACACCTCCCCCCCCCCCCCCCTCCCCAATTTCCCCACCCGTCTTTTCGCCCCTACCCCCCCCCCCCCCCCCCCCCCCTTGCAACCTCTCCTTACCTCTCCCTTCGTTTTTCAAGAGGTCATCGTGACACGCCTTCATCACTTTTGGCTCCAAAGTGTTTCTGTTTCAATTTCGTTTCAGAGGTCGTCGGGTTTCCTCGAATGCGGCTGCAGCAATCCACAAAAGACAGTTACACACGAGACGGTTGTTTAATAGTTTTGTCGTTATTTGTTGTTGTCGCTTTCCTCGTTTCATCTAATTGGTTCATTTATGTGTGGGTTTTTTTTTCCTTATTTCTTTCTTTTCGCCTCCTCCAGAAATCAATAAGTGCGAGTAAATGCCAGTATCCTCTCTCTTTCCCTGCCTTTCTCTCCCTCTCTCTCTCGTAAACTCTGTGTGTGTGTGTGTGTGTGTGTGTGTGTGTGTGTGTGTGTGTGTGTGTGTGTGTGTGTGTGTGTGTGTGTGTGTGTGTGTGTGACAGAGAGGGAGAGGGAGAGAGGAGTGTGTGTGTACGTGTGTGTGTGTGTGTGTGCGCGCGCGAGCGCGCGTGTGTGTGTGGCGCGCAAGTGTGTGTGTGCTTGTGTGTGTGTGTGTGTGCGTGCGTGCGTGTGTGTGTGTGTGTGTGTGTGTGTGTGTGTGTGTGTGTGTGTGTGTGTGTGTGTGTGTGTGTGTGTGTGTGTGTGTGTGTGTGTGTGTGTGTGTCAGGCAAACAGAGATAGAGTGGGAGAAAGGGGAGAAACACACACACACACGCGCGCGCGCGCACACACACACACACACACACACACACACCACACACACCACACACACACACACACACACACACACACATACGGACACACACACGCACACACACAGCCCAAATCCTAATCAAACGCTCACGCCTTGGCGGTCAGCGCCCACCCCACACCACACCACACCACACCCACACCACCCTCCCATCCAAGCACTCATCTTCCCCCACCCCACCCCGATCCCCGCCCCTATCCCCTACCAACCTAAACCCAACGAGCAGTGATAGGGAAGAGACACCCCGGAGACACCAGACCCCAAGGAAGCGTTGACAGCACAGTGCAGCCACGAAAAGGAAGGATGGAGGAAGGGAAGGTGGAGGAGGGAAGGTGGGAAGGGGGGGGGGGGGGGGGGCGCGAAGATGCAGGCCGTGACCTCGGGTCGGGAAGAGAATGGGGTGGAGGTCAGCATGAGGGAGGACTGGGGTGCATGTCAAAGGCGGAGACAAGGGCAAAGGGGAATGCTTGAGAAGCAGGGCTAATTCTGTCCCCGTATTGTATCGTGTGCTCCTTGGGCTTCCAGCCCAACCCCCCCCCCCCCCCCCCCACCCGCCCAATTACACGCCTTCAACGCCCGGCTAGGTCGGCAGTTTGTGGCCCTGCCGTGGAGGAAAAGACTTCCTTTCATCCCCTTCCCTCCCTCGAATTAGACGGCCTCCAGCCGTCAAAGATTAATGCCGATTTTGTTGCGGGCTGTAAGTAAGTACCGGGAGTGCTTGTACGGGGGGGGGGGGGGGGGGGGGGGGGGGTCGTGAGGATGGTGAGAGGTCGGTTGGGTGGTGTTTCGACATCGATCTTGACGTCTGTTTGGGGGGTAAAAGCTTTCAAGACGAACGGATGGAATTCATGAAAAGAGACTAGAATTTTTCAACTTTGCGCAACGCAGTACCCCACAATTGAAGTGGTCAAAACAGCAGGAGACCATAAACATATGAAGGGGAAGTGGAGGGTAAGGGGCGATTGTTAATGAAAGTGTTTCCATTTATTCCGTTTCGTTTTCGATGGGTTTTTTCCCTAACACTGTCGAATGCAAAACTATGGTCCTGCAGAAGCAGTTGTGGTGACAGTAGTAATAATACTAGCAGTGGTGACAGCCTCAGCAGCAGCAACAACAAGCTTCAGCAGAAGAAGCAGCAGCAGCAGCAGCAACTCAAGTAGTAATGGTGGTGGTGGTGGAAGTAGTTAGTAGTAGTAGTAGTAATATAGCAGCAGCAGCAGCAGCAATAATATCAGCAGCAGCAACTGCAGTAGTTTTGCTAGTAATGGTAACAGCAACAACTAGCAACAGCAGAAGTAGCAGTAGTGGTTGTAGTAGCAGCAGTAGTAGTAGTAGTGGTGGTGGTGGTAACCAGCAACAGCAGCAGAAAAAAGCTACAGTAGAAGTAGCAACAGTAGTAACATTTAAAGCAGGGGGAGTAGCAGCAGTAGTAGTAGTAGTAGTAATTGCAACAGCAAGCTCTGGTAGAAGCAGCAGTAATAGTAGTAGTTAGCAGTACCAGTAGTGATATCAGCAGTAATGATAGTAGCAGTAGTACCAGCAGTGATATCAGCAGTAATGATAGCAGTAGTAGTCCCAGCAGTGATATCAGCAGTAATGATAGTAGCATTTAGTACCAGCAGTGATGTCAGTGTCAACCTCGGTGTAATGTCAGTGGAGGAAGGACTAGCGCACAGCCCAAACACACTCACAGCTTGCTTACGATCTCATCATATATCATGCATTCGTCACATCAAACCACTAGTAAAGTCTATAACTTTACTACACATGTTCATAGAACGAAACATCAATGCATCTGGAATCAAATGAAAATAAAACATTCTCTCTTTCCTGAACTTCACAAAATCATTTATCTAAAACATCGTTAACTAACCCGGGTATAAAAAGATTTCTACTTTACCTGGCCAGGTGATCTTAACTATTCACGAATCACTGTCTTTTCTTTTCTTTTCTTTTTCTTTTCACTGTCACTTTCAAAAACACGACACAACTGCCGGCATGGTGTTGGTCTGATGGCGCCTGGTCAGGTGAGACTGTTGGCGTTGGTCTGTGGTTCTGCTTGGCGAAGGGGACGCTGCCAGGTATGAGGTCGAACCCCGGTTAGGGTAGAACAGTGACTATCAACATCGATCTGTTCTCCTTTCTTTCTTCCCTGCATTAACGCATTGCACTCTCTCTCTCTCTCTCTCTTCTAGTCTGCTCTTATCAAATGGACATGGTTGCTTTTCTTTTCTTTTTTCTTTTCTTTCTTTTCTTCTTCATAAATTAGCAACTCTTTCTCTCTCTCCACATCTCCCCTCAGTCTTCCTCTGCAGACTATCTCATGCTAATCTCTCAACTTGGTTCTCTTCTCTCCTCATCTCTCTCTCTCTCTCTGCCCTTCTCTCCTGCAGAGCTCCACTCAGAACCTCTCTCTCCCTCTCTCTCTGTTCGTTCTTCCCCTCGTTCTGCCGTTCTCTCACCCTCACATTCTTCTTATTCGTTCCGATCTGTCCAAAACGGGGGAGTCCATTGGTCAGTATTTTTACCCCTGACACCCCGAAGTTGTCTCCCTCTAATTCCATTGGATATTCAACATCACGACAGTCCGTCTACACGCCTTACTCTCTGTGGTGGTCAATTGGTCATTTAATTGATTAGCTAGATTTCACCCACCACACACTACCTTTCCCCCCCTCTTCTTTCCGGCGACGTCGTAAATTGGCTAGATGAGTCTGGGTAGGCGCCAAGACGTCTGAGTAACAATGACGTTGGTTCCACAAATTGGCCGGATGAGTTTGAGCAAGGCGCTACGACTCGTCTCGCTAGACATCGAGGCGTCGGTCAAAGCCGCTTAGTCGTCTGGCGGGACAGAACGTCTCTGTGGAGCCTCTCCTCTGCTTAATTGGCCGGACCCGACCTATGGCCCCGTCTTTCTGGCGCCTAGAATGTTTGAGTTTGGACTTATGTCCAGTTGGAGTGGCGACGACTGACCACACTTCGGTTGTGCTGAATTTTGACCGTGAAAATTTTCCCCCCTTGCAAAAGACTATGCACCGCATTGTCTCAAAACAACGGTACAAAAAAGACAACAACCGAATTTGCTGACACACAGCTACACGCGCAAAGTTAAAAAAAAATACTTTACAACAAACGGTTTATAAATTATAAAATATACAATTAGTGATACCACTCCAATGAGTTATCATTGACGTGCGCTCTTGCGTTATTTCAACTCATTCTATAACGACCTCTGTGCGCACTTATGCAATTCCCCTACCTGCGGATTTGCCATCTCTCCTTTTCACAATTCTTATGAAAAGCACAATATAATATGATCACGATCCATGACACTTCACTGAGGAATCTCCATCCTCACTTATTGCAAATAATGCATCACTACACAAGCGACTGTATGCTCCAAGCATAACTACATTTACATGAACAAATCTCACAAAGAAAATATAAACAAGTCTCACACAAAAAAATATGAACCATAGCTAACTGGGAATGAACCCATATCCAATCAACATAACTGTCATCAACACATATTATCAACAAAGCACCCCGGATAGGATGACTTCTCTGAGTTGCAGCTTGCTAGACTACACGGCTTAAATAGTCAGCTCCGACATTCTGTCGACCTGGGATGTACTGCACTCGGTTACCTGTAGGGCTGCAGTGCCATTGCCCAACGCAGCACTCTGCTTTTTTTTCAACTGCGCCTCCTGCAGGAATTTGAGTGGTTGATGATCCGTCTCGATCACGAACTCTTTCCCATACAAGTATTTGTGGAACTTCTGCACGGCCCACACAACAGCTAAACACTCCTTCTCTACAGTTGCGTACCCTTCTTCACACTTTGTCAACTTCCTGCTAGCATATTCACAGGAAACTCGACCTCTTCATGCTCCTGTAAAAATTTACTGCACCTATCCCACCACCTGATGCATCTGTCCGCAACAGAAATGGTTTGGACATATCTGGTAGCTTCAAGATGGGACGGGAACTAGTCTTTCTAATACCGTCTGCAGTGCTTGCTCTGCAGCGTCTGCCCACTCGACCACTGCCGGTTTCCCTGCCTTGACCCAAATCACTGAGAGGACTCGTGATTGCTGCGAAATTTGGAACAAACTCCTATAGAACCCAATAAAACCTAGCAGACTCCTGACTTCTGTTTTGGTCTTTGGTCTCTCTGAATTCATCATCTTCTCCACCTTTCCTCTTTCTGGCTGCTTTGTGTCCCCTCCGACAACAAAACCTAGGAACTCCAGGCTTGGAAAGCCAACCTGGCACTTTGTTGGTCTGGCGGGTGAGATTGGCTTGTCTCAACCTCCCCAAAACTGCTCTAGCTGCCTCATATGCTCCCCCCATGTCTCGGATGCTTCAGAATGTCATCCATGAAATTCACAACACCTTCCAATCCCGTCAATAGCTTCCTCATCATTCGAGGAGAAGACTGCAGGTGCGTTGACCATCCCAAAGGGAGTACTCGCCACTGGTATAGCCCCATAGGAGTGGAGAATGCTGTGACTTCCTTTGAGTCCTCACTCAAGGCTATTTGCCAGTAACCCTTACTCAGATCGATCTGGTGAAATACTGGCTCTTGCTTGTGGCGATCTGAGCGAACAGGTCTTCCATGTTTGGTATGACCTCTGCATCGACCTTGGTGACACTGTTCAGACGTCTATAGTCGACACAGAATCGATGCTCACCTGACTTTTTCCTCACTAAGACGACGGGTGCACTATATGATGATTTGGACGGTTCAATCACCCCAAGGTCCAACATCTTTTCTACCTCCTCCTCGATCACTTGCTTGGTGGCATATGGGATCGGGTAGGCTTTCACATGTACGGGCTTCTGTGATGTCAACTCCACCGTACATGTCTCTAGAGTTGTCCTGCCTGGTTTATCAGTCAGGGACGCCCTTATATTGTTCTAGGAGCCCCTAACTTCCCCCTGTCTCCTACTGTCTAGCCCTTCATACAGTGACACATCCCTGTATGACTCTTCTCTGGAAACTCAGGCAACAAAATCTCCCTTCTTCTGCTGGGTCTCCTTCACCTCCCTCAATGATTGCTGCTGCGCCTATGTGCTGAGTCTCACGCTGAATATATTTGCGGAGTAGATTTGCATGGAAAGTTTTGGTTTCCCATTCACATCGATTCGGTAGTCCTGATCTACCTTTTCAATGATGGTGAATGGTCCCTTCCAATGCATCAGCAGCTTGTTGTGATCCGTGGGAAGCAGTAACAGGACTTGATCTCCCACCTTGAGGAATTGCTTCTCACCTTCCCGTCATACTGCTTCTTCTGGACGACCCTAGCCTCCTGCAAACTCTCCCTTGCGACCTTACATGTCTCCTCGAGCCTATTGCGTAAGTCTACCACATACTGATATGTGGTTTTGACTTCTTCGGACTCCTGTTCTCCGGACCACAGCTCTTTGAGAATGCACACCGGTCCCCGAACTGTCCGCCCATACAGCAGCTCGAATGGCGAAAAGCCTGTGCTTTCCTGAGGGGCTTCTCTGTAGGCAAACAGTGCCGCTGGAATGTAGCGGTCCCAATCTGCTGGCCTTTCCTCACAGAGCTTCTTTAAGATGCCTTCAGCACACCGTTGAATCTTTCCACCAAGCCATTGCATTGTGGATGGTATGGGGAGGTAGTGAGCAGCTGTGTGATCCCTTTGCAGCCTGTTGACCTCCTCATCACGCTGAGGTGAACTGTGACCCCTGTCACTGAGAATTTTGTGCTGGCACACCCACGCGAGAGAAGATGTCTACCAGCCCTTCAGCGACCTGTTGCGTATCTATGCCTTTCAATGCAACCGCTTCTGGGTATCTGGTCGCGTATGTCCACCAGCGTCAACACATACTGTGCCCACCTTTGGAACAGGGCGCGATTGGGCCAATCAGATCAACAGCCACTCTCCTGAACGGTTGTGTCAATTAAAGGGGGATGTTTAAGAGGCGCCTTCCTCTTCACCCTCTTGTGGCTGACCTTTGGGCACACATCACATGACATGCAGAACCGCTTTATGTCTGCCATTGCTCTGGCCAATGAAAGTCATCAAAGACTCGGTTAGCTGTTTTGCTGGTGCCGAGATGACCCGCCATGAGCGACTCGTGACCACTGACATGACAGTGTCACGATAACCCGCTGGTACCCCTAACTGAGTGGTCACCTTACCTGTCTTCCCTTGGTGAACACTCGGTACAACAGCCGCCTTTCACAAGAAATTCTGTCTCACTCCTCTAACCTCCTGTTTCTCTCACCTCTTGCCAACTCCCAAGACTTCACGAGCGAAGGGTCTTGTTCCTGCGCTGCCCTGAACTCATCAGGCGACACATCTATGCCCGACTTCCTTCCTGGAACAACTAACGGTTTAACAACCCTTTCCTCCTTCTTGCTCCGTGTTTGAACTGCTGCCCCTGTAGCAGTCAACAACTCAGGATCCCTGGATCCCTTGCACTGGAATATTCCCAATGATCAAATCATGAAGGGGTTTCTCCATCACCAACGCAGACAACTCGCCTGAGAAGTAAGGGGTACGTACTTCTATCTTAGCAACTGGAAACTCCCTCACAGTGCCATCGATTAGAGTACAGGTCTGGATTTGCCCTGTCAAATCCCCTTTATCGACCAGCGTTGTTCGTACTACCGCATGAACAACCAGTGTCTCGTAACACTTTCACCCTCTGCTGGCCAATCCACCCTTCTTCCACTGGTAACGAACCACTCAGCCCAGTGCCCCCCATCCCTGACACTGACTGCTGTCCAGTGCTAGCCATTAGGCTGCACTTCACCCTCTTCAGACTGAATCCCTTTGGTTCCACTGCAGGTCGTTTCCCTTGACGACCTTATCCACTTCTTGCAAGGCTGCTGCCTTCTGGAACCTCATGCGACAGTCCCTCGCACATGTCCCTTCTTGTGACAAATGAAACACCTAATTTCCCTTTGCCCTTCCTTCTGCCCCACCACTGGGTTTGCAGACTTTGCAGAAAACTCCCCTGGTCTCCTTGCATCTTCTCACCTGTGCCTAGCACCTGTTTCTCCTGCACCTTAGTGCCTAAACGTGCCTCTCTATACACCTCTGCGAACTTCAACAACTCCCCTGCTGTCTCTGGCTGTCTCTCTTTCAAATGTATGGTTAATCAGGGCCGCAACCTGACAAAATCTGTTCCTTCATAACTAGCTCTTTCAACTCAGCGAACTCCTTCTTCGTACCACTCAACTCTAACCACTTCCAAATAGTGATCTAAACGTGCACCAAACTGAGTGTACGTCTCACCTGCTTGTAATTTAGCTGAACGAAATTTCTTCCTGAACCCCTCCTCTGTGAGGTCAAATCCTTTCATCAATGATTCCCTTTACAGCACCAAAATCAGATGGGTGTCTGCTGGCAATGCAGTGAAAATCTGTAATGCCCTTACCGTCAGTAACGCTGACAAAATGACTGCCCACTCTTCTGAAGGCCAAACCCCGACTGGTCGCAAACGTTTCGAAACGACTGATGTATGCATCAATCGAATCGGTTCCTTCAGAGAATTTTGGCAACTTGGGTCGGGGAGCGTAACTGCGCACAGAGTCACTGGAAACTGAACTCCATCCTCGGTGGTCTCCCTTTGTATTCTTACTTTCTCTAACTCTAATTGAACTTTAATCTTTCTGTTTCCTGCGTTCCCTAGCTTTAATCCTTTCCGTTTCTGCGTTTCTTTATCATTGTTAGCCTGAATCCTTAATTTTTCTATTTCTTGCGCTTCTGCTGCGACACGGCGTCTTTCCGCGCGTTCATCCTTTCATCTTTTGTTGGTTTTCAACAAATGCACGCAACTCATCTCTGAGTAACCTAAATCACGAGCGACGCTCACAAGTTGTTCAATAGGGGTGTTCTTTTCTTCCGCCATTATATCTCTTTCTCTTTTTTTTTTTTTTTTTTTTGAACAAGATTTTATTACTACGACAGCCAAAATGGTGGTTACCGACACGAGTGACGTAATAGCACAATCCTATGAATGATAATATTAGCTTGGGACAACGTAGTTAGTTTTTATAAGACGCCCCGCGCCTGACCCAACTATGAGAGCGAATTATAGGCAATCTGTGCGAAATGAGTACTCTGGGGCTGAAATGCCAAACCTAGTATTAACTATCTTGGAAGCAAAGCCAAGCCTAGTATTTAACTATCTTGGGAACATACAGTAAGACAACCCTTGTCTTAGGATTACAATACTTGAATCCCACCCAGCTTCTCTCTGAGAAGTTGAACAATTATAATAAATGGGCCAGAATATCCTGGCAGGCTCGCCAATAAATTGTCAACCTCGGTGTAATGTCAGTGGAGGAAGGACTAGCGCACAGCCCAAACACACTCACAGCTGCTTACGATCTCATTCATATATCAGCATTCGTCACATCAAACACTAGTAAAGTCTATAACTTTATACACATGTTCATAGAACGAAACATCAATGCATCTGGAATCAAATGAAATAAAACATTCTCTCTTTCCTGAACTTCACAAAATCATTTATCTAAAACATCGTTAACTAACCCGGGTATAAACAGATTTCTACTTTACCTGGCCAGGTGATCTTAACTATTCACGAATCACTGTTTTTTCTTTTCTTTTTTTTTTCTTTTCACTGCATTTTTCACAACACGACAAAACTGCCGGCACTGGTTTTGGGTTTGGGATGGCCCCTGGTCAGGTGAGACTTTTTGGGCGTTGGTTTTGTGGTTCTTTGCTTGGCAAAGGGGTGACGCTCCCGGGTATGAGGTCAAAACCCCGGTTAGGGTTAAAAACAGTGCCATCAACATCAAATCTTTTTTCCCCTTTTTTCCCCTTTTTTTCCTGCTTTAACGCATTGCACTCTTCCTCTCTCTCTTTCTAGTCTGTTTCTTATCAAAGGCATGGTTGCTTTTCCCTTTTTTTTTTTTCTTTTTTTTTTTAATAAATTGGGCAACTTTTCTTTTTCTCCACCATCTCTTTTTCAGCCCTTCCTCTGCGGACTTTTCTCATGCTTTTTCTCAATTTTGGTTCTCTTCTCTCCTAAATCTCTTTTCTCTCCTCTTGCCCTTCTCTCCTGCAAAAGTCCATCGAACCTCTTCCCCCTTCTTTTCTTTTTCGTTCTTCCCCTCGTTCTCCCGTTTCTCCCCCCCATTTTCTTCTTATTTTTTTCCGTTTGTAAAAAAACGGGCGAAAAGTCCCTTTGGTCAGTTTTTTTACCCCGGACACCCGGGGGTTTGTCTCCCTTTTTCCATTGGATTTCACATCACAAAAAGCCCCGGGTTACACCTTACTCTCTGTGGGGTAAATTTGGGAAAAATTTAATTGATTAGCTAGATTTCACCCCCCCACACACTACCTTCCCCCCTTTCTTTCCGGCGACGTCGAAAATTTGGCTTGAGTCTGGGTGGGGCGCCAAAGCTTTGGTGTAAAATGACTTTGGGTTTCCAAAAATTGGCCGGATGAGTTTGAGCAAGGCGTTTACGCTCGTCCCCGGCTAGACTCGGGGGCGTCGGTCAAACCCGGCTTAGTCGTCTGGGGGGGACAAAAACGTCTTGTGGGCTCCCCCCTCTGCTTAATTTTGGGCCGGACCCGCCCCTAGGGCCCCCGTCTTTCTGGCCCCTTTGAATGTTTGTTTTTGGGGACTTTTTGCCCTTTTGGGGAGGGGCCCGACGACTGCCAAAATTGGGTTTGTGCGAATTTTGCCGTGCGTCAGCAGTATTTTTTTGAAAGCAGTAGAAACCGGGCAGTGTTGCAGCATTTAATGTTTGTAGCATTTTGTCCCAGCGTGTTTGTCAGAAAGTTATGATAGTAGCATTTATTTCCCAGCAGTGATATAGCAGACTAAAGGTAGCAGTAGCCCAGCAGTGATATTTGTAGTAATGATAGTAGCGTAGTCCCAAGAGTGATGTCGCAGTAATGATATTTAGCATTTGTACCAGTAGTGTATCGGGCGAAAGCAGTACAAACGAAAAAAAAAGCAGTGGGAAAATTGAAAGTAGAAAGTGGTGGGAAACAGAAACAGAAAACAGTAGAAGAAGCAGTAGAAAGGGTTTAGCGGTAGTCCCCATTTGGTTTGGTAAAGCAACAGCAACAAGCAACATTTAGAAGAAAAGCAGTAGTTTTGGGTTTAGGGTTTGGCAGTGATGGTAACCCCCAAACAGCAGGGCAGAAATTTGTAATTGTATTTGCCTTTGCACTAGATGTGTTCACATCAACAGCCCAGCAAAAAGCTACAGCAGAAACAGCAAGAAACTATTAGTAGTAGGGGTTATTTGGTTTGTGATGGGGGGTGGGGGTTTGCATTTAGTATTTAGTAGTAGTAGTATTTAGTAGTAGTAGTAGTAGTAGAAAGTGGGGAGGAAAACAGTATTTTGTAAAAGTGGCGCAGCAAAAAGCCAAAAGCAGAAGCAACGTAGCACTCCTTTGTGTAGGAGGAAAACTGCGAAAATTTCTTTGGAAAAAATTTCTTTTACTGCTTTGCACCCCCTCCTGCCCCCTCTCTTCCCCATCCTCGCCAAAAAAACCACCTGTGCCAACTTTGCCCTTTTGGGAAAAGAATAATGGCACGCCCTCTTAGTTCAAACCGAGAAATTTTTCCCATTTTTCCTACCCGGGTTTTGGGGCCCCGGGTTTTCCCAAAATCAGTGGCCTTTGCGTATTTCGTTTGTCTGTTTTTTTTTCTCTCCTGCTCCCGCCATTCACCGTTTTTGCCCAAACCTAAAAACCAGGGTTTCCCCTTAAAATCCAGGTTTTCTATTAAACGGGCGTCTATGAACGCTTCTTTTTTCCCCAAGAGGTCCCTTGACTTGGATATGACGTGAAATCCTGTTGTCACGGACAAAAAAAATCATTTAGGGGAAACCTTTCTTCTGAAAAAATTTTCCCCTGCCCCCTCCCCCCTCCCTCCCTCCCCTCCCTCTGCCCGCCCCTCCTTTCCCCCGCCCGGCTTTTCCCCTATACTGCCCCCTTCGAGCCCCCACCACCCCACCCCACCTTTAACGTTTTCAACTTCCATTCCTTTTTTTCATTCATTTGTAAAATTTTCCCCGTTTCTCTTTTTAAAAAAAAATGAAAAGGATGTGGGGGGGGGGGGGGGGGGGGGGGGGCAATTTGAGGGCATGGCGTCGGGGGTGTTTTGTGTGTGTGTGTGTGGGGGTGTGTGTGTGGTGTGTTAAAAACATTAAAAGGATAGGGGGTGGGGGCAGGAGAGGGGGGGGGGGGGGCAAATGTGGGGGCATGGCTTAGGGTGTGTGTGTGTGTGTGTGTGTGTGTTGTGTGTGTGTGTGTTTTGTGTGGGGGGGGATGGAGCACGGTTCAAAAAAAAAATGAATACCCTGTTGCGGGAGAAACGAAAACTGCGCAGCAGTTTTCCCAGGGAAAATTTGGTGTCCCGCTGGGGGGGGGGGGGGGGAAAAAGGGGGGGGGGGGCCCCCAATTTTCCGCCCCTCGCGTTTGGTTCACGTCCCCTAGCCCAAAAGAAACACGACAGGGACACGGCATCTTAAAAAACTTTTAAAAGCGGAGCGCAAAATCGATCCCCCACCGATCTGGTGAAAAACCAAAACCCCTTAAAAAGGAAAATACTCAGTCCTTCGTTTCCCCCTTTCCCGCCTTGTTGCGGGGTTTTGGTAGTGTGGTGGGGACATTTCCCCAATTTGACAAAAAATCAGTGTGAGGCATCTTTCCCCCCGCTTTCGTGGGTTTGTGGTCTCTCCCGGGGGCCCCTGACTGGCGGGACATTATTTTTTTGGTTTTAAACAAAACAGGGGGGAGGCCAGACAGATAGCCGGTAATAACAACAACCAAAAATAAAAAATTTCGACGAAGTTTGCTCGTACGAAAATCCGCGAAAAATAACGACCCAAGTTCAAAATGTTTTCGAATATTGTCGGGGTTTGGGTTTGGGAAAAGGGAAATGGGGGAAGAAATAAATAACGGAGGGGAGAGGGGAGAGAGAGAAGAGGGGGGAGGGAGAGAGAGAGAGAGGGGGAGAGATGAGAGAGAGAGAGGAAAAGGGGGAAGGAGAGAGAGGCAGAGAGAGGCAAAAAGGATAGAAAAACCCGACAGGGGAGGGGGATAGACAGACTGACAAAACAAACATTTTAAAGAAAAAAATGAAAAAGACGGAAAAAGAGAAACAGAATGAGAGAGAGAGAGAAGAGAAGAGGAGAGGAGAGAGAGGGGGAGAGAGGAGAGTGAGGTGATTGTGTGGTGTCTGTGAGTGTCTGTTGTCTGTGTATCTGAGTGTGTGTGTGTTGGGGGTGTGTGTGTGTGTGTGTGTGTGTGTGTGTGTTGTGTGTTTGTGTTGGGGTTGTGTGTGTGGTGTGCGTTTTGGGGCGCGCCGCGAGTGTGTATGTGTGTGTGTTCATTTTATGTGGGGGTGGGGTGTGTGTGTTGGTGTGTGTGCGTGTGCCCTGTTTTGTGTTTTGTGTACGCGCGCCCCGTGCTGGCAGAAATTGAAACCCGAATAGCAGAGACACTGAAAAAAAAACTCAGAGACAGACAAGAAACAGGAACAGAGAGAAGGGAGGGGGGTGGGGGGCCCAAACTGAGGTGCGGGTGAGAGAAGAGAGGAAGAAAAGAGGGGAAGGGGGGGGGGGGAGGACAAGAAACAAACATAAAAACAGATTTGGGTTGGGAAAAAAGCGAAAAAAAAATCAAACACACAACACACACATACACACACACACCACACACACACACACCAAAACCACCCCACAGAGGAAAGGGGGGGGGGGGGGGGGGCTGAAATATCCCGGGGGTGGGAAAGGGGAGGTTTTTGGGGGGGAGGGGAGGGGGGAAAAGAAAAGAGGCAGAACATGTTCAACAGCAGCAAAAAAAAAAAAAGGGGGGGGGGGGGGGGGAAAGTTTAAAGAGGCGCCAAAATGCTAAAAGGGCGCTCGCTATTCTAGTATTAAGGTCCCTCACACGTCGGGACCTTTTAAAACTTTGTTTCCCTTTTCCAAAAAATTCTCAGGCCTTAGTGAGGGGATTTAAACTGCAGACAACTTTTAGAAATCCAATTGGGGGTCTTTTAAAAGTGCCTGAACCAATCCAGATTAGTCGGGGACGTGAGCATCAAAAAATCATGATAATTGTAATGAAAAAAAATTGGAAAGGGGTTTAAATGTGGGATACCTGAGTTAAAAGCCCGTAGGGGTTACGTGGGGGGGGAGCGTTTGTGGGGAGGTGGAAGGTGGGGGAAAAGGTCAAAAACCTAATGTTTTGTTCCGTGAAAAACCCGATATCGCCACCAGAACTACCAAAAATTCTCACCCCACACACCACACAACAAACACACAACCCCACCACCCCCAAAACACACACACACCACAAAGCACGCACGCACGCCCCACCCCCACGCAAACCCCACGCTTTCGCTTGAAAAGAGAGAGACAGAGAGGAAAAGACGAGGATAGCAGACAACAGGGCAGGGACAGGACAGAGACAGGAGAGACCAAAAAGCTTTTTTTCCCCATGTATTTGCAATTTCAACACGAAAAAACGGTTTCCCTCTTGTTGCGTGCCGTTTAAATTTTTTTCTAAAATACCCTTTTTGGGCCCGTTTCGCCGAAACCCAAATTTAAAAATTTGGCACGAATGAAACCCCCCTTTAAAAAAGGGAAAAAGTCAGACAAAAAAAAAAGAAAAATCACATTGAGGGAAATTCCAAAAATCGCTTTCCCACAAAAACCAAAAAAATTTTTACAAAATTTTGAGGGGAATGGGACTCGCCACAAGTAAGCGGGGAAACACAAAGTTTCGTTTTCCCAAGCCGGTGAACAATTTAATTTTCCAGCACACACGCTTCCGATTCCGGTGAGCAGGCGGAAAGTGTGGCCTGGTCAGGTCAGACATAATGGCGGGGACAAAAAAGCAGGTTTAACACCATGTATGCAAGGCAGGGTGCGCTTCGTCATACGAAAAACTATAAGTCAAAATACGTAACGAAAAAAACTTCCTTGATTTTGTCAATCTGCTTTGCGGTTGACTAGCAGAACATATCGTTCTTCTTCTTTTTTACCCCCAGGGTAACAACAACTTCCGTCCGTTTTCCACGACCATTTCCGCAAGTAATACGAGATCCTGTTTTCCACGTCCCATAAACAGCGTGAGAACAAAGTTCAAATTTCTATCACATGACTTGTATGGCCTAAAGGTTGACTGCCGCTTGTTCATCCTTTTTGCTTGAGGAATTGTTTAATTCCTAGAAATCAGTGTGATGTTTTTAGCCTGACGAATAAATAAGAACAGAAGGGAAACGAATCGTTGATTGATCACGACAGTAAAGGAGAAAAACGCAAGACCCATTTCCACCGAAACCAAAGGAAAACACGCGCGTGTTTGTGTATGTGTCAGCTGTTGTTGTTTGTTGCTGTTGTTGTATATTCAGCCAGATTCCTTTAGTCAATCGAAAGGAACAATTACATTCTTTTGATCTACTTGATGTAAATCAGTGCTCAATCTAAACAAATACGACTGTTAAATGACAATGTCGCATTGTATCACACTATTTCAAACTTAAAATGCTTAAAGTGTTCCACGGAATGACACCACCACCAAAATGCTGGACATGCTGGCTCTACAATTATAGTCATCAAAAGGGGTGTCCTGCCGATGTTAGATACAAGTAGGCACCACTGAACACTTCGAAAGTGTCTCGGCAGCAGTGCAGTGTCTCCTCCGGTCGGTTGCCTCGTGACGACCCGATACTGACTGCTCCCTGTGGACCGCTGGTGCTGAGCGTGAGACAGGATACCCGGGTGAGCGTGTGTAAGAAGGAGCTAGAATGAGCGGCGTAGGAGTCGGTGAACCACAAAGACAGAACAGAAGATAAGAAAACGAAAGAGAGAATGAAAGAAAGAAAAACAACGCTCTCTTCCCCCTACTGAAAAAAAGTAAATAAACGAATAAATAAGTAAAGAAATCAAAAAGTGGTAAACAGAAATCGCTATCTGCTTTGCATATTATTTTCTTGTATCTGACCGCCGAGACGTTAACTTCTGAAGCCATACAGCCTCTCCCACCTCCCCCCTCCTTTCCCCTCCCCACTCCTATCAACGCCCACTGCAGGCCCTGCACAAAACGGCGAGAAGTCACGTTAAAGGAGATTAAGAGGAAGGTCGGGGAGCAAAGGAGGGGGGTTAATTAGCCGTGGACCCTCCGCCATGTCCTACCATGACACGACCCCCCACTCTCCCCATCTCCTCCGTCGTCTCCGCCATCTTCCCAGCCCCCTCCGTCGTGTGTCTGGCCCCTTTCCTTTCGTCCCAGATACCACGACCGCTTCACCCTCCTTCCTTCCTTCCCTCCCATGTCCAATCACGTGTCCGGTAAGCAGTCACGAGAGGTGGAGGATATGACACATGCTATCTTCTGAATATCGAAACTTTTTTTGTTTGCACGCGATTTTCACCAGCAAAAAAAAAAAAAAGAAAAAAAAAAAAAAAAAAAAAAGAAAAACAGCAACTGTCATAATATAACTGTACTATTGACCGACTTCTATGGAGAGAAAAAAAAGCGAGTATGATCACGTGAAAACAGCCATTTTGGAAACAGCTATTCTTCAAATAAAGGCAACTATTTTCATATGATAAACTGTACATGAAAAACAGTTATTTTCACAGGGAACGAAAAAAGTACATTTCAGGCAACAATTATTGAAAAAGGTATTTTCAGGTGCAAGAAGGTAATCATCACGGAAAATATTTTAACGAGAGCTGCTGATTTTGAGGTGAAAAGATTAATTTTAGCCTGACGAATCACGGGGACAGTTATTTTCGTACAGTAGCAGTTGAATTCACGAGATGATTTGCGATTTTTTCTCGTGAAAATGACTAGCTGCTTTCACACGAAAGCAAAAATTCTGAATCGAAAGTTCCATTTTCTTCGTGGAGGAAACCGTCATAATTTATTGTTTCCCTGTGTCATCAGTGACATGGTTTGTTGCTCCTGGTGAGCTCCCATCGGAGCGGCAGTCAGGACAGACAGCAGATGGTGGGGTGTCTCCAATCTGTCAGGACACAGGGCAGCACAGACGCTTCACGTGCGCGTCTTAAAGCGCAAGTACCTCAACGACACAAACTCCGAAGGGCAAGATTAAATGTCGAAAAGGACGTATACAAGAGCTCTGTTTTGTCAAAATAGTGATCCTGACCGAATGAAATCTAATCTCTATGCTCCCTGGGCTTATCAAGAGCGTACCCTATATTTTTTGCGACCAAACCTTCCTTATTATTTGACGAGGCGAGCGAGGGAAAGGACGTTTGTACGTTACAGGATTCGGATACGAAACTTAGTCTTTCTTCAAAGGCAGCACGCAGAATATTGCCACACTGACTCATTTCATTTTCAACACACTTTGAAAATCTGTACACGCATACACATACGGACAGGTTCAAAGGTGGGGGAAGGAGTGGGGGAGGTATCTGCCTGTCTGTCTACGTAAGCCGCTGCCGGGCTTGCTAGTTTGTATCAGACTCCCTTGTCACCCCCACAATGGCAATGCAGGCCAGGCATTATGTGAATAAATGTGCGTTCCACTGAATATCACAGCAACAGTAGTGATACTACTAGTAGTAGTAGTAGTAGTAGTAGTAGTAGTAGTAGTAACAGTAGCAGTAGTAGCGGCAGCAGTAGAAGTCGTAGTAGCAGTAGTAGTAGTAGCAGTAACAGGAGCAGCGGTTGCAGGTTGACAGCAATAGTGGAAGAGGTCGCAATAGCAGCAGCAACAGTGCTGTTAGTAAAACTATCATCATTAGAGGTAGTAGTGGCAACAACAGCAGCTGCAGCACTAAGGAACATGCATTGGTACATGGTAGTAGTAGTAGTAGTAGTAGTAGTAGTACTAGTACTAGTAGTAGTCACGATAGTAGTTGTAGTAGTTGTTCTACTTGTCGTCGTTGTGGTGGTGGTGGTGGTGGTGGTAACAGCAATAATAGCGCCACAGCAAGAGTAGCGCCACATCTAGTATAACCAAGAGCAGCAGACAGCAGCATTTGTAGCACTAGACTTGGTGTATATCATATAACTGTACGATACTAGTAACAAACAGTAACAACAGCACTAGTACGGTAGTACCATGGGTAGCAGTAGCAGCAGCAGCAGCAGCAGCAGCAGCAGTAGCAGCAGCAGCAACAGCAGCAGCGGCAGCAGCAGCAGTAAACACTACGTATAGTGCATATTATTAATTGTACAGTAGTGGTAGCAGCAGCAGCGGCCATAGTAACACTTAGTCTGTTGTTTATCATTAGGACAACGGTAATAGTAATGGTACCAACAGAATCAGAACTTCCTGTAATGGTGGTAGGAGAATCTATCAGCAGCAGTAAACACTACAGCGGCGGTACGACTGGTATCACTAATAGGACAGTAATAGTAGCATCAGCTGTAGCGCTGTGTCTAGTATCATCAATTATGATGATGACAATTATTACAAAGATGATCACAAAAACGCCAGAACGCTCTGTTTGTTTTTTGTTCGATCGATCCCCCCTCCTCTCCTCTCTCTCTCTCTCTCTCTCTCTCTCTCTCTCTCTCTCTCTCTCTCTCTCTCTCTCTCTTCCTCCTCCTCTCTCTCTCTCTCTCTCTCTCCTCTCTCTCTCTGTATCCCTCCTCCCTCCGTCTCTCTCCATCTCTCTCTCCTTGTCATGTGTGTGTGTGTGTGTGTGTGTGTGCATGAGCGAATGAGTCACAGTGTGTGTGTGTGTGTGTGTGTGTGTGTGTGTGGTGTGTGTGTGTGTTGTGTGTGTGTGTGAACCACCTCCTCTGCCCCGTGCGGTGGTTTATGCTGTTGACAGTTCTGTCAAGAAAACATTTCCTTGCCTCCCTTCCTTCTCTCCCTCCCCCCTCCCTCTCCTTTCCTCTCCCCACCCAACCCCATCCCACTCCGTCCCCCCCACCCCCCCACCCCCCGTCCCACGTGCAGACGAAGGGGCGAAAATGGTGCTTTGTGCCTGTGAGAAGAAAAACAGTTGTGGCTTTTTCCTCCCCTTTCCATGCTGCCGCTTTTTTCCCATCACCACCCCCCCCCCCCTCCCCTCTCATTCCCTCCTCACCCACCCACCCCTTCCCTTCCACTGAGCCCACAACCATTGTATGTGCCGAATTTAATCACAACACACTTTTGTTTCTAAAAGAAATCACTCCCACCCTTTTCTTTTATCTCTCTCTCTCTCTTTATTTTCTTTCTCCTTAGTCTGCCCGCAGCTAGCTAGTATTTCACTTTCTCCGCTACCCCCCCCCCCCCTTCCCTCCCTATCCCCCTTCTCTTCACTCCACCCAATATCGATAATTCTTGATGCTCTCTATTCAGCAGTCTTGATCGCTTTCTCTCCCCCCCCCCCTCCCCCCCCCCCCCCCCCCCCCCCCCCGCCCCCCCCGCCTCTTCTGTATTGAGCTGAAATGAAGTCTTTCCGCTGAAAAGAAAACGAAAACAAACCGTCTGCAAGTCTGGCACTGATTTCGTGGGGTTAAAGGGTGGAGGAAGGGAGAGGGAAAAGGTGTAAGATGGCGAGAGGATGCTGGGGGAGAGAGGGCCGGGAAAGAGGGCTTGAACTGAAACATACGTGTGAGCATTTCAAGTGGCGACTGCGCGGGTACCAAATCACTAGGGGTCTAATGAGACGTCGTGACTTTCAGAAATTACAGACTGGAGACTGAAGACCTTTGACGATTTCTCTCACAAAGCCTGGTGACATTTGACAGCTATGACACGATGCTCGGCGGCAGTAGCTTTAGGTTCAGCTTTAGGTAAAGAACAAGACACTTCATGCCTATTAAGTGAAAAAGTTTGGGTACTAGTTTCTGACTACACGAGAAGTCACGCGGAGTTTCGTGTGTTGTGTGTGTGTGTGTGTGTGTGTGTGTGTGTGTGTGTGTGTGTGTGTGTTTGTGTGCGTGCGTGTGTGCGTGTGCGTGTATGTATGTGTGCGAAAGAGAGAGAGAGAGAGAGGGAGAGAGAGAGAGTTGACAGTATGTGAAAACTTGTGCACTCGCGCACGCGTGCTTGTGTGTGCGCGTGCGTGCGTGCGTGCGTGTGTGTTTGTGTGAAAGAGAGAGAGAGAGAGAGAGAGAGAGAGAGAGAGAGAGAGAGAGTTGACAGTATGTGAAAACTTGTGCACTCGCGCTTGTGTGTGTGTGTGTGTGTGTGTGTGTGTGTGTGTGTGTGTGCGCGTGTTCCGCGAGCGCGAACGACAGCTAGGGAGCAGGTGCGAACACGTGCCATAAGCACAAAGCATAGCTATCTCTTGTCGCTTTTTTTCCGCAAAACATCGTCACAAGTGCAAAGGGACAGAGAGTCACGCATGCTGCATCCCCAGATTACCAACATCTCTAACGAAACTGATCAGTTTCGGTCCGCCGGTCTGGCAGTACTTTCTTTCTTATAACTTAACGTCTTTCCCTTCCAATTTCCAACTCGAACACCAAAAAATTCAATTAGTTTTTGCCCCAGGGCTGGGCGTTTTGTCCTTTGCGGACCGAGAGAAGAGAAGACAACTCTAATGCCCCTACACTGACAGCAAGAATTCGTAAATGAAGAACGGTTTCCCGCCCTTCCACCCCCAACTTTCTATACAGTAAGGAGTAGATCCAAGTTCGGAATAGGGTTAAGTTAGCATTAAGTTCGGGTCAGTGTCTGGTGACGATTAGGATCATGCACTGTGGATTTGCAGAGTCCCTCATGTTCCTTACCAAAGTTTCCGATCTCCAGCGCCGGCACAACCATGCCGCCCCTGCATCACAGAGCCTACCACCATGATTCAGTTCCGCCTTATTCCACACCCCAAACTTCCACCCTGCCCCATCCTTCCCTCTCGCCCACCCCCACCCCCGCCCCTTGCGCTGATCAGTATAGAAAGTACTCCTCCTCCACCGCAGACCCTCGGCCATCTTTTTTGCGGCCAGGAGGCCGGCTTTGTTATGCAAGGGAGGCAATCATCTCCCCGGACTCGTTTCTCGGGCGCAATGGGCCCCCATCTTCTGGCTGGGGGCCTCCATCGCCGGCATCCAATCTCTGCGGCGAGGGAAGGAGTGGTGGTGGTGGTGGGGGGGGGGGGGGGGGGGAGTAGAAGAGGAAATCAAGGAAACGGGGCTGATGACCACAAAAGCCAGGCTGGAAACCGAAAGTTCTTCAGCTCAAATCAATCTAACCACGCGGCTGCCGAGGACTAAAAGGTCTTCAACTTTAATCAATGCAACCACGCCTTTGAAATAGAAAAAAAGGGAAAGGAAACAGACAGGAAAAAAAAGTATGAAGAAAAAGGCCTGTTCTCAACGAGGACCTTTACGAGAGAGAAAAGGAGTGGAAAGATGGAGTACGGGGACTGAGAACGAAGAACGACATGGAAGAGAGAGAGAGAGAGAGAGAGAGAGAGAGAGAGAGAGAGAGAAGAGAGAGAGAGAGAGAGAGAGAAATGGACGAAGTTTGGGGATGGCGAGAGAGAGAGAGAGAGAGAGAGAGAGAGAGAGAAGAGAGAGAGAGAGAGAGAGAGAGAGAGAGAGGAGACAGACAGATTGACAGACAGAATGAAGAACGACATGAAGAGAGAGAGTGAATGAGAGAGACGGGCGAGGTTTGGAGGATGGGCGAGAAACAGACAGACAGACAGACAGACAGACAGAGGCAGACAGAGAGAGACACACAGAGAACCACAGACAAAGAAAGGAGGGTGAGAAGGACGAAGGGGCAGAATGTGTGTGAGAGACAGAACAAGGCTGTCGACGGAGAGGGAGAAGGGGACAGGACCCGTGTACAATGAGTGAGACAGAGAATAAGAGGCAGAAGCGTCACTTTGTGTGTGTGTGTGTACGTGTGTGTGTGTGTGTGTGTGTGTGTGTGTGTGTGTGTGTGTGTGTGTGAGTGCGTGCGTGCGCGCGCGTGCGCGCGCGCGTGTGTGTGTGTGTGTGGTGTGTGTGTGTGTGTGTGTGTGTGTGTGTGTGACTCTATTTTGGCGGGGTGTGTACGTGTGATTCTGTATTGATGTGGTGTGTGTGTGTCTGGGGTGGTGGGGTGGGAGTGGGGTGGTAGGATGTGTGCGTGCACGTGTTAATATTTATATATATTTACAGAGTGACACAAGATGGATAAATGAATTGACGAGGAATGACTGAGCACAGTGGAAAGAGTTGAATATTTTTTAATATATACATGTTTATAATTTGTTTATGATATGTGAATTTTGATGATGGCACCACAAACAAATTTTCCTCGTGTTCTATGATGACAAATAAAATATCGTGTATCGTGTACCGTGAGAGAGAGAGAGAGAGAGAGAGAGAGAGAGAGAGAGAGAGAGAGAGAGAGAGAGAGAGAGAGAGAGAGAGAGAGAGAGAGAACACAGACAGACAGAGACACGGAGAGCGCGACTGATCTTCAAGAAAGATCCCGGGGTGAACAGACAACAGAAAAACACAGGCCATAAGAGAGGACAGAGGGCGGGGGAGGGCCCGACACAGATTGCTTCTTCCACCACCGCCATCACCACGAACCACCACCACCACCACCAAAATTATGAAAACCATCGGGTCAAAAGAAGCTGAGAGGGAAAGGAGAGAGGTCTCCCCCCCCCCCCCCCACCCCCACCCCCCCGAGGGAAGGAAGGGAGGGAGGGGAAAGCGAGGAGAAGGGAGGAAGAGATCTCAGCAGCGGTGATGGATTTTTTTTCTCCCCCCCTTCACCACAGAGAAAAGGGAAAGAGAGAGGGAGAGTGTCACAAAAAAAGAAAAAAAAAGAGAGCGAGAGAGAGAGAGAGAGAGAGAGAGAGAGAGAGAGAGTGAAGTGTCTTTGTCCCGGACGAAGCCAGTGCGGAGGTGTTGAAGTGCTTGACTGGGGCGGGCAGGGGCGAGGCCCGGGGGGCACGGGGCTAAGGGCCCCGGGGCACCAAGGGGGCACGACAGGGTTGCGGTCCGCCCCCCCCCCCCCCCCCCCACCACCACACGCTGCAGCCCTTCAGCAAACCACTTCGCCTCCAGTTCACGTCCGGCCTCCTTCGTTTGCGCCCATTTGGGACCCCATCACCCCCTGCCACGCCCCCTCCTTCCCCCTATCCCGACCTCTGCCCCCTACCCCACCCACACCCCGTCCCTTTAAAAAGAAAAAAAGAAAAAAAAAACACACACACCCCACCACCACTACCCCTCGACTCTCTTCCCTTTCACCACACCATGCTTCCTCTCTTTTTATCTCACCTCCAACTTTCTCTTGTTCATGTTATGCAAATTTAACGCTAACCTCATGTCTCTGACTGCACCTCCCCTCCTTCGCCCCCCCCCCCACCCCCTCCCTCCACTCTTACTCTCTTTCCAATCCCCCCCCTCCCCACCCCACCCCGATTGCAGTGTGACTGATGTATCAGAGACCTCTGGCGGTTGGATTACGAGGTCGCGGTTGTAATTTGCATGGCAAAGATGGAAACCAACTTCCCGTATTCTGAACCTCCCACTCCACCCACCCACCCCCATGCCCTCATCCCTTCCTGCTCCTCGCTCTCTCTCTCTCTCTCTCTCTCTCTGATCCCAACCCGACGGAGACAGTTAACACCTCTTCAGGCTGACCCCGGTTACACTGTGGTTAACGCGGCGTTGCAGAATCACCATCGAGAGGCGAGTGCGCGTGAGCCAGATGAAGATCTTTATCCTCTCTGCATCCATACCCCCCCCCCCCCCCCCGCTTCTCAACCTCAACCTCCTACCACCTTCATCTCTCTCGCTCTCTCTGTGCAGAAATACCACAGGGGGCAAAAAAGAGTTGCGTAGTTTTCAAAACATCACAATTCCTTATTCATCAGAAGTTGGCTTTGTATTTATTATCAATGCAACTGACCAAGAGCAATTAATCCACAAGCACTGCCATTTAAACTTCAGGAACTTTATCACTTCATAAAGAAGCATATATTCAAATCAACGTAAGTGAATGCAACGAAAATATGTGAAACTGCCAACAGTCGTTTGTTTACCTGGTCACTAAGAGAATGTATCATTCCTGTTTTATGGAAAAATGCCACTGTATGTCCTGTTCCCAAGAAACGCAACCCAAGCTGTTTAAATGATTACCGACCAGTTCCCTCACATCTGTTGCAATGAAATGTCTTGAGCGAATTGTCCTCTGTTCTGTTTTAAAAGATACCACGCAGTACCAAGACCCGTTTCAGTTCGCATACAAACAGAACAGATCAACAGATGATGCCACACTCACACTTCTCCATCATGCGTTTTCACACCTCGAAAAACCTGCCTCCTTTGTACGCATTCTTTACATTGATTTCTCATCAGCATTCAACACCATACAACCACATCTGATGGCAAAGAAACTCATTAACATGAATGTCTGTAACAAGCTCATTCTTTGGATAATAGATTTTCTAACAAAGAGGACACAGTCTGTTCGATATCAGAGTGTTGTTTCGTCTTCCAGAGTCATTTCAACTGGCGCACCTCAGGGTACTGTTTTATCTCCAGTGCTTTTTACTCTGTACACAAATGATTGTTCAGGAAGTGATTCAACTTTGTACATTAAATACTCAGATGACTCAGCACTTGAGGATCTTTCCAACTCTGACTCTGTTTACTTCAAGGAGGTTCAAAGATTTGTTGACTGGTGCGATCACAACTATCTTGATCTGAATGTAACAAAAACGAAAGAAATGTTGATTGATTTTAGAAAGAATCCAAAAGTTGTACCACCGCTTTTTATCAAAGGTGCTGAAGTAGAACGTGTTGAATCATACAAATATTTAGGAACTTTTATAGATAATAAGCTGAATTTTAAATCCCATGTTGATTATGTCCACAAAAAATGTCAAACCAGATTATATTGTCTTCGCAAGCTGCGATCATTTCAAGTGAATACTGACATTCTTCGGACATTTTATTCATGCTTCTTGGAATCTGTTTTAAACTTTCTCATTTATGTGTTGGTATGGTGGGCTGACTGTGAAGAGTAGGAATGTGCTTGAGAAAGTGGTGAACGTGGGAGGAAAAATTGTTGGGTGGAGACAAAAAAGTCTGAGTGAGCTGTACAAATGCCGTGTTGTCTGTAAAGCGAAGAAGATTGCGTGTGACCAGACCCACGTTCTTGCAAGTCAGTATGACCTTCTTCAGTCAGGACGAAGATATCGGTCAGTTAAATGCAGAAGTGTCAGATTTAAACAAAGTTTTATTCCCCTGTCCATTGATTTTCTTAACAGAGGTGATGTTTAATTGCTTTTTAGCTATGGATTATTGTTACATTTTGTTTTATAAAGATACATAATTTAAGCTCAGATTGAGCATACTGTTGCATTTAGATAACAAATAGTTGTGTTCTTTTAGTTTAAAATCTCATCTTAGAATTTATTGTCAAATGCGTTGTAGGAATGCAATTTTATACAGTAATATTCTTATATTATTTAGTCACCTTGAAATCCAAATTCTTTTATATGAATGTATGCCATATGTGACAAAATGGGTGATGTGACAAAATCATTGTTTATTTGCTGTGAATGTGTATGACCACAAACTAATTTCTCGAACTGAGATAATAAAGTTTACTTGACTTGACTTGACTTGACTTGACTTGAGAACAGTAATAAAACACAAATCTAATTTCTAGTGTCGCGGGAAATACATCTTATTAATCAAATCAACTAAACAAAATCAGAACAGCCTTTCAAAGTCAATCAGACCAAAGTCGCTTACGTACACAATATGGTGCTACGGTACAAATCCAGTTAGCGAGAACCCGACACCGCCAACCCCACCCCTTGATAACAACGCTTTTTTATGCTTTCTGTTCAGGCTCAACCATTTATGGCCTGGATGTGATGGGGGGTGGGGGGGGGGGGGTCTTGACAGACAGATTAACAGACAGACAGACATACAGATAGCTGAGACAGATTGATGATAATATGTAGACTGAAAGATAGATAAGTATGAACGTACTGCGTCATACTCAATGGGGATGATTTTGAACTGAATGAAACCAAAAAAAAGAATACCGAGAAGTGAGCGGACGAAAGAAGCAGAGACGGACAAGACGAGACCAGACAAATCAAGATGGAACAGGAAAACAAAAAGAAAGGGGAAGGGGGGGGGGGGGGGGGGGGGGGGGGGGGGGGGGAGGTGGGAGGGAGGGGGAAGCCCCTTAACCCCGAGACACACACGGAAACAAAGGGGCACGCCACACGACGCGAGTCGCGGGAGAGCGCAATCGAGCGAGCGGACTCCCAATTAAAACTGACGAGACTTATCAGGTTAGGGGCCGTCTCCGAGGAAGCGATTACCACCGAGGTCGAGTGCCCCGCCCACTGGGGGTTAGCATGCGTAACAAACTGCTTCCCTCCCTCGCCGTCCTACTCCTGCGGGTAGGGGTGAAAGAGAGAGAAAGAGAGAGAGGGGGGGGGAAGAGACGGGGGAATGAGGGTAGAGTAGAGGAGGTGGGGCAGAGATGGAGGGGGCAGCAAAAAGACAGCGATCGAAAGTTAGCTGTGTGACAAGGAGAGAGAGAGTTTCACTCAAAATTTCCCAAAAATTCCTTTTTATCTAAGTCTATGTGGCAAGCAGATACATGCACAAAGACGGATGACGATATCACATAATTTCGAGACACCAAAATATCTACCCAGCGGCTAATGGATATCTGTTTCAGTTCAGAAAAAGGTTAGGGCAGCGAAAGGGGTGGGATGGGCTGCGTCTTCCATAATGCTGTTCCCCGGACACAGTTGGCTGCCCCTACGGCCATTACGCTCTCTGACTTTAACTTTAGCCTTCAGCATCCATGTCCAAAACAAAAGTACATGTGTGTGTGTGTGTGTGTGTGTGTGTGTGTGTGTGTAATCCATAACGGGAGGGGGTAACATGTTACACATTTCGAAAATGCAGCATACATAAAATACACAATACAAACAATCCAGGTTTGCATAATTTCACCCCAATGATACACTTTTCATAATGAAAGCACGGCACACACTGCAATGGCTAACCACCGATTTCTGCACGTCCCTCTCAAGAGGCTGTCCGTCTGACAGACCTGCAGACACCGAGGCACGGACAGACTGGAGACTGAAGAGATGATAAGGGCCTTCAATACGAAAAGGCAATCGTCGGGAATAAAGTGGGAAATGACACGTTTCCACCCGACTCACACCAGCGCCAGAAACAAATTATCACGGCTCTCTTCTTCCCCCCAACCCTCCCCCCTCCCTCTCCAGTCCAGTCCCAACCCTCCCCCACCCCATCCTTTCTGTCTCCATCACCCATCCTCCTTCCCTCCGTCCGTGTCCATGACAGGAGACACGATCGGTGAAGTCTGCATGATGTGCGCCCAGCCGTAGCAGGGAGGAAACTCCCCGAGGGTTGGTGGGAGGGGGGGGGGGGAGGGAGATTGGGAAGGGAGAGGACATCACCACAGACCTCTTCCGTTGCCGCCCCTATCCCCCCATCCCCCTCCCATCCGCCGGTCTCACTCTCCAACGCTGGATTTCTCTCTCCTTCTCTGTCTGTCTCTCTGTTTCCTCCCTTGCTCTGCCTTCCCGTGTCGTTGCTCAACCACTGTGGCCAATTGCGCCCCTCCTCGACCCGATGACAAATTGATAGCTTCCCCTGAGGACAGAGGGGGACGGCGGCAATCCTGTCAGTACCCACCCCGCCTCACGGCCTTCTCTCTCTTCTTCCTTTCTCTCTTGATCCTCCCCAACTCCCCTCTCCTTCTCTCCCTTTCCACCCCTTCCCCACCCCTCTCTCTCTCTCTCTCTCTCTCTCTCTCTCTCTCTCTCTCCTCTCTCACACACACAAACACTCCTCCTTCATCTTTTTTTTTTCCATCTTCGCCAGCTCTCACTTCCTATTTCTTGTTCCTGCCCCCCCCCCCCCCAACCTCTCCCTCCCCCCCCCTCTCTCTCTCTCTCTCTCTCTATCTCCCTCCTTTTTTCGTTTCTTCCCATCCTCCTTGTTCTAACCCTCACACCTTTCTCTTTTTTCCTTCTTCCTGCACCCCTCTCTCTCTCTCTCTCTCTCTCTCTCTCTCTCTTTCCATTTCGTGTGTGATGTATGAGGCGGTTAGAACGTGAAAGCATTTGATATTCTCTAATCGCTTGTCATCAGACATTCGCGCGTGCAAATCAGGGCACTCACTGCACGACGTGTCGCCATTGCTTCCTCGCCATGGCTGGGTTAATTAGGTCCAGGCTTTTCCCCCCTCCTCGTTGTCTCATCTTTCGCGCCCTCTAATCTGCAGGACTCCCATGCCGCCGAGTCTTACTTTCCCCATACACACCCACACCTAAACGTATCCTGTCCTAATCTCAAAGGCAGCAGCTAACGGGCAGAAATCAAAATCAGACTGCTAGTAACCAGCCCAGCAGCGGAGACGCTGCCCTGCTTGCTGAGTCACTTCGTGGTGCCTGTTCTGATCCAACATACAGAGGACTGCACCTACTGAGCCCCCCTGCCAACGGCAGTAATTGCTTAATCGTGCAGTCAGCATGTCTGCTCTTCCCTGCTCTATCCCACCCCCACCCCCACCCCCACCCCCATATCTCACCCCCTTAAAATGGAAGCTTTTGTCTTTTAATTTTGGAAGAGTGACCAGGGGCGGCCTAGGTCTGTGTTGTCAATGTGCACCCGAGTTTCGATATCGAAGACTTGTTCAGATCATTATAGAGGAAGTCTCTCATGAGTGTCTTTTCAGTTTTAATTCAATACTCGAATATGTCATAATCTTGACAAGACTGCACCCCTCCACCCTCCTCTCCTTTCCTCCCCCTGCTCCCCCTCTCCATCTCTCTCTCTCTCTCTCTCTCTCTCTCTCTCTCTCTCTCTCTCTCTCTCTCTCTCTCTCTCTCTCACACACGACAAAGGGATAGGCAAATGGAAAGAGCGGAGTTAAAGGGTTATGTTGTAATTGCGGTTGTTTGTGTTTTTGCTTTTTTCCTCCCGACTGTTTCACTTTCTCTATCCATACAGTACGTGATTGTTCACGTCTAAGCTGTGCTTTGCTTCTTGTTTCTGAAACAAGAGTCCATTTCTGTTAACTGCTTCTTTGCTTCATTCTTGAATGAAGCATTCACTTGATGCCATAATCCGTTAAAACAAACAGATAAAAAAAAAGATGCACACTCAAAGTCTTTTGAGACGGAAGAATGCATCAAATTTACTTATGTTCATGAAACAAACACTCTTTTTTGATGCAGTCTTGTTATCACATAAAGGTTCTGGTTTCAGAACTGTCTTTTGATGTTAAACAAACAAACTGTCAACCTCGGTGTAATGTCAGTGGAGGAAGGACTAGCGCACAGCCCAAACACACTCACAGCTTGCTTACAATCTCATTCATATATCATGCATTCGTCACATCAAACCACTAGTAAAGTCTATAACTTTACTATACATGATCATAGAAAGAACATCAATGCATATAGAATCAAACAAAATAAAACATTCTCTCTTTCCTTGAACTTCACAAAATCATTTATCTAAAACATCATTAACTAACCCGGGTATAAACAGATTTCTACTTTACCTGGCCAGGTGATCTTAACTATTCACGAATCACTGTCTTTTCTTTTCTTTTCTTTTTCTTTTCACTGTCACTTTCACAACACGATACAACTGCCGGCACTGGTGTTGGTCCTGATGGCGCCTGGTCAGGTGAGACTGTTGGCGGTGGTCTGTGTTCTGCTTGGCGAAGTGACGCTGCCAGGTATTGAGGTCGAACCCCCGGTTAGGGTAGAACAGTGACTATCAACACCGATCTGTTCTCCTTTCTTTCTTCCTGCATTAACGCATTGCACTCTCTCTCTCTCTCTCTCTCTTCTAGTCTGCTCTTATCAAATGGACATGGTTGCTTTTCTTTTCTTTTTTTTTTCTTTTCTTTCTTTTCTTCTTCATGAATTAGCAACTATCTCTCTCTCTCCACATCTCTCCTCAGTCCTCCTCTGCAGACTATCTCATGCTAATCTCTCAACTTGGTTCTCTTCTCTCCTCCCTTCATCTCTCTCTCTCTCTGCCCTTCTCTCCTGCAGAGCTCCACTCGAACCTCTCTCTCCCTCTCTCTCTCTGTTCGTTCTTCCCCTCGTTCTCTCCTCTCTCTTCATCTCTCTGCCTTTTCCCTCGTGCAGAGACTACACCTAAAACCTCCTCATCTCTCTGTCTCTGTTCGTTCCATCTCCCTGCCTTCCTGTAGGCGGAGCCTACTCTCCCGAACTTCCCTCTCTCTCTCTCTGTCTGTTCGTTTTCCTCCCCTTCTCTCTCCCTCACAACATTCCTTTATCCTCTAACCCCGTGTCCAAGGGCCAGTACCATTGGTCAGTATTTTTACCCCTGACACCCTAAGTTTATCTCCCTCTAATTCCATTGGATATTCACATCACGACAGTCCCGTCTACACGCCTTACTCTCTGTGGTGGTCAATTGGTCATTTAATTGATTAGCTAGATTTCACCCCCACCACACACTACCTTCCCCCTTCCCTACTTCACTGGCGCGGTGTGGCTTAAGTGGTGGACACTGGTCAATCTAAATTGGCCAGCTGAGTCTGGGTAGGCACCACGACGGTCCGAGTAACAATGACGTTGGTTCCACAAAGTGGCTAGATGAGCTTGAGCTCGGCTCTGCGACTCGTCTCGCTAGACATCGAGGCGTCGGTCAAAGCTGCTTAGCCCGTATAGCCGGACAGACCGTCTTCCTGAAGCCTCTCCACTAAGCTTAATTGGCCGGACCCGACCTATGGGCCCGTCTTTCTGACGCCTAGAATGTTTGAGTTTGGACTTAGGTCCGAACAATTTGACTGGCGAACTCCCCAAGTTAGGTTGTTCCCCCAAGTTAGGTTGTTTCCCCCAAGTTAGGTTGTTTCATTTTTTTGTCCGTGACAATTTCCCCCTTGCAAAAGACCATGCTCCGCATTGTCTCAAAACAACGGTACAAAAAGGACAACAACCGAATTTGCTGACACACAGCTACACGCGCAAAGTTTGGAAAATACTTTACAACCAACGGTTTATAAGTTATAAAATATACAATTAGTGAATACCACTCCAATGAGTTATCATTGACGTGCGCTCTTGCGTTATTTCAACTCATTCTATAACGACCTCTGTGCGCACTTATGCAATTCCCCTACCTGCGGATTTGCCATCTCTCCTTTTCACAATTCTTATGAAAAGCACAATATATATGATCGCGATCCATGACACTTCACTGAGGAATCTCCATCCTCACTTATTGCAAATAATGCATCACTACACAAGCGACTGTATGCTCCAAGCATAACTACATCCACATGAACAAGTCTCACAAAAGAAAAATATGAACAAGTCTCACACACAAAAAAAAAATATGAACCATAGCCAACTGGGAATGAACCCATATCCAATCAACATAACTGGAATCAACACATATTATCAACAATGCACCCCGATATGACTGACTTCCTCTGAGTTGCAGCTTGCTAGACTACACGGCTCAAATAGTCAGCTCCGACATTCTGTCGACCGGAATGTACTGCACTCGATACCTGTAGGGCTGCAGTGCCATTGCCCAACGCAGAACTCTGCTGTTTTCAACTGCGCCTCCTGCAGGAATTTGAGTGGTTGATGATCCGTCTCGATCACGAACTCTTTCCCATACAAGTATTGTGGAACTTCTGCACGCCCACACAACAGCTAACACTCCTTCTCCACCGTTGCGTACCCTTCTTCACACTTGTCAACTTCCTGCTAGCGTACCCCACAGGAAACTCGACCTCTTCATGCTCCTGCAACAATACTGCACCTATCCCACCACCTGAGGCATCTGTCCGCAACAAAAATGGTTTGGACATATCTGGTAGCTTCAAGATGGGACGGGAACCTAGTCTTTTCCAACACCGTCTGCAGTGCTTGCTCTGCAGCGTCTGACCATTCGACCACTGCCGGTTTCCCTGCCTTGACCAAATCACTGAGAGGACTCGTGATTGCTGCGAAATTTGGAACAAACTCCCTATAAAACCCAATAAAACCTAGCAGACTCCTGACTTCTGTTTTGGTCTTTGGTCTCTCTGAATTCATCATCTTCTCCACCTTTCCTCTTTCCGGCTGCTTTGTGTCGCCTCCGACAACAAAACCTAGGAACTCCTACTGTCTAGCCCTTCATACAGTGACACATCCCTGTATGACTCTTCTGGAAACTTAGTAACAAAATCTCCCCTTCTTCTGCTGAGTCTCTTTCACCTCATCAATGATTGCTGCTGCGCCTATGTGCTGAGTCTCACGCTGAATATATTTGCGGAGAAAATTCGCATGGAAAAGTTCTAGTTTCCCATTCACATCAATTCGGTAATCCCGATCTACCTTTTCAGTGATGGTGAATGGTCCCTTCCAATGCCTCAGCAGCTTGTTGTGACCCGTGGGAAGCAGTACCAGACTTGATCTCCCGCCTTGAGGATTGCTTCCTCACCTTCCTGTCATATTGCTTCTTCTGAATGACCCTAGCCTTCTGCAAACTTTCCTTTGCAACCTTACAGTCTCATACCTGTGCCCACCTTTGGAACAGGGCGAGATTGGGCCAATCAAATCAACAGCCACTCTCCTGAACGGTGTGTCAATTAAAGGGGGATGTTTAAGAGGCGCCTTCCTCTTCACCCCTCTTGTGGCTGACCTTTGACACACATCACATGACATGCAGAACCGCTTTATGTCTGCCATTGCTCCTGGCCAATGAAAGTCATCAAAGACTCGGTTAGCTGTTTTGCTGGTGCCGAGATGACCCGCCATGAGCGACTCGTGACCCACTGACCATGACAGTGTCACGAAAACCTGCTGGTACCTCCAACTGAGTGGTCACCTACCTGTCTTCCCTTGGTGAACACTCGTACAACAGCCCGCCTTTCACAAGAAATTCTGTCTCACCTCCTCTAACCTCCTGTTTCTCTCCACCTCTTTGCCAACTCCCAAGACTTCTCGAGCGAAGGGTCTTGTTCCTGCGCTGCCCTAAACTCATCAGGCGACACATCTATGCCCGACTTCCTTCCTGGAACAACTAACGGTTTAACAACCTTTTCCTCCTTCTTGCTCCGTGTCTGAACTGCTGCCCCTGTAGCAGTCAACAACTCAGGATCCCCTGGATCCCTTGCACTCTGGATATTCCCAATGATCAAATCGTGAAGGGGTTTCTCCATCACCAACGCAGACAACTCGCCTGAGAAGTAAGGGGTACGTACTTCTATCTTAGCAACTGGAAACTCCCTCACAGTGCCATCGATTAGAGTACAGGTCTGGATTTGCCCTGTCAAATCCCCTTATCGACCAGCGTTGTTCGTACTACCCCGCATGAACAACCAGTGTCTCGTAACACTTTACACCTCTGCTGGCCAATCCACCCCTTCTTCCACTGGTAACGAACCACTCAGCCTAGTGCCCTCCATCCCTGACACTGACTGCTGTCCAGTGCTAGCCATAGGCTGCACTCCACCCTCTTCGACTGAATCCCTTTTGATTCCACTGCAGGTCGTTTCCCTTGACGACCCTTATCCACCTCTTGCAAGGCTGCTGCCTTCTGGAACCTCATGCGACAATCCCCGCCACATGTCCCTTCTTGTGACAAATGAAACACCTAATTTCCCTTTGCCCTTCCTTCTGCCCCACCACTGGGTTTGCAGACTTTGCAGAAAACTCCCCTAGTCTCCTTGCACTCTTCTACACCTGTGCCTAGCACCTGTTTTCTCCTGCACCTTAGTGCCCAAAACGTGCCTCTCTATACACCTCTGCGAACTTCAACAACTCTCCTGCTGTCTCTGGCTGTCTCTCTTTCAAATGTTGGTTAGCTCAGGGCCGCAACCTGACAAAATCTGTTCTTTCATAACTAGCTCTTTCAATTCAGCGACCTCCTTCTTCGTACCACTCAACTCTAATTGTTGTTCAATAGGGTGTTTCTTTTCTTCCGCCATTATATCTCTTTTTTTTTTTTTTTTAACAAGATTTTATTACTACGACAGCCCAACTGGTGGTTTCCGACACGAGTGACGTAATAGCACAATCCTATGAATGATAATATTAGCTTGGGGCAACGTAATTAGTTTTTATAAGACGCCCAGCGCCTGACCCAACTATGAGAGCGAATTATAGGAAATCTGTGCGAAATGAGTACTCTGGGCTGAAATGCCAAGCCTAGTATTACTATCTTGAAGCAATGCCAAGCCTAGTATTTAACTATCTTGGGAACATACAGTAAGACAACCCCTTGTCTTAGGATTACAACACTTGAATCCCACCCAGCTTCCTCTCTGAGAAGTTGAACAATTATAATAAATGGCCAGATATCCTGGCAGGCTCGCCAATAAAATTGTCAACCTCGGTGTAATGTCAGTGGAGGAAGGACTAGCGCACAGCCCAAACACACTCACAGCTTGCTTACAATCTCATTCATATATCATGCATTCGTCACATCAAACCACTAGTAAAGTCTATAACTTTACTATACATGATCATAGAAAGAACATCAATGCATATAGAATCAAACAAAATAAAACATTCTCTCTTTCCTTGAACTTCACAAAATCATTTATCTAAAACATCATTAACTAACCCGGGTATAAACAGATTTCTACTTTACCTGGCCAGGTGATCTTAACTATTCACGAATCACTGTCTTTTCTTTTCTTTTCTTTTTCTTTTCACTGTCACTTTCACAACACGATACAACTGCCGGCACTGGTGTTGGTCTGATGGCGCCTGGTCAGGTGAGACTGTTGGCGTTGGTCTGTGGTTCTGCTTGGCGAAGTGACGCTGCCAGGTATGAGGTCGAACCCCCGGTTAGGTAGAACAGTGACTATCAACATCGATCTGTTCTCCTTTTTTCTTCCTGCATTAACGCATTGCACTTCTCTCTCTCTCTCTCTCTCTTCTAGTCTGCTCTTATCAAATGGACATGGTTGCTTTTCTTTTCTTTTTTTTTCTTTTCTTTCTTTTCTTCTTCATGAATTAGCAACTATCTCTCTCTCTCCACATCTCTCCTCAGTCCTTCCTCTGCAGACTATCTCATGCTAATCTCTCAACTTGGTTCTTCTCTCCTCCCTTCATCTCTCTCTCTCTCTGCCCTTCTCTCCTGCAGAGCTCCACTCAGAACCTCTCTCTCCCTCTCTCTCTCTGTTCGTTCTTCCCCTCGTTCTCTCCTCTCTTCATCTCTCCTGCCTTTTCCCTCGTGCAGAGACTACACCTAAAACCTCCTCATCTCTCTGTCTCTGTTCGTTCTCATCTCCCTGCCTTCCTGTAGGCGAGAGCCTACTCTCCCGAACTTCCCTCTCTCTCTCTCTGTCTGTTCGTTTTCCTCCCCTTCTCTCTCCCTCACACATTCCTTTATCCTCAACCCCGTGTCCAAGGCCAGTACCAATTGTCAGTATTTTTTACCCCTGACACCCTAAGTTATCTCCCTCTAATTCCATTGGATATTCACATCACGACAGTCCCGTCTACACGCCTTACTCCTGTGGTGTCAATTGGTCATTTAATTGATTAGCTAGATTTCACCCCCACCACACACTACCTTCCCCCCTTCCCTACTTCACTGGCGCGGTGTGGCTTAAGTGGTGGACACTGGTCAATCTAAATTGGCCAGCTGAGTCTGGGTAGGCACCACGACGTCCGAGTAACAATGACGTTGGTTCCACAAAGTGGCTAGATGAGCTTGAGCTCGGCTCTGCGACTCGTCTCGCTAGACATCGAGGCGTCGGTCAAAGCTGCTTATGCCCGTATAGCCGGACAGACCGTCTTCCTGAAGCCTCTCCACTAAGCTTAATTGGCCGGACCCGACCTATGGCCCGTCTTTCTGACGCCTAGAATGTTTGAGTTTGGACTTAGGTCCGAACAATTGACTGGCGACTCCCCAAGTTAGTTGTTCCCCCCAATGTTAGGTTGTTTCCCCCAAGTTAGGTTGTTTCATTTTTTTGTCCGTGACACAAACATAGAGAAAAAAAATCTTGTTTTGTGGAATACATGGCATTCAGATGAAAGTCTTGTTTTATTGAACAAATTTGTATTGAAGAAAAAAATGACTATCTAGTATACATCATTCACAACACAATACTCGGTAAGCCACTGACATCTTTAAGGCAGATGAAGCTACGCGGTCATCGCCAGCTTTCTCGCTTTAATTCATTACTATCCGACAAAGAACAATGATCTTTAACCACCATGGAAACCAATGATGCCTGCCCCCTACCCTTCCCCCTTAAAAAAAGGGCCACATGAGCAAAGGACACTGCAGAACGTCCATTATCGTTCAGTGTGGAAAGTGTCCACAGTGTAGTTGCCTCGTTACTGGATGAGAAAAAAAGACTGGAATTTCATACGCTGTAGCTAGCATGGAAAGTGCGATGCCTTTTCACAACAAAGACTGGCGAGAGGACCCAAAAGACTAAAAACAAACAACAAACAAAAATGAAGGACATTGTAAGACGTTTTAAAACAGACACAAACAAGAAACAAGCCAAAGGCGGTGTCAGAACGGGCAACAGAAAAGGCAAATCAAAATCACAAGCGAAGAAATTTCCAGAAGCTGAGAATACAAGACAAGCCAGTCTTTCCTTATAGTCTGTCCTGGTGTGTCAAATTAGTTCATCTTGATGTCCAGTTTCTGTTTATTCAATTATGCATTCATGAAATACGCGTTCAGTTTCATCACTGTCCTGCCCTGCAAACAAACAAAAAGCATTGTGCACTTCAGCGCGGTCATGTACTGTTAACTAATCAGCATTTACTTTTTACAGCTCTCCAGTTTTGACAGGTAAGTCACAGAGACATTATTTTTCAGTGTCATCCTCTCTTTTTCAAATAACTATGCGCATGTTCTTTTCTTCAGTACTGTCCTAATTCTTAAAGACCTTTTCATTTTCTCCACTGTCCTGTTTTGCTAAATGCCCGTTCATTTTTGTACTCCCATTTCTTATAGAACAGTGAGTACTTTAGAATGGGAACGAAGAAATGCTGTGTGTGTGTGTGTGGTTGTGTGTGTATGTGTGTGTGTGTGTGTGTGTGTGTGTGTGTGTGTGTGCGTGCGTGCGTGCGTGTGTGTGTGTGCGTGTCCGTCCGTGTTAAAACGTGTTCCACTCGCTCCAGACAAAACTACTGGCCGATCTTTCTGAAAATTTGTATGTTCACTACGGGTCATGGATGATGCCCGATATTTTGGTTTACCGTTATAGCCGTTACTAACGGCTGTAACGACCTGTAACGGTTTTTCTTCTCTATGGAATATCTCAGAAAGTACTTGGCCGATCTTTGTGAAAATTAGCAGGTATGTATATTATGGGTCACGGATGATGCCCGATGTTGTAGTTTACCGTTATAGCCGTTACTAACGGCTGTAACGACCTGTAACTGTTTTCTTCTTTATGGAATATCTCAGAAGTACTTGACCGATTTTGTGAAAATTAGCAGGTATGTTCACTATGGGTTACGGATGACGCTCGATGATTTAGTCCTGTATTTCAAATTAAGGGCACGTACATTTTGTTCCAGTTTTATTCTGTTTTTCAGTTATGGAAGCCCTTTTATTTCTTTTTCCTTTTTTTTTTTAGCGCTGTCTTCCTTTTGTCCGCCAACTATCTGTATACGTTTTACAGCCGTCCTGTTTTAGTTACATAGACACGCGTTCAAAGGCCAAGGATCAGGCACTTTCAGTTTTGCCAGTTGAAGAAACATTTTCTTTCCTTTTCAGTGCTGTTCTGTACTCTTAAAGGAAGCAAGACACACTTTAAGCCTGATCCTATTTCTTCAAACAAAATGTCTCTCGTAAATAGGCTTACAAGAATCTGGTTTTAAACATCTGGTTTTAAAGCCTTGAAGTGTGAAATTTAAAAAAAAAGAGAGATCAACTTTCAGCTGTTTTGTTTTCTCTTGCTTCATCAACTAAATATTTTTTGTTTGTTCTTCACCGGCGCTATTCTTTGTCAAACAAACAGAGATTCCTAACTGTTTTCTTTTAAATGTATCCCGTGGCTATTTTTCACCTTTCTGTGCTGATGTGGTCAGATTTCTAAAAGCATTCGTTGGTGTTTTCATGTTTATTTTTGACGCTGTCTACTTTACAAATACACGGTGGGACGGATCTGTCGGTCGGAGAGAGAGAGAGAGAGAGAGAGAGAGAGAGAGAGAGAGAGAGAGAGAGACAGAGAGAGACAGAGACAGACAGACAGACACAGACAGAGATAGACAGACAGACGGACGTACAGACAGACAAAGAGACAGACGGACAGATAATACACAGTGACAGAGAGACAGACAGACATACAGACTGAGAGACTATGAGAAAAATGCGGAGAGGGAGAGAGACAGAGACAGACAGACAGACGGATAGACATAGAGACAGACAGACAGGCAGACAGACAGACTGGAGAAGAAGAAGAAGAAGAAGAGAGAGAGAGAGAGAGAGAGAGAGAGAGAGAGAGAGAGAGAGAGAGATAGAGAGAGAGAGAGAGAGAGAGAGAGAGTCTAACAGTTATGTGATTAATTGTGGTTGTGTCCGAAGTCATTAAGCGTTCATTTTGTCCTGCCAACATAACCGTCAAGCACAATAGCCCTTCGCCGAGCAATGAACGGGTTCTGTCACAGAGGAGATCTAAGGTTTCGGGCGATGGAGAAATTTGAGCACGAGATCACAGGCTGCACCACAAAGGAAATGGATCGAGTTTTCAACGTGTTTTCTCCACCTTTCAGCGTTCTGAGCTCAAAAGGACAAAGTGTAACTGAACAAGAGATCAGAGCTGGCGGGGATCTGAAGATCCCCAAAGCCTTAGTGTGTTCTAGCGTTCATTCCAAGGCTCGACAAGCATCTTGGGTTTGTGCAAAGGTTAAATATCGGCCGAATCTCATCAATACGACTCAAACTCAACCCCCCCCCCCCCCCCCCCCCCCCCCACTCCCTTCGCCGTGCCGCCTGTCTTAGTTTTAGCTTTGTTTTGCTTTTGTTTTATTGATACCTTTTGGAGGTGTATCTTATTAACAGATTTCGTGTGACTTGTATGCACCAGTCCGCAAGCAATGACCTTCTTACCTGAAGAACATGAAAATGCGAATTGAAAGACTGGCCCACATCGGCGAATTGTCAATGGGTTGGTTGGCTGAGGATCAGGCGGCAGAAGGACGAGCAGGGACGGCGCAGACCTCCTATCTCTCCACGCGAGTCGCTGCTCTTGTCTCAGCGGTTCCTGGTGGCCCGATGTTCAGCGCGATGGCGGAACACAGGGCATTCTCCAGCGGTTTATAGTCCTCTCCACCCGATTGTGAGCCCAGGGAGAAGCCATGGGGAATGAGGCTGGGGGCATACCTCGGAGTGCTGGACATTGCCTACCGTAAGGCGTGTGAAGGAGTGGCTCAGCGGTCTCATGCCCTACCACTCCTGGTTGCGTGGGCCTGGTTAATGTAGTGGGTAAGGCGTCAGACTCTTGTTCCACGGACCAGGGTTCCACTTCTGCGCGAGACAGGCAGGCTGGAAGCGATTTCCCCTTCGAAGTTTACATTTGTGCAGATACCTGTCTCCTCCAAGTCCTTCGCCGAGGTCCCGTTCGTGAAGACACGTATACAGAATCTTGAACGAACGTTACCATCTTCTCCTGTCCACTCCGCCCATCCGCTCTACCTTTGGGAGAATAGCAGGTCACTGTCTGCGACATGAAAGGATAACACATGCCCTTTGGTGTCGTGTCTGGACAGAATCCCTGAAGACGGAATATGGCTACCTTAATGGTGGAATGAATATGTTCGGATACACAAGAATCTCGATGACTGTGAACCACAAAGTTCTAGCCAAGGAGCGGAGTATAAGAAAGACTTCCGGGTTCCGTCGATGACTGGAGGTCCTGTGGGATGAGCTGGACGCCACTCCAGCATCGAGGCAGGCGAGGCCTTCAAGACGGATGACGGAAAGGATGACGACTACCCGCAGAGACGAGACTTCCCAGAAATGGGGGGATCCTCTTTGCATTTCCACACCTTTTTCTCCCTTCTTGCCTGACGTGAGAACTGTCTGAAACTTGGGTAGTGTGCAGGGCAGGCTTCAGACTGCCGACAAAAGATCCCGGCCATCTGACCCCATGTGGACTTTGACTTGTCCATAGGGAATCTGTCCAACTGGCAGTTCATCCAACCATCATCACTTGAAAACTGAAACTCGCGTTTGCAGTTCTTAATCACGTGGAGTTACAGTTCTGTTGGCGCTTGTATGATTACTGTCTGTTCTCTAATCTCAGCCCCGAGATAATCCCGCTTCTGTCGTGATACAGAGGGGGAAATCTGGGTCACTCAGAGCAGTTAAAGTGTGAAGGGCAACAGAATATATCACTACTTTTCATGATTTTATGATCACCAGAAAAGGCAGAAATGTCAGCAGTGATGCTGTCAAGACCAGTTTGTTCTGAGAGTTAAAACATCTACAACAACAACACCACCACCACCAACAACAACAAACTACACTTCTAGTCATTATGACTGCCATCTGCGTGTTGACCACACCCGAGAGACGCAGACACCCGCAGTGTTGAACAGGAAATCGGAGCAAAAGTTCTGATAATGCTTCTATTAGTGGATGATACCCTCATTGTGCGGTGTGTGTCTCTTCCTATTTCAGTCTTATAGCTTACAAACACGTAGCAGGATTGAACTGGCACTTAACGAACTTTTAATCCCACCACTGTGATTTTCAGGCTGTAAACGCCGCAGTCGCGCTTACCACTGACCGGCGACGACCGACTTTTTTCTGCAACTTTCTTTTTTTCCCCCATACTTTGTTTGGTTTTCAATCCCCAGATATTGCCGAGCTGGTGTTACTGATTTTTTTTCATTCAAATTGTTTCTCTCTCTCTCTCTCTCTCTCTCTCTCTCTCTCTCTCTCTCTCTCTCTCTCTCTCTGTCACACACACACACACACACACACACTCACGCACGCACGCACGCACGCACGCGCGCGCACACACACACACACACACACACACACACACACACACACACACACACACACACACCATCTCGATCACAAAAAAAAACCCGTCCCCATTACGTGTTCCTATACTAACATGGCGTTCCCATAGTAACATGGTAAAAAGGCAGCGGTGAAATCGAGAGAGAAGGAAATGAACAGCGGAACAAAACGAACAAGAATCCCACGTAAAATTAATACTGCGATCTGAGCCAAGAGAAGGAAACAGGCGAATCGGAGGGAATTAAGACTAATGGGATGGATCCATTCAAAGGGATAAACGGAATAGAACGGAGATAATTACTGTGTGTGCATTATTGTCACAGCCTGAGTAATGAGTACAATGAGATGATCAAAGAGTGGTCATTATAAACAGAGATGGGGGAAGAGTCAGCGAGCGAGCGAGCGAGAGAGAGAGAGAGACAGACAGACAGACAGACAGACAGACAGACAGACAGACAGACAGACAGGTACACATACAGAGACAGAAAGACAGAGAGGGACAGAGAGAGAGAGGAGTTAAGTTCATGAAAATAAAGTACAATAAATAAATAAATAGGATTTTAAAGTATTGCAAATCCCCCCCCCTCTCTCTCTCTCTCTCTACCGCCCCCCCCCCCCTCTCTCTCTCTCTCTCCTCCCCCCTCTGTCTGTCTGTCTCTCTCTCTTTCTCTCTCTCTGAGCGCGCGCTCCTCTGTGTGTGTGTGTGTGTGTGTGTGTGTGTGTGTGTGTGTGTGGTGTGTGTGTGTGTGTGTGTGTGTGTGTGTGCGCGCGCAAAAAAAACATCCTTGTTCACTATTGAGAGAGTTGAGGTTTTCAGAGACAGCGCGGCTTAAATAAATAAATAAATGGACAAATAATGGATGGAAAAAAAACTCAAACCCGTCAAAATCCTGCAGGGATCCCTCTCTGAATGTAACTGACGAAGTTCTCCTGAACAATCACTCTTTCATCGTTTATTTGTTCAAGTGGCTTTTGTTTGTTTGTCTTTATTGCTTTGTCATTTCACCTCTTTTTCTTATAGTCATAGACTGCTGGATTTTCTCCCTACTTCTCCTTCCCTCGCTTTTCCCACCCCCACCCCCTTTTCTTTCAAACTTTCTTTTTTTTCTTTTTTTTGAGGGTTCCCCCCTTACAGCTATAATCTTGACAAACCCACAGGCACAGGTTAACCATCGACCAATGCGTCACAAACGGGGAAAAAAAGATCGGGCTGTACAAGGGTCGGTAGTGGGGTGGATGGAGGAGGGGGCTGAGTGAGGCGAGAGATGGAGCGGAGAGAGGTGGAGAAGAGGTGGCAGAGGAGGAAGCGGGGAGGGGAAGAAAATGCGAGACGTCTTTGACGAAGCAAATCTCCGCAGGAGCCCCGCGTTCATAGATCCTTTGACTTCTGCTAATTCTTCCAATTCTTCCCGCCGGGGACTGAAATCTCCAAAACCGCCGAAAAGATATCATCCCTGTCACATCCCCAACCTCGTCACGTTCCTTCCCTCATCATGTACCTCCCCATTACCTCCCTCCCACCTTGCGTCCCCTCCCTCCCCATGTCTCTCCCCATTACGTCCTTCCTCCATCACTTCCTCCCCAATCACGTCTCCCCGTCCCCAAATTAAGTCACCCTTCAATCACGTCTCTGGCGCATCATGTCCCCCCCCCCCTCCCCCCCCCCCCCCCCCCCGCCCCTTTCATCACGTCCCTTCCTCATCATGTCCCCTCGTCTATCACGTCCCTCCCCTATCACTCCCTTCTACTGTCCTCCATTATTTTATCCCCTTCCTCATAGCGTCCTTCCCCAAGCACGCCACACCCCGCGTCACATTCCCTCTCCGTTACTTCCCTCCTCAATCCTGTCCCTCCCTCATCACATCCTTTCCCCTTTAGGTCACCCTCCCTTATCATGTTCCCTCCCTCATTACTTCCCCCTCCATCATGCCCCACTCACTCATAAGCCCCCCACCCCACCCCACCCCTACCTACCATGTTCCCTCTGATCGCGTTCCCTTCCAATCACGTCCCTCCCCATTACTGTACCCTCCCTCAAAACGGTTACGTTCCTTTCCCTGTCACGTATTTCACGGCCGTTGCTACGTAACGCCCCCTCCCCATCACGTCCCCTCTATCATTGCGTTTCTACCTCCTTACGCCCCCTCCCCATCACGTCCCCTCCCCATCACGTCCCCTCTATCATTGCGTTTCTACCTCCTTACGCCCCCCTCCCCATCACGTCCCCTTCCCATCACGTCCCCTCTATCAATGCGTTTCTACCTCCTTACGCCCCCTCCCCATCACGTCCCCTTCCCATCACGTCCCCTCTATCATTGCGTTTCTACCTCCTTACGCCCCCTCCCCATCACGTCCCCTTCCCATCACGTCCCCTCTATCATTGCGTTTCTATCTCCTTACGCCCCTTCCCCATCACGTCCCCTCCCCATCACGCCCCCTCTATCATTGCGTTTCTTATACCTCCTTACGTCCCCTCCCCATCACGTCCCCTCTATCATTGCGTTTCTATCACGTCCCCTCACCATCACGTCCCCTCTATAATTGCGTTTCTACCTCCTTACGTCCCCTCCCCATCACGTGCCCTCTATCATTGCGTTTTTTACCTCATCACGTCCCCTCCCTATCATGTCCCCTCTACCATTATGTTTTTACCTCATCACGTCCCCTCCCCATCATGTCCATTCTACCATTATGTTTCTGCCTTATCGTGTCCCCTTCCCACCACGTCCCCTCTACCATTGCGTTTCTACCTCACCACGTCCCCTCTCCATCATGTCCATTCTACCATTATGTTTCTACCTTATCGTGTCCCCCTCCCCATCATGTCCCCTCTACCATTGCGTTTCTACCTCACCACGTCCCCTCCCCATCATGTCCATTCTACCATTATGTTTCTACCTTATCGTGTCCCCCTCCCACAACGTCCCCTCTACCATTGCGTTTCTACCTCATCACGTCCCCTCTACTATTACATTCCTACCTCATCGTGTCAATTACCCATCATGTCCCCTCTACCATCAAGTTTCTGCCTCATCACTGCCCCTCCCCATCACATCTCTTCTACCATTACGTTCCTATCTCATCATGTCCCCTCTACCATCATGTTTCTACCTCATCACGTCTCCTCTACCATTATGTTTCTACCTCATCACGTCCCCTCTACCATTACGTTCCTACCTTATGTCCCCT
>CM031607.1:36602296-36609796 GCA_018398815.1 Conus ventricosus | reverse complement strand
AGCATGACTTCTAGACCGGCCTTGATATAAATAACACGCGACGCATGCATCCAAAACGTTTTCTTCCAATACCAGTTTTACAGAGGATAGAACCGGGTAGCTTGCTTTCTACCGAGTCAAAGAGAGAAGCAAAGACAGACAGACAGAGACAACTGGAGGAAAGTCTGAAAGACAAAGGAATCAAACTCACAGAAAATCACACAGACAGGCGGACAGAAAAAAGGGATTAAACGGCCGTCGTTGCGGCGGACCCAGCGACAAGACCTCAAAGACCTCATCACAAATCACCCAATGAGAGCGAGACCCCAAATCTTGCCGCCGCTGGTAATCATTAACTAACACACACACACACACACACACACACACAGAGTCTCCACGCTCCCTGTCTCTCAGTACCTCTGTCTCCGCCCACACCTCATTCTCTCCTGAGCGATGACAGCGCCTACAACCAGCAGTAAAGGGAGTGGGATGGAAAAAACAAAAAAGAAAAAGAAAAAATCTCTCTCCCTCTCTCTCTCTCGCACGCATGCACAAACGCGCACACGCATACACACGCACACACACACACATTTCAATTCATGTAATTTTTAGCCAAGCCGACCAATGGGGGCCATGCCATTAGAGCCGTCACTTCATCACACACACACACACACACACACACACACACACACACACACACACACACACACACAAACAGAGGCGCGCGCGCACGTGTGCTCGTACGCACGCGAACACGCATTCGCACATACACACGTAGGTCTAAATACATACAGACTCTCTCTCTCTCTCTCTCTCTCTCCTCTCTCTCTCTCTCTCTCTCTCTCTCTCTCTGTACGCGCGTGACAGCGCGTATGTATATGCATGTTTACAAATTTTTGTGTGCTTGTATGCGCGTGCGTATAAGTGTGTGTACCCGCGCGTGCGCGCGCGCGCCACTCTGTGTGTGTGTGTGTGTGTGTGTGTGTGTGTGTGTGTGTGTGTGTGTGTGTGTGTGTGTGTGTGCGCGCGTGCATGCATGCGTGCGTAAATGCTAGCGTGCATGCGCGCGCGCGCGAGCGTGTGTGTGTGTGTGTGTGTGTGTGTGTGTGTGTGTGTGTGTGTGTGTGTGTGTGTGTGTGTGTGTGTCTGAACATACGTGCCTACGTGCGTGTGTGTGCGAATGTCTTGTGTTCGCGCGCATGCGCGTAAACTCCGTGAAATAGGAGAAGGGTGAAAGCGGGGGAAGAGGAGGGGTGAGGAAAATGGAGACGGGGGAGCTGTGACGTCTGGAAGCCACACACGGCAAGCGTCGGTGTCATTGTCTTCAGCCCCTCCACCTGCCCCCACAGCCGCAGCCACACTGCAAGGAGAAGGGGGGGGGGGGGAAAGCGGGGGGGGGGGGGGGGGGAGGGGTGAGAGAGAAAGTACAAGTAAATTGAAACCCATGCTTGAGTTTGTCTTTCTTGGAGAAGAACGCCCCGGTTCTTTGTACGAAAATAGTATCTCTCTCCCCCCCCCCCCCCCCCCCCCCCCCGAAAAAAAAAACCACACACACAAATTTTTCGAAAGAGTAATCATTCCTAAAAAAACAAAAACAATTTTAAAAAATTTAAGTAAATAAACAACATAGAGGGGGGGGGGGGGGGGGGGGGGGGAGGGGGGACGGGGGGGGGGGGGGGGGGGGGGGGGGTTGGATCAGAATGTCTTGACCTGCCCACGCAGCTTCCATTCTTTCGAGTTCTGGTTGCAAGGTCGGTTCGCTGGTTTATAATAAAAACGTCTGTTCTTCTATGTTGATGATTTTAGAGTGGCTGTAACTGGGTAGTACCGGGTTAAGCGGAAGGTCAACGTTTACTTTTCATCAAACACAACGACAGATAAATGAACAGATTGAATGTTCGTGAACACAGGAGTGCAGCGTGTCCGAGTTTAACAATGTACCCTTGGCAAAGTTAACCCACCATCACAATGGGGGTATGTTCCAGGACCCTGTAATGCGTCACCTTGCTGCTACTCATTTCATTTCACTGTATCGATAGTCTTACGCGTTTTTCGTTTGTGTTTGCATAAGGATCTGATTAAACAGCAAATGGGAAAGATTCATCCAGCTATCATACAGCAGGACTCGGTTCTCCTCAAACTTTACCATAACAAATTTTAGTGAGACCAAGTCACCGTTTCTTCTTCAATTCTGATTCAGAGTGAGAACGTCATTCTCGATAAACCTTGATTTAGATGATATTTACAACATGAGGACCAGACGCATCCGACAACACTCTTACACACAGCTAATCATCTGCTCCAGCTCCTGTCTGTTGGCGGAAGATACCCGTTTTAAACAAACCGCCTGAGAAACAGCTTCTCCTCCTTGGCTATCGAGACAATCAATCTGGAGACCCCCTACCCCCACTACCATACGTGCCTCAGACTCCCTCTGCGACGTTGTGCTGCAGTATTAATGGCTTTCTTTCGTTTAATTATGGTGTGTGTGTGTGTGTGTGTGTGTGTGTGTGGTATGCGTGTGCCTGCGCGCGTGTGTGTGTGCCTGCGCGCGTTATGTGTGCAAGACCATGATCATCAACAGCACACACGCACGCGCACACATACACGCACAGAGCGCGTGTGTAAGCGTGCGTGCGTGCGCGCGCGCAATTGTGTGTGTGTGTGTGTGTGTGTGTGTGTGTGTGTGTGTGTTAGTTAATCTAATGTCTATTCGCCCACATGTTCTTGATTTTCTCCCTCTTCGCACCCCCATGTCATGATTCAGGCATTGCTTGTATTGATCCTTGTCCTTTCTCTCCGTTTGCGTTCTGTTTCAGTGTCGGAACAATGCAAAACCCAAAATTATTTCCTTTTTTTAATTCATCTGTCAACAAGGAATCTTGAATCGTGAATGGGAATCGAATACATCAAAAGGTTGAGGTGCTGCCTTTAACCCTGGTCCTTGCCAGGTAAGATTTAAACAGAGATTAGTGATAAGACAGGCTGTTTCCTTCAATTACCTCATTTAAGCAACTCGCTCATGTTTGAGCGTTTTTTTGTTTGTTTGTTTTTTTGTTTTGTTTTGTTTTTTTAGTTTGAAGAGGTACTATTCGTAACAACTGAAATGATGGTCGACTGCAATATTCTAACTCCGCAGATATATTTTCACACACACACACACACACACACACACAGTGTCAAAAGAAAGGGAAAGCATTCCACGCACACACACCTCACTCCTCCCCATCACCCACCCCTACCCCCCACTTCTCTAGAAACACGTCAAACATATTTCAGTATAAAGGCGTCTGGTTTTTGTATAATTCTGATCGCCGTCCTCCGACTCATCGATGACGGTTGGTGCTGCAGATTTTTACCTCATTGGAGCTTCTCTTGTCTTCGGCAGTTTTTCAATTTCCGGACTACAACCAACACCCCGGACCACCCGGAAAGAAGCAAACTGAGATGACATGTGTGGATAGGGTGGAAAGCTGCCAGGAAAAGACGACCCAATGATGGTGCTTCTTCTCTGCCACACCATACACCTCCTTCCCCCGCCCCCCCCCCCCCCCCCCCATTCCCACCCCTTCTCTAACTTTTCTTCTTCTTTTTTCTTTTTTTTTCTGTCTTCTTTTTACCCTAATTCCAGCCTCGTCATCAACATATTAATGCGATCATCAATTACGTTCATCTTATGCGCAAGTACCATGGCTTGATTTCCCTTTGTGACTCTCTCCCTCTCGACATGGGCAGAAGGCCTGGCTCAGTACACATTTGTCACTGTCATTGTGTCACTGTCAAATCTCGAATATTAATCGGGGAAGCCTGCATGGCGGGGGTCGGGGGAGGGGGGGGGGTCCCTGGTAAAAGTGGTTGGAGCGTTTACCTGCGGAGCTGGCGGTCGCGAGTTCGAACCCCTCGTGGGGTCGGATTTTCATGACTTGACTCCCGATCTCCACATCCGTCCTCCCCTTCACCATTCCCGTCCCCACCTGCCCTCTCCAGCCAGAAACAAATGGTTCCTGATTCAGGTCAGGGCAGGTTAAGGCGGCTGAAGGAGAAAGATGGGCTTCGCCTTTTTCCATCATGCCGCGTTCTAGACACGTTGAATCTCAGACAGCACATCTGGCTATGGGACTTTTATGGTGTTCATGATATGGATGGGTCTAATCGTAACAAAAACATGGTGCAGCTGGCATGAATATTTGTTTAAAAGGGAACATTACCCCTCTGTCCCTAGTCCCCATTCGATACATGCACATGCGCGTACACACGCACATATACTCACGGACGCACTAGCATCCACACAGCGCGCTCGCGTGTACACACTCTCTGTTGTTGTTTTTCTCTTTCTCTCTCCCTCTCTCTCTCTCTCTCTCTCTCTCTCTCTCTCTCTCTCTCTCTCTCTCTCTCTCTCACACACACACACACACACACACAGAGTACAGGACCTACTTTCCGTTTCCAGCACACGCTTTCTGCCCATAACAGTAATTTCGTTACGAAGAAAAGCATACAAACTATAAAGACAGTTATCTTCGCAACGGATGGTGGGGGTGAGTACAAGGGGGTGGGGGGAGGGGAGGACAAAAGGGAAGGTTGGGGCCCTTATTACATCTTACTACGCGGGCGAACGTGTGGCGAAACAGGGAGAGGTGAAGACAGGGGTGGGGGAGGGAGAAGGGGGGGGGGGGAGTGGGAGTGAGGAGGAGAAAAGGGGGTGGCAGAGAGAGGGGAGAGACACACAGACAGACTGACTGAGAGACAGAGAGCGAAAAAGAGACCCGGGGAGGAAGAAAGAGAGACAGACAGAGACAGACAAACAGAGACAGACAGACAGTCTGACAGACAGAGACAGAGAGAGAGAGAGAGAGAGAGAGAGAGAGAGAGAGGGGGGGTGGAGAGAAAGGCAGACTGACAGACACACAGACAGACAGAAAGACTGACATAGACAGATAAGCAGGCACCAACAGACTGACAGAGACAGAGACAAAGAGAGAGAGAGAGAGAGAGAGAGAGAGAGAGAGAGAGAGAGAGAGAGAGAGAGAGCAGACAAAAAACTGAAAGAATGAGAGATCTAATGAAGGGTTTGAGGAACAAGGTGGAAAGGGACCGGGTAGGATGGGAACGTAGGTAGTGAAATGGGAAGGGGGAGGGTGGGAGGGATGGAGGTAGTGGGGGTGGGAGAGGGGAGGGAGGTAGGGTATTGAGAAGTAAAGAAGAAGGAAGATGTCTTTGTGTTGTCCTCAAGATTCTTCTAACCCCGTTTCCCGCCCCCTGACCCCCTAACATGACCCCCCTCATCCCCTCCCCGCGCGCCATCCAACCACCCACCCTCCTCTCCCTCTCTCTCTCTATGACCCTCGGTGACTCTTGTCACGATCTGCCCTCACTGATTTTCTTCTCCAACCCCCCCCCCCCTCCCTTCCCCCATTCGCTTCATCCTAACGTCATTTGCATGGGATCGCTTGTTCTTTGTGCCTTTGTTATGCGGTAGGGGGAGGGTAAGGGGGAGGGGAGGTCTCTCGTCAGTCGAAACGGTGTAAGATTTCCTCACCCGCCCACCCAGCCTTCCACCCCCTCCCCCCTCAACACCACCTCTCCCCTCTCTCTCTCTCTCTCTCCTCTCTCCTCTCCTCTCTCTCTCTCTCTCTCTTCTCTCAACCTCTGTCTATCCACCCGAAGTGATGCCGCAGAGCCAACCACAAGCCACACGCGGTTAGGTGACTTTGTTGGTTTCTTTGGGTTTCGTCTTATTTCGCATGTAGCTAGCCAAGCTGGGCAAAATATGTATGCGTCGTCCTATGAAAGCGCGCGCGCGCGCACACATACACACACACGCAAGCACGCACGCACACATGCACACGCGCGCGCATACACACACAAACATACACGCACAGAGACAGAGAGAAAAAGGTATGGTAATGTTGCCTTTTACCTAGCCGACCGCAAAGGGCCATACCAGGGCTGTCACCGCGTTGAAGTCAACTCACAAGTCATTAAGATTGACAGAGAGAGAGAGAAGAGAGAGAGAGAGACAGACAGACAGACAGACACACACACACACACACACACACACACACACACACACACACACACACCACACACACACACAGGCAGACCGACTGATTGAAATAATAATGACTGAGGATGGATCATCATCATCACCATCATCATCATCGTCGTCATCATCATCGTCGTCGCCGTCGTCGTCGCCGTCGTCGTCGTCCAGCTTCAGGCTTTTATACTCATACGGAGGAACATGCTACACCCTGAACTGGTCAGATAATTATTCTTTTTGATTAGGAAGTAGAAGGAGGAGTAGAAGGAGAAAAAAAGACATGAAGAAAAAGGAGAAGGAGAAGGGAAGACACATACACACAAAAAAGAAGAAAACCAAATACAACAGCAACAGAAGGGCAACCGCAAAACACAATCTGACACGGCAACAAGAAAAAGGCATATGCCAGACTGACTAGACGCCAGACTCATTAAAACAAGATTATGAATGAAATTCAGGAAGAAAAAAAGAAACAAAAACTGGATCGACTACCATAAACATAAAATACATAAAACAAAACAAAACAAAACGCAGATGTGAGACATAGAAATAAAATGGAAAGTGGGGGAATAAAAAGAACTAACAGAAAACTGAACCAGACACCAAATACATAGAAATATGTAACAGATGGAAAAAAAATAACCCAGGGGTTAAACTGGACACATCAAATACATAGATTTTAAAAAAAAATATTAAAAAAACTTGCGCAAAATGGGAAGGATCCCCCCCCCCCCCCCCCCCCCCCCCCATCATTTTCCGCACTTTTCAGCGGCATTTTCCCATATTGATCGTTTTGCCCCTTCACACACAGAAAGATACACAACAGCCTCTACCTCTCTCTTTCTCTGTGTGTGTGTGTGTGTGTGTGTGTTAGCGCGCGTGCCCGCGCATGTGCGTGCGCTTGTGTGCCCTCTCTCTCTCTCTCTCTCTCCGCCCCTTGTTCTCTGTGCGCGCGCACTGTACACACGTGCGAGTTTACATGCCTGCGTGCGCGCATGCTTTGGTGCGTGCCGCGCGGGTGCCATCCCATTCAACAAGGGTGGCCATCTGTCGAGCCGGATGAGCACGCGTCCATTATCACTTGATCTCCTCGGGTACAGCGAGTGCAGTTCGCACCCGCGATCTCGGTCGGATCCGAGACCATATGGGTGTGTCCCGACAAAAACACACGCACGCGCGCGGGTGGCTCGAGTGTGGTAAACCATGCCATCGGCCACACGCGTTGTCCAGGTTGGTTAGAAGAAAGTGGAGGCCACAAAGGTTGATGGCCATTCAAGGCGCATTCTGCGCCAAACTGACATCAAAAAGAAACAAACGTCAAACTGAGACAAAGGTGAAACGAAATCAATAAACAGCGAGCACGCATGCACACTGGCGCGCTCACGCACGCTTACATACACTCGCGCGATCACACATGCACACGCACATGCGTTCGCGTGCAAAACATTTCCACAAAATATCCAATTAAGTTAACTAAA
>CM031607.1:36589796-36592296 GCA_018398815.1 Conus ventricosus | reverse complement strand
CCCGCAGCAAAGCAAAGCACACCACCTTCCTTACCTCTACCGCTCCGGCCCACGAAGCGCAGGTCGTTGAATTTGGCCACCCGGTTCTTCATGTAGGCCACACAGTTCCGGATCTCACTGCAGAAGTTCTCGTCGTTGCCCGCGGTGATGGACACCTTGGTGCCGTCCTTGATATCCCCGAGGCAGACCACTTTGAACGTGATGGGCAGGGTCTTGTTGGACCTCCAGTGGTTGGGCAGTACGGTGCACACGAAGTTCGGGCTGCCCGTGTTTATCAGCTCGCCAGGATGCTCCTTCAGAACGCTTTCCAAGCTCCTCTCTCCCATACCCGTGGGTAGGCAGTCGGACATGTTGTTGTGTGGCGACTCGGCGAACGGTTTAAAACCGTTCAGATCTGTCGGAAGATGCATAGGAGAGATAGGTTAACTGCCTGGCTGGCTAACCTTGTCACGCAACACAAAAGCAACTCCTCCACAACTCAAAAACACTTCACGGTTCTAGCGGATCTGACAAGAAAAACGAAACCAAGTCTTAGCGGTGCGGCCTCACAGCACGCGGCGCATTTGGAAAAGTGTCGTCTGCGATCTAGGGGGGATAAACTGTCGTCTGCTCGTCTCCGGAGACGGAATCCACGAGTTTTGTGACCAAACCGAGTGCGGTTTTGTGAATGAGAGAGTTGAAAAACTATGTGGTTTCGTCTCTTTTGGCCACTCCCCCCAACACTGAGTCAACCACGCGCTGGAGGGGAAGGGAGCTCCGCGACCTCTATGAATATTCATGACTTGGTAGGGGCTCTCGCGTTGAGTGGCGTTGTGGTGATGGGCGATCGGCAGAAACGTGACTCGGGGGGGCGACACAAAAGACGGAAATACAGCTGGGAGTTCGGCTGCTTGCCTCGGCTTTGTTGTCCGCCAAAATATTGTACAGGCAGTGTGTGTGTGTGTGTGTGTGTGTGTACAATACGCTTCAGTTTGGTGGAGTAACCGAACTCGACGCCGCTGACGCGGTTGTCAACAAAACAATGCCACCGTGTGCCAGTGTGTATATGTGTGTTACGCGCGAGTGTGCACGCGTGGGGAGAGGGGCAGGAAGTATTTTGATTTGTCAAATTTTTAAGAATGCGAAACAAAAACTTTGGGAATTAAGAGCTGGAGCAAAAGTCAATTTCTATCCGGTTTATTCCCGATCGGCGCCCCAAACCAAACAATTGCTGGTCGGCCTTGAGTTTGGGTTCCTCGGTCGCTCAGCGGTACTCTACAACTGGGCTCGATCTGTTGCGACAAATGTGGCGGTCTCAGAATTCTCAAAGCCACACAGAATGATCGCCACCACCATCACCAGCTACAAAACCACCACCATCACCACTTCTACTACTCCTACTGCTACTACTACCACTACTGCTACTACTACTACTCACCAGCAACAAAACCACCACCACCACCACCACTACTACTACTACTTTTACTATTACTTCTACTACTATCGCTACTACTACGACCACCACCACCACTACTACGACCACCACCACCACTACTACTACTACTACCACCACTACCATCAGTATCACTAGGCCTTTACAACACAATTATAGTACTAGGAGCCTACTGCTACTAAAAAGATAACAATAATAATCATACATAATCATCCAAGTATCACAAAACGGAGAACATGCATGTAAGGAATACATTTGTCTCGATACGATCTCTGTGGTACCGAATTCTTTACTGTGTCACAGATACTGTTGCTCGAGTCGCTTGGAATCGATTCTAACAATATTCCTAAGCCCTGGTATATCGCCTCCTCCATCTCCTCCTCCTCTTCCTTCTTCTTCCAGTTGATAACTATAACTCTTGGCATCCCAGTTCAAACTAAACATCAAAGACATCTCTCTCTCTCTCTCTCTCTCTCTCTCTCTCTCTCTCTCTCTCTCTCTCTCTCTGTGTGTGTGTGTATGTATGTATGTATGTAGGCTATGTATGTATGTATGTATGTATGTATGTATGTATGTATGTATGTATGTATATATCTGTCTGTCTGTCTTGCAGTTCTCTATGGTTCGATTCTCTGCACATGGATATTCCAATTATTCAAAACAGCATAGACTTCGACAAAAACTGAATGAAATCCTTGAATCGTTTATTACTATTTCCTATCAGATTTCCCCCCTTTTTTGTCACTACTGTTGGTTATTAATATAACAATGATAATGTAACAACAACTTCTGCTACCACTACTACACTCCTAATACCGCTACTACTAGTATTACTACTATTATTACTACTACTAGGACTGCTACTGCTGCTGCTGCTACTACTACTATTACTACTACTACTAATAATAATAATGATAATAATAATGATAATGATAATAATAATAACAGGCAACGTTACTACTTCTACTACTACTTCTAATAATAATAATAATAATAATAATAATAATAATAACAGGCAACGTTATACAGCATCATATGCCTATGTCCAGAATAACTATTTTGCTTATG
>CM031607.1:36572296-36582296 GCA_018398815.1 Conus ventricosus | reverse complement strand
GACAGACAGTATGTCTGTCTGTCTTGTCTGTGCGTGCGTGCGCGCGCGCGCGCGCGTGTGTGTGTGTAGACGGTAGGTCATAGGTGTAAGCTGACCAACCGTTGAACAGTGGGGTATTTTCACAGTCCCAGGTTCTACGCTACAGAGCATAGACACTGTTAGTATAGTAGTCTTTTGGTTATTTCTTCGGGATGTTTTGGCCTGGCTCTGAAATGCTCATCAGAAAACAGCTTTCGATGACTCCTGGTAGACGTTCGGTTTGGTGTCTTTTCCCTGCATCCCAAATCGCCGTAAATTGACACACCGCCTTTCTGGCCTTTTTTTTCTCCCTTTTTTAAAAATTAAAAATGCAGTATGGTGTCTGATGGCCGTTTTCTGTTGCCTGTCGCCGTTCAGCGGAACAAAGGAGCTGGTGTAGCAGCCGGGGTATGTGAGGGTGAAGTCTTCTTTGATTCTGTTTTAATTGAATTTATCTTTTTTTCCCATCACGACTGCTTCTTTGATCACTTTCGTAAATGCAGGCGTGATGGCCTTTGAAGCTTGAAGCCCGTACTTTTTCCTTGGGTCATGAATATGCATGTGCTGGTGATCGCAGGATAGACAATAAGATACAGTGTGACGAGTGGCCTCATACAGACAGACACCAGAGATAACTGTCAACCAACGTATGCGGCGACTTGATGTCAGCCCCAATCATTTGCATGGGGCTCTTCTGGGTCACTGTAACACAGGGACCCGTAGTCCAGTGGGTTTGCGGAGCTGACGGTTGTGAGTTCCAATCACCCGTGCTATCGGATGTTTACAGTGGGAAACCCCCTGCGTCCATCCGGCAGTAAACGGGTACCTGACTCAGGTCAGGGAAGGTTAAAGAGGGTGGAGGAAGGGAAAGGGGAATAACTCTGCCTTCTATCATGCCGTGCCCAAGACACGGTGAACCTCTAACAAAATTACTGCCCCTGCAGCCATTAAGCTATGGGACTTTCACACAGACAGACACAGAGATACACGCTCGCGCACGCGTGCGCACACACCCCCACACACCTCCAACCTATTTTTTTCCCTTTGCCCTCCCCTATCCGCCTCTTCCCTCTCCACTTCTCTCCAGAAAAAAAAATGATGATAATAATAATTGTCGAAAATTCTTGCGCCGGAACTGGTCCAAATAGAGTGGCCGAGTACGGGAAAGCCGTAATGAACAGTGTGAGAGTGGGGAGCGGTGATCGTCTTCATTATCATCATCGTCGTCGTCGTCCTCGTCGTTATCGTCTTCTTCTTCTCCTTCATCATCTTCTTCTTCTCCTCCTCCTTCTCCTCCCCCTCCTTTTCTTCTTCTTCTTCTTCCTTAACTCCCTGAAGAATCACTGGAAAGCCAAACTCAAAAACTATTCACCAGGTTCCTCCAGTTCTGTCAGCTGTGTACCAAGGCCGAGGTACTCTGTCAATGGTTTCCCCGTCCACTCTGCAATGTTATCAGTTCATCGTGTTCTTCTGTCTTCCCCTCCGTCTCCCTCGTTAAACAGTTTCCCGGCAAGCTGCTTTAGTAACGCCGCTGGATCTTGTTACACGGCAATACCAAGGTAATTTTCTGTCTTAATCTGATGTCAGTAGATCTTGATACGGTCCCATGTGTTGCTTGAGAAACCGACGCTTTTTTTTTTCTTTTTTTTTTTCACCGGTGATATGATCAGTATATCTGATACTTTGTACCTTTGCTGTAACACTTCATTTCCATGGCTTGTTGTTTTGTGTGCGTGCGTGCGTGCGCGGAGTATGTGTGTGTGTGTGTTGTGTGTGTGTGTGTGTGTGTGTGTGTGTGTGTGTGTGTTTTGTTTTGTTTGTTTTTTTTCTTCTCCAGATTCACCGGAGCGTCCCTGTTTTGCAAGCGTGCAGAGAGAGGGATTATATCAGTGTGCGCAGGAGCCTGATCCGGTGCTTCATGGAGATGTTGTTATATTCCATACAGGGTTCAGTCTGGACAATACTGGCGTTGTCTTTGCTGTTCTTTAGAGGGTTTCAGGTTTGGATCCCTCATTGACGCTAATAGATGCCCGGTTAGTGAACTGTTGAACAGCTCCTAACTTCTGTCCGTCAACAGTTGTATAGACAGTGATGGTGGTTTGTGGCTGGCCATCAACTGGGTCTTCTCCACTCTGATCTGGTGACGGTGGTAGGAATTAAAAGGACTATCTGGCAAGCTACATCCATTCATCAGTCACTTGACCTCCCCGCCCACTTTGTGATTCCAAGAATGGAGGAAAAAAAAAACCCTGATCAGCAGTAAATCTGGATCCCAACCTGGATTTTAATCAATGGATTAATCGAGGGGTTAGATCACGTCTTATCAAAAGTAATTTGTGTTTTGTTCGTTTGTTGGGTTAGCTGTCCTCGTGTGGTGAGAGGTAAGGTAGTTTTATCACAAAGACTGAGATCAGTTTGCACGGACAGAGATACGCACACACGCACACACAACGGAAAGAGAGAGAGACAGACAGACAGACAGACAGACAGACAGACAGAGACAGCCAGGGACAGAAAGAGACAGAGAGAGAGACAGACAGACAGACGGATAGAGACAGACAGACACAGAGACTTAATACAAAGAGAAGAAGAGACAGAGACAGACAAAAGATAGGGAGACAGACAGACACAGAGACTTAATACAAAGAGAAGAAGAGACAGAGACAGACAGGTAGACAGAGACAGACAGGTAGACAGAGACAGACAGGTAGACAGAGACAGACAGGTAGACAGAGACAGACAAAAGATAGGGAGAGAGACAGAGCAGAGACATATTTATATATAGACGGAGGGAGAGGGGAGAGGGAAGACGAGACACAGAGGGGGAGACAGACAGACAGACGTCTACACAGACAGAGAGGCAGACAGACAGATAGACTGACAGAGAGACAGTACAGACAGACAGGGAGATAGACAGACAGATAGACTGGTAAGCAGGCAGGCAGGTAGACAGAGAGAGGGACAGACAGACAGACAGACAGACGGACTAATGGACGGATAGACGGGCAGACGGATAGACAGACTGACAGACAGAGACAGAAAAAAGAGAGAGAGAAAGATGAGGAGAAAGACGGGGAGAAAAAGAGAACGATGTGTATGTTTGGAGACTAATCTGTCTCACGAGAGAAATGAAGGAGCGCTCCCTCTCAGCTTTCTTCTCACTGAGAGAGAGAGAGAGAGAGAGAGAGAGAGAGAGAGAGAGAGAGAGCTTTCTTCTCACTGAGAATGGGGGAAAAAGACAGACAGAGACAGAGACAGACAAGAGAGAGAGAGAGAGAGAGAGAGAGAGAGAGAGAGAGAGAGAGAGAGAGAGAGAGAGAGAGAGAGAGAGAGAGAACAAAGAACCCTCTCATCCCCCTTCCCCAGTCCTCAAAGACTGGAAGGCGAAGGGGAGGGAAAGGCTGACGGAGATGGGAACGGGGAAGAAGGCGCGGGGGGGGGGGGGGGGGGGGGTGGAATGAAAAGGGGGGATCAAGGAAAATGAGGAGGGCAACACCGGCGGAGCCATCATCACCATAGCAACTTCATAACGTCCTTGATGTTCTTGAAGCCCTGAAATAACCAGCAGAAATCATAATATCCGAACACTAAGAACTGCAATGCGCAACAAAACAGAACAGGCACAGAAACAAAAAAATGGCCGGCGGACTTTTAATGTCTTTTTCTTCTTCTTCTTCTCGGGAACAGAGCAGACACAAATAAGGGGATGAATAAAAGAAAATACTATAACCATAAAAAAAGTTGGGAGTTTATGGCCATGAAGTCATATTTTTCGACTTTACAGCCTCCATTTCGTCCATACCTTCGGAGGTGTTAATCAGCTCGTTGAGGATTTTTCATGCCCCTGTATTGAAAATAAACACTTTTGAGCTATATGAGATATCTGGCTTTCGGTGTGAGCGTGTGTGTGTGTGTGTGTGTGTGTGTGTGTGTGTGTGTGTGTGTGTGTGTGTGTGTGGCGTGCGTGCGTGCGTGCGTGCGTGCGTGCGTGCGTGCGTGCGTGCGTGCGTGCGTGCGTGCGTGCGTGCGTGCGTGCGTGTGTGTGTGTGTTCGCAACTGCGTGCGTGCGTACGTGTGTTCGTGCGCGCACGCGCGCGCGTGAGAAAGAGAGAGAGAGAGAGAGAGAGAGAGAGAGAGAGAGAGAGAGAGAGAGAGAGAGAGAGATGCAGATAGAGACAGAGAATCCGTGTCCGTATGCATGCATGTGTGCGTGCGCGCGTGTCTGTGTGTTTGTGTGTGTGCGTACGTGCGTGCGTACGTGCGAGTGTCTGTGTCTGTATGTTCAGCTGAGATGAAACTGTTTCTGAACTTTAATTTAGAGCACTGTTTTAACATTTGAATAGAACATGCAGCCGCAATGACATACACGTATATGAAGATTTTCTCCGGTGACTTTTCAAGAAATTCCCTCCTCCCTCACCCCGTCTCCCAAGCCCCACACCCGGTGATAGTTCTCTTGCACTGAAACATTTCTACAGGTATGTAACAGAAAACCAGCCCTGAACCGAACCTCTCTTTTCAAGTTTGTACCAGATGATAGTACATTTATAAAGAAACCTTTCTGCAGTTTTATAACGGAAAATAGTACATTTATACAGAAACCTTTCTGTAGTTTATAATGGAAAATAGTACATTTATAAATAAACCTTTCTGTTGTTTTATAACGGAAAACCAACCCTGAACCAACGAGATGTTTTTCTTTTTTTTTTCTTCTTTTTTTTTTTCCTTTTTTCTGAAAAGTTGGCCGCAGACCACAGCCCTCTTCTAACCAAACATTTCAACCGGCATTTACCACAACGCCAGCACTTTATCAAAACGAGATCCTCTTTTTTGCACATTTCGAGGAGATGAAAGTCTTTTTTTCAGTCAAACACTTAGTCAGGTTGTTAACAGAAAACCACCCTGATCAATTGTCTGTTCCTTCATGTGTGTAGCAGATGACAGTCCTAATATATCGACAGATTTCTTCAGATCTCGAACAGCTCTGAACCGCTGAGAGAATGTTTGTTAAAGTTTGTAATGGACAACAGTCCTTTTACATTGGTACTTTCTTCAGATCTGTGACACAAAAAGCCCTGAACCAAAAAAATCTGTCTTCAAGTTTGTGGCCAATGATGGTTCGAATATAATGACACATGTCTTAAGGTATGTAAACACATCATAATCTGTAATCAATTTTTCATGAACACGGATGATACACCTCGATCAGTTAGACATCTCCTTGGGTCAACAACAGTTTGATCATCTGGACCACGAAAATGGGTTTGATTGTTTTACGTTGAAAGGTCTACGAACAGATATCATTACTTTGACTATGCATGATCTGGCGAAGTGGGAAAGTGCTCGAGGATTTTGACCTTTAAATGTCAGATACCTTTCATGGCAGTGGATTTGTGCCATGAGGCATCGTTAGAAAGAAAAGCTGACGCCTCATGAGTTTTCAGAGTGTGAATAATCAGGATGGATTTTGTCGTATAACTGCTCAATTAACTATGCATACCACTTTTTAGTGTGGTCTCCTCTTGTAAGGAAGTAAAAAAAAAAAAAAAATCTTAACTTTTGTTTCATTACATGATACTTGTAATGTTTCCGGAACGATGACCTGGATTTCTTTTTTGTTTTTGTTTGTTTGTTTTTTGAGGAGGGGGGGGGGGGGTAACGAAGGTCGGGAGGGTGGGGGGAACGGGTGAGTATAGTAGAACTGAATCAGGTTAATCTGCCCTTTGATCCAGTTCCATATTACACTGACAGGTAAAAACAAAAACAAAACAAAAACGGTGTTCCTGCTGTGGTATGGCAGAACTAACGTAGACTCAGTCGGTGGGCTTTTATTTCTTATTTTCAATTTCTGTGGGGCAAGCCAGTTCATGACCTAAATCATTCTTGCCGTCAAGGGTAGCTGTAGCTGGTGAGCACCCATGCACTTTCCATTCTTTTTTGTTTGTTTGTTTCTCTGTTTAAATCAAGTATGGAAAATGTGAAGTGTTGTTTATGTCACTAGAAAGTTTCAAAATTTAATGAAAATATATTACTTTACAGATAGCTGTCCACTGGTAAACAGTGCCTTTACGTTGTTCATATTTAGTGGATTATGTGTAACAATCTTGTTGCACAGATCTCGAATCTATGCTTAGCGTGGGATCCGCTTTACGGATGTGAACAAAATTTTTGTGGGTTTGTCCCTGGATCAAAATTCTATTTTTGAACCAGGTTTGGTTAAAATCGGTCGGGTAATTTGCGCACTATCTTGCGGACAGACAAACACATAAACAAAGCAAAGGACGCCGGAGAAGAGGCAACATTCTTGGGGGAGTAATCACAGCTTTAGCCTAAAGATTTGACAGTGTTTGATAGGATATGAACCCTGTGGCCATCATTGAACTGTTTGTCTCTGGCAATATCCTTGCATAGCGATCTTCATACACCTCGGAAAAAGTTGATTTCTCCACAGAAGTACAGAGAAGAGGATCATTAACTCGCCTTGAATTCCCTCTATGCCCTTCGGTCGGAGTCCCATTCGCTCGCACAAGTCACTTATTACCACTTCTAGGAGAAGGAAGTGTTCAATAAGCCGGCGCGCTCTTTCAAGTTAAACACGGATGCCAATTTCTCGTTGTTCGTTGTTCAAAGAGGTCCGCCTCCTGCCTGCATGTAGGTTTTGCGTGTATGTGAACTGCCATACTAGTCCTTCAAACTTGACAATCTGACACTCTCGGTTGCAAAATGTGGTGGTCGGACAGTCAACCCTTGAACAAGAGGCAGACACAAATATAATCAGACGGACAGGAAGTGATGAATGCCCTCAAGGAACGCAATCGAACTCCCAGCCTCAATATACTGATGCTGTCCCCTCTACATCTTCGATTCCCTTCAAAACGGAGCGGGTATGTTTATACATGTGGTAATGAAAGACGATCGTGCGTGCAGCTGTCTCGCCCGATAACCTGCACTCGTTCAAGTATTTGCATGAGAAGACCATGTTTCTTTAGATGCCCGTCATCTGTACATTGGCTGATTTTTTTCCTTCTTATTTTATTATTTCTCTTCTTTTTTTTTTTAAATTCAAATAAGTCCACACAGTACAACACATTAGAATATAAAATAAAAGAGAACAAATCCAAACAAACGATAGAAAAAGAGGAAATCAACATACTAAACACAGCTACAATACCATTCTACATTTTTAAGGCACGGTTACAGCCTCTTTACGTGGTAGAGAGAGAGAGAGAGAGAGAGAGAGAGAGAGAGAGAGAGAGAGAGAGAGAGAGAGAGAGAGAGAGAGAGTGAGAGAGAGAGCACATGAGGCAAGCCTAGTGTATATGAAATTTTACATATTTGTCTTTTTCTTTATATATATATATATATATATATATATATATATATATATATATATAATATATATATATATATATATATAATATACACACACACATATGCATATGTACATACATACACATATATACACATCCACTAATACATATACACACATATACATACATACATACACATATACACATACATACACACACATATATATATACATATAACATACACACACACACACACACACACACACACACACACACATATATATATATATATATATATAATATATATATATAATATATATATATATATATATATATATAAACATACATACACATACACATACACACACATATATACATATATATATATACACATACATATATACACACATATGTACATACACACACATATATACATACATACATATACATACATATATTGAAGGCTCTGTATTATATCCAAAGGGCTGTTTTAGGCGGTGTAACAGTTTTAGGGTACTATAATCATGCTTGTACACGTATAATGTACAATGTCATAATCATTCGTAATTCATTCTGAGCCTGCGAACATCGGCGTAAATGGGTGCCATTTGGAAAGGAAATCATTATATACAATTTTTTTTCGAGCAATGTATTCTTCAGTTTTATATCTGTATTTCAGCTTATTAAGAAAAACTTGAAGTCTGGGTGATTTCTGTTCTGTTCTACACTGATATAAATAGTGTTTTGCAAATGATACAATAAAATAAAATACATGGTTTTTCATTCATCAAAACCACCAGCGTTTCCCAAAAACGTTGTATGACCGTACAATACCAAAACATATGTGTAATACTGTCCTTAACAGAGGTACAGAAAGTACAAACATCGCTGTTCAATACACCCATTTTTTTTCAGCACAACATTAGTACCAAGACATCTGTGTATTATTCGTAGCTGTAACCATTTCATTTTTATGTCAGAAATTTTACTCAGATAAAGAAAACAGTTTTTCCAGTCATTTTCAACGTTCAGTTTTATATCCCAGTTCGTACAGATTTTCGGGTGTGTATGATTATCTATAAAAATGTCATAATATAATCTTGACCCTTTACAAACTGACGTTAACTTTTTGTAACATACATGCATATTTAAACATTCATTTGTATTTTCAACTTTGATTTTTGTTTTTTTGTATATATTCAGTAATAGCTGCTTTAATACCAAAAAAAGTGACAAAATTAATGTTTACATCATACTTTTGTTTAAACTGTTCGTAAGAAATAAACTGGCCATTGTACAGCAAAAAATGAGCAATGCAATATATGCCCTTGTTGATCCATGCTTTTCCCGAAATAGTCTTTTTCCCGACTTGTATTCTGTTTGTATAAAAGACTGGTTCCGCAAGGAGTTCATATGTCTTACAGTTAACTTTGTAGAAAAAATGTTTGTACGCCATAAATACCTCTGTCCAAAATACATTTGATTTACAGAAGGAAGAAAGTATTTCTGGTCCATATTTCTCAATATCGCTTAAAAGTGGAAAGTTAGATATTGTAATAGTTTTCCATTTGTGGTGTGTAGTCTGAACTTTTTGCAGCCACGTCAATTTTAGGTAAGAAGCAAACGTTTTTAATTCTGGTAGTCCAAGACCACCGTTTTGGATACTTTTGTGAGCAGTTTTTCTATTCATTTTGTCTGGCTTTTTATTCCACACAAATTTGTAACAGTAATTTGTAAAGTCTAAAAGAAAGTGTCAGGTGGGTTAGGTAGTAATATCCACAAATAGATGAGTTTTGATAAAATAAGCGATTTTAAAATTGCCACTCTGCCCAAAGGAGTTAGTTGTCTTCTCACCCAAATCTTGAACAAATGTTTCACGTCAGCTAACTTTTCAGAATAATTAATATCTGCACAGTTTTGCAAATCGTTGGTAAACCATATTCCAAGAATTTTGAATTTTTTGTGGGTTCCACTCCATACCTAAATGGTCCATGTAACGAACAGCAGAATTTTTACAGCTCCCCAACCAAACGGCGCTAGTTTTTTCCAGGATTCATATATAACCCCGATATTCGACCAAACATTTCCAGTACGTTTATACATGTTTCAAATGATTTTATGTCGCCTGCTAAAAGAAATTTCGTGTCATATGCATACTGAGAAAGCTTATGTTCGACTGTATCTATAACTATTCCACGTATGTTTACATTTTCCCGAATCATTAATGCTAGAATTTCAACACATAATAGGAATAAATATGACGATAGTGGATCACCTTGTCTGCATCCGCGGTCTATCTCAAACCAACTAGAAACTTGACCATTAACAAGGACACATGAGTTGATATTTTTATAGAATGTTTCAATCCATTTGCAGAAGCCCTGTTGAAATCCAAACGCTTTCAATACTTTAAACATAAAAATCCCAGCTCACTGAATCGAATGCTTTCTCAAAGTCAATGTTTCATAAAAGCCCTGGTAAGTTGTGTTCTTCTAAATAAGCGACTGTGTCGTAAATGAGCCTAATGTTATCCCCTATGTATCTATTCTTAACAAAACCTGTTTGATCCTCATTGATGAGACCAGCTAACACATTTTTTAAACGGTTGGCTATACACGATGACCCTATTTTATATACCACGTTTAACAACGAGATTGGTCCCAGTTCTTCAC
>CM031607.1:36549796-36567296 GCA_018398815.1 Conus ventricosus | reverse complement strand
TCTCCTGTTCCAGTGCACACTGTGACTGGTGGCTGATCAGGTTGCCAGGAAACGCGGCACCGCGCTTCTAAGGTAACACTCCACAAATCCCCACGCACGCTAAATGTCATGGTGCTCATGTTTTGAAAGAAACTGTTCAACTTTTCTTTCTTTTTTCATCACTGTAGTATTCCTCTCCCCCCAGCCCCAAACCAGCCCCACTACCACCCATTCCGTCCCTCCGTCCCGCCTCTCCCGCCCTCCATTCACCCGTCCCTGGCTCGATCTGCCGTTCTTGGGGATAGAAATGGACATTCTCTCAAAAAACACTCCCGCAAATATTCAGAGCTAGAGGAACAGAGTGATAAGGGGAAAGAGAAAGAATGGGATGGAGAGCGAGAGAGAAAGAGAGCAAGAGGTAAAGCGGGAGAAAGAGAGAGGTGGGGGTGGAGGGAAGGAGGGGAATACGGACAGGCAGACAGACGTGCAGAGAAGGAAACAGACAGAGAGACAGAGAGAGGGAGAGAGAGGGTGGGGGAACAGACAGACAAGAAAAATGGAGAGAAGCGGGCGATAAGAGAGAGAGAGAGAGAGAGAGAGAGAAGAGAGAGAGAGAGAGAGAGAGAGAGAGAGAGAGAGAGAGAGAATGACAACGACAGAAAACTTATGACAACAGCTAAGTAGACTTTATGTCATAGGGTCAGTACAATGTCTCATACAAATCATGAAGAAACTGATTAACTCAATAGCTCTGATCCAGCAAACAAACATGGCAACCTGTCATTCATCCGCAAATATTCGTCTACCGGAAAATAAACAAACAAAACAGAAGAAATAAACAAGGGACCAAGCCAACTGTTCTCAGTGTGAAGCTAAAACGTTGCAGTGCGGAAAAGATCATACAATTGCCACACAACCTCCATCAGGGATCCGCCAAAAATAGCCTTAGACAATAGGCACATGAAAACATATTTTGTACCTGGATTTTTAGACTGTCTAATTTTATACGATTCAGCAATAAAGTTAGCTAGAGATTTTATAAGCTCCTCATTGTCAAGCGGAGAGAGAGAGAGAGAGAGAGAGAGAGAGAGAGAGAGAGAGAGAAGAGAGAGAGAACCCAATTTCATAATGCACACAATCATCCCCACAATCAACGAAAATATTGTCTGTAAGGGAAGAAGCTTACAAAGAAATCTTTTCGAGCTAAAAACTTCTGTTAGCACACCTTTTCCCGTGCTCCACAGAAAAGAAATATCCTCTGGACAGCACTCTTTAGTCGCCAAATGTTCCTCTCTTCGCACGCCCCCCAGAAGGTGCCACCAAATGCAGTGGTACTTTCGGGTTTGGGTAGCAAGTTGATGAGGTTGATTGAATGGGACGCGCAAGGAAAATTTGGGAAAAGTACAGAAAAAAGACAGTAACAAGAAGGAGATACAGAAAAGAAACAGAAAGGGGAAGAGAAAAAAAAAAGTCATGTGTTTTTTAAACAGAAGGACGGGCGGTGGTGGGTACTGGGTGGGGGTGGGTCGAGATATTCTGGGGTAGATCGAGAAAGAGTTGTGTATTGAAAACACAGACCACCATTAGTGTTGGCTGAACGACATATGTAGCAACAAAAGCAGAAAAAGTCAGTGCCAACTGAACAGGTTCAGAGTTTGTCTAGAAAGAGTGTTCGTTTACTCGTTGCAGTCGTCAAGGTCAAACTGACGTTCTGCTGTCGTCTGGTTTTACTGACTCATTGGAAATCGGAGGAAATGCTTTGCAGAGTGAGAATTCAGAGGATTCTAAACGCCAGTTGTAATGGAGCGTAGAGAAAAAGATGAAGAAGGTGCATAATCAGAAAGTGTCTCCTGTCTTGACCTGCAAGTGCAACCTTGATAGACAACATCTTTTATCTTTGTTTTTCTTTGTTTTGTTGTTGTTTTTTCAGTTGAAGATGAAGTGGATTTTAAAAGGAAATGAGTTAAACCAGAGATAAGGTTGTTTTAACTTCGCCTATGTTTTTCAGTCTCTGTCATTCTCTCCTTTTTATTCTCTCTCTCTCTCTCTCTCTCTCTCTCTCTCTCTCTCTCTCTCTCCACATAATATACGAGTATATAATTATATATATATATATATATATATATATATATATATATATATATATATATATATATATATAATGAGACAGATCCATAGACACACACACACACACACACACACACACACACACACATATATATATATATATATATATATATATATATATATATATATATATATATGTATATATATATGTGATATACATATATATGTATATGTGTGTGTGTACATGCATGCATGCATGCGTGCATTCGTGCGTGCGTGCATGCGTACATGCGTGCGTGCGTGTGTGTGTGTGTGCGCGCGTGCATGTAGAGATAGACAGACAGACAGACAGACAGACAGACAGACAGATAGATAGATAGACAGATAGATAGATAAATAGATTAGATGGATAGATAGAATGATAGGTTGCTAGATAAACAGATTAGATGGATAGACAGCCAGACAGAGAGATAGATAGATAGATAAACAGACATAGAGACAGACAGACAGATAGACAGATAGATAGATAGATAGATGGATAGACAGACAGACAGATACATACAGACAGATAAATAGATAGATAGATAGATAGATAGATAGATAGACAGACGGATATACTTAACAAGTAAACACTGGGGGAAGCAAGTGCAAGCAAAGAATTCCTCGATCATTAAAACAATGACGCCGCAAAGATTTCCAGAAGCGAACAAACAACAAGAAAAAAAAAGGAAGGGCAGGGGAGAAAAGGAATGAAAAATGAAAAAAGAGGGCGTTACAATGCAAGTATTAAATTCTTCCCTAGCAGTACAGAGGAAACATAGAGGTCTGTCTAAAAAAAAAAAACCCACAGAAGCATTTGCGTCGCCTGTAGAGAGTCGACTTTTTCATTATGTGACTGAGACTTGTTAGCGGACCCCGGCTCATTGTGTCTGTCCTCTTGGCTTCAAATGGAGATACAACCCCCACAGTTCTGTCATATTCTCACCACCATGGGCACAAAAACGAAATCAATTGGCCTCCCACAGGAGCCAGCGGAGGATAGAAAAGAGAAAATCATAAGAAAACACTGTGAGGAAATGAGCTGTGAGCGCACGCACGCGCCCGCACGTGCACGCACACGCACACAAGCGCATCTCTCTCTCTCTCTCTCTCTCTCTCTCTCTCTCTCTCATTAGTAATGATTTCGTCAAAACTTGTCAAATTTGTTATCTCCCTTGATAAATTGCAGCGCAGGCGATCACCGCACTATTACACACGTCACTCGTCCAATGAAAATAGAGGAAGCATCATCACCATTTCGTCTGCCTTCTCTTGCACCACCACCCTTCCTCCAGCCTTGATAATGTCCCTCCCCCGCCTCTGCCGGCTTCCATCCCACTCCCTTACCTGCCTGTGCCACCTCCCGCATCCTCGTAACTTCCACCTCTGCCAAACCATTCCCCCTCAAATCCCCGAATTCCACCACCACCCTCTCTGCCAACGCCACACTAAGACCGCCCACTTCCCACCCCACTCCCACTCCCATGCAGCAGCTCCTGTCCACTTTCCGTCCCCCTTCCCCACTCGCTAAACCCGTGCATCTAAAACTGATAAGATGCCTGCCGTTCTTCCCATAGACTTTTTTTTTTTTTCCAATTCAGATAGGTTTTCTTTTAAATCGGTTTTGATTCAAAGTATGCGATATTGCACACAACCTCTCTTTCCCCTCTCTATCTTCGGTCCCTCTCCCTCCCTCGATCTGCCTCTCCCTTGTTTCCTCTGGAGACAGTTTTTTTTTTTTTTTTCCCACCAGTATTTAATTCTTCTATCCACAGACGTCAGCAATCACTTAACACCTTATTTGTGCGAAGGTCACTTTGACATTTAAGTTTCTGGTCTTTTTTTTTTTTCCCATTTTCTTTCTCTTTTTTTTTCTTCTCCATAAATGAACTGTGTCGATGCTTCTTTACTTGAACTGGCTGATCAACTTTGGCATAATCTAGTCTGCTGTTTCGTCTTCGGGAAAAAAAAAACAACAACAAAGATCAGGTTCTTGGTTTTTGTACTCCCAGTTCATAAAGAACAGGGAGTACTTTAGAATGGGAACGAAGAAATGCTGTGTGTGTGTGTGTGTGTGTGTGTGTGTGTGTGTGTGTGTGTGTGTGTGTGTGTGTGTGTGTGTGTCCGTGGTCAAAATGTGTTCCACTCGCTCCAGACAAAACTACTGGGTTGATCTTTCTGAAAATTTGTAGGTATGTTCATTATGGGTCAAAGATGATGCCCGACGTTTTAGTTTACCGTTACAGCCGTTACTAACGGCTGTAACGGCCTGTAACGCTTTTTATTCTTTATGGAATATCTCAGAAAGTACTTGGCCGATCTTTCTGAAAATTTGTAGGTATGTTCATTATGGGTCACGAATAATGCCCGATGTTTTAATTTACCGTTATAACCGTTACTAACGGCTGTAACGGCCTGTAACGGTTTTTCTTCTTTATGGAATATCTCAGAAAGTACTTGGCCGACCTTTATGAAAATTAGCAGGTATGTTCATTATGGGTCACGGATGATGCCTGATGTTTTAGTTTGCCCCGTTATAGCCGTTACTAACGGTTGTAACGACCTGTAACGGTTTTTCTTCTTTATGGAATACCTCAGAAAGTACTTGGCCAATTTATAAGCGGTTTGGATGGTCTTGTGACGAATCGGATCCTCTGTCCATATATAAGTGATGTAATGCTGAAAATGGATTAAACAACCGTTAAAAACCGTTATTCTGCCGTTATTTCTTATATATAGGTGGATTTTAATGAAATTTGGTATATAAAAAGGTTATCACACACAAATGGCACTTCTATATAGTGTTCCAAAATTTGACCGTTAAAACCCGTTATTCTTGACATATTGTCCAATTTGGATGAAATTTGATATGTACACAGGCTTTAGCCCAGTGAGGACTAAAATACCGGTTTCAAAAGTGCATATCGGTTATATAACCGTTAAACCGTTATTTTGCCGTTATTTTTTATATACTGGTGGGTTTTAATGAAATTTTGTATATAGAAAGGTTATCACACACAAATGGCACTTCCATGCCGGGTTTCAAAATCTGACGGTTAAAAACCGTTATTCTTGACATATTGTCCGATTTGGATGAAATTTGGTATGTACACAGGCTTTAGCCCAGTGAGGACTAAAATACCGGTTTCAAAAGTGTATATCGGTTATATAACCGATAAACCGTTTTTTTTTTGCCGTTATTTTTTATATATTGGTGGATTTTAATGCACTTGTGTATACAGAAAGGTTATCACACACAAATGGCACTTCCATGCAGTGTTTCAAAATCTGACCGTTAAAAACCGTTATTCTTGACATATTGTCCGATTTGGATGAAATTTGGTATGTACACAGGCTTTAGCCCAGTGAGGACTAAAATACCGGTTTCAAAAGTGTACATCGGTTAAATAACCGTTAAAACCGTTATTTTGCCTTTATTTCTTATCTCATAAAGCACTTGGCCGATTTATAAGCGGTTTGGAAAACTGGGAGTACGTTCATATGCTTCGCATCTTGTTTTTGTTTGTTTGTTTTTTTACACACACACACATACACACACAATGTCCGGGCATGCGCTCACTCACGAATATTTTTCGCGCGCCAAAAATGTACACATAATGTTTCTAATGTACACTAAATATATAGAGAGTATATTGTTCTCTTGCGGAGGCGAAACATTTTTCTGGCGTCACACTTTCAGACTGTATTCTCCTTATGGTGAAGAATAGTCGACGCAAAATGACCTCCACCAGGTGTTTTTGTTGTTGTTGTTGTTTTTAAATGACCTCTCTTAAGTAAATCAACCGTTCAAGTGCGCACTCTCGCAAAAAAAGGGGGAAAAGAAGATAGGGAAATGGGAGTGAGTAGGGAGTGGTAGGTGGGGGATCCAGAGGGAAAGCCAAAGCATGTGGGCGACAACAAAGGGCAGTGCAACCTTCGCACTGTCACACAAGCTGATAGACACTGAGAATTGCAAACAAATCATCCGTCACTTGCGGCGAGGCGATCCCACGGTGGCCGACCAGAATATTTTATTACACTCACACGGCGGAGCTTAGCATTGGAAGGGGGGGGGGGGGGGGGGGGAGGAAACAATAAATCAACCCTTTAGTTTCGCTTGGGAAATATCTAACTGAAACAGTACAATATTAATGAGAATGAGCATACATCAGGAGGGAAGGGAAAGACGCTCGCCTTTCGCTAGTTAGAGTTCCGTTGCGTATGTCGAAGGTGTTCACCACTTCCTGCTGATTTGACTGGCTCTCTGTCTGCTTTCTGTTGTTTATGGGCTGGCTGGCTTCTGGCCATGCACTTCGGCACTGATAGTGTCAAACTGACAAGTTTGGACCATGCACCAGGTGGTTCGCGTGCGGACTTAGGCTACGAGCAGGTAGAGGGCCGACCTTCCTAAACAGCTGTCAAGAAGAGGCTGGCATGCATGGTTACTAGAAAGGCCACCCCGGACATCCGAGCAATCTACTGGCGGCTCGTGGTCACTGTGATGCCTGGAAGTGGTTAGTAACCGATGCGAGTGGACGTGACTCTGAAAACGGGGACTAGAGGGATTAAAATTACCCCTCATGCGCGCTGAGGACGGGGCATGAGGAGTACTGTTGTCTCTTCTATCTATAACTTACCTGTCTGTCTTCAAAATACCTCGAAAACAATGCTATCGATCTTCATCCAAACTGACAACATTCTTTGAAAGATCAGTATCTACAGATGCTTCAAAAATGAAGTCTCTAAGCTGGCATGAAACCGACGAGATGGTCACTGGTCACCAGTCTCGCAGTCAAACTGGGCTGTGAGGTACTGCAGTGATGAAGGTTGCACCGGTTGTCTCCCCTTCTAACGGGTTGTAAGGCAGTTTGCCCGGGTAGTGGCAGAGTTCAACCGATCCATTCTGCGGTGTTGTCAGCGTCACCTCATTCTCTGCCCTTGTCCCCCTCTTCCCCTACACTGTGCCTTTTTCTCAGAGCGGTCGGTCAACAGGTTTTCACTGTGACTCACCATTTCACACGGTGGTATTGCGGACTTCGTCGTTCGTGACATGCTCGGTATTTATGAGAAATGAGAGAGCTTATCAAAAGCATCTCACTGTCACCGCTCTGCTCCGTTTCTGCAGGTCCGTTGTCACAGTCAGTGAATCGCATGGACATAACGCAGAGAAAATAACATAGGAACAAATCCCTCTTGACTCTGACAAGAACAAATCAACGTCGGCGAACGGAAGGGCATTCAGAAAGTGCACGGTTCGCGCCCCATCCCTCGGATACTATCTTCGGTTTCCTTTTCATTCTTCACAGTGACTGTATCATCGCATTTCTTCAAAACAAAATCCAAACCTTCAACACAAACCAGGAGGACCCATCGAAAAGTTGTTCGAGCGTTCTTTAAGAACTCGGTGACACTGAAAAGAATGAATTAAACTACTTCAGTCTTCCGCCCTGCGCCCTTCCCTTTCCCTCCCTCCCTCGCCTCTCCACCTCTTCTCCACCTTTACTACCCCCGCACCTCCTTCCTCGGGAGTGTTGTCGCCGAATCATTGCCGTGCTTAAGTGCAGCCGTTACGATTCGGCTCTCAATCAATGGCCATGATTGCAGAGTTTGAGACCGGTCCACTCTTCTTTACAGGCTGCTATCTATCTGCTGCCGCTCTGCCCATCATACTACTACTCCTCGTACTGCCAGAGCTTGCCCTCTCGCTGCAAGCCCCAGAAGAAAGAAAAGAAAACAAAAAACAAGCAAACAAACAAAAAAAGACCGTGGAGGTTGATTCAGATCAACTGCTTGTGTGGTGGTGGTGCTACTGCTGATAGTGGTAATGGTTAGTGTCTGTGTGTGCGTGTGTGTGTGTGTGTGTGTGTGTGTGTGTGTGTGTGTGTGTGTGTGTGTGTGCGTGCGTGCGTGCGTGCGTGCGTGCGTGTGTGTGCGTGTGTGTGTGAGTATGTGTGTGTGTATGTGTATGTCTGCTCGCGCGCGCGCGCGCCGCGCGCGCGCGCGTGTGTGTGTGTGTGTGTGTGTGTGTGTGTGTGTGTGTCTGTGCGTGTGTGTGTGTCTGTTTGTCTGTCTGGTTGTCCATCTGTGTGTGTGTGTGTGTGTGTGTGTGTGTGTGTGTGTGTGTAAGCTCACTTTTAAAAAAATCCCCAAGGAAAAAAAAAAGTGGAAAATAATACAGAAAATTAAAGACACAATTTCATCCATCACCACCTAAAGCTTGCACCCAAAGCACGGACAATGTGTTGCCAACCTGATGGCCTCCACCGTCGATATTAACTCTTCATCAACTTGCAAATCTTTTCCCTTTTTAGGAAAATAAGTATTTCAAAGAAAAAGTCCTGCCTGCAACATGTCCTCTGACAATGCTGAAGACACTAACTTGTCTTTATCCTCAATTTACTCAGATCAGTTCTTCAAACTTATATAATGATTCTGTTTCTGGCCTTGATAAAACTCACCATCAACGTTTGAAAGATCCTCCCGAAAGCTGTCTCCACATTATTCAAAATCTACAAGCATGTTTGAAGCACGGGAATCTTTCCGCCCTCCGGCTGAAACCCTTAATCATTCCAAAATTCGGAAGATATTTGAAAATGTTCATCGATTACCATCTACCAGTTCTGACCAGTTGCCTTTGTAAGCTGACGGGGGGTGGGGGCTGGGGTGGGGGGAATGTTAACTCTCGACTCCTGAGGAAGCTGGAAACGATGGGCCTTTAGCCACAGATTAATGCGGCTTCCGCGAATGCCATTCCACCGTGGACGTTTAGTCCATCTTGAAAATACTGTCCATAAGGCCTTTTTTTTTCGATAATCACCACGTCCTTGCCATTTCTTTTGTACTTGGAGAAAGTTCACGACGCCATCTGTACATCTGGTGTTTCTTGGATTTCGTGCCTTCGTAACGACAGATTGACAGTTTCACGCCATACCACGCGATCCACCCACCATGAAGTGTGTGTGTGTGTGTGTGTGTGTGTGTGTGTGTGTGTGTGTGTGTGTGTGTGTGTGTGTGTGTGTGCGTGCGTGCGTGCGTGCGTGCGTGTTGCTTTGTTTGTTTGTTTTTTTTAAAGAATATTGGGATCCACATGACGTCAAACATTTGCACTTTACAGCAGACTCCACGAAGATCTTGTTCAGTGAACTGATGTTCACTTGAAATGATTTTTTCGATTTGATTTTTTTTTTAATGGTCCTTATTTTTCGTTTTATCTCAGTTTGTGTGGAATTTACATTCAAAATTAAGCAGTTTTCAACCCGAAACTAGCTTCTTTTCACGCATGTGTGAAATTGATTCTGACAGGATGACAAGCCTGATAAGGTCCTGGTGGTCTGCTGGGTTGCAAACAACATGAAACTGAAGAAATGTGCGTGCGTGCGTGCGTGCGTGCGTGCGTGCGTGTGTGTGTGTGTGTGTGTGCGTGCGTGAGTGTGTATGATTGTGGGTGGGTGCGCAGGTGTGTGTCGCATCAAGCAACGTTTTGAGGCTTTTATTGCAGGTCTGTCTTCAACGATCTGATAACTTCCGCTCCGGGTGTAGGGCTCTATGAATGATTGTTGTAGTCGTTCATCAGTTCTGGAACGCCTGCACGGTTAGAGCATCAAGTCTGTATTCAGGGGTTGAGACTTTCCGTCCCACTGTGACACCAAAACGTGACTTCCACTCTCCATCTGAACGAGGTGTTCCTTTTGCCTTCTTTGTATTGTATTGTGTTCGGTAGCCACCCCACTCCCTCCCCCCTTAGTTTACCTATCTTATCTTACACGTAACAAACCCACCTTTCCCCTGTTTCACTGCTCCTCCTGCCCCATTCCAGTCTCCACTGGAAAGTGAATCCTCGTCTGCGATACTACCTTTGGGGGCGTGAACGATAAACCTGAATGTGACTAACCATTCTTTAGATGTGTCCGGCCATGCATCTGGAGGACAAGTTACTCGTTTTTCTTAGGACTGAAATTATTGCCAGAAATACCCTGAAGAGAGCATGAGATGGTGGAGCGGACGAATGGGAAAGAGAAAGGGGATAGGAGGGAGAACGGAGGAGGAGGTAGAGGAGAGGTGTGTGTAATGATACCGACACGAACCTCACGAGAGAAAACAAAACTTGACGAGATCTGGTTGCAAAGCGAGACGACTGCAGGCGGAAATCTAAACTTGACGAATTTTTGCACTTATTTGTTGTTTCTGTTTCTGCTGTTGTTCTGTTGCTTGCTTTTTTTCTTTTTTTTAAAAATATTTATACCCCTCCACTCCCTCCTTTCCACCCCTTCCCCACGTCTGTCTCTTTCATCTTTTTTTTTTATCCAGGCTATCTGACAAGCGTATTGAATAACCTTGAACATCTAATGAAATTTCGCTGTGGCTGTTGTTGTTGTTGTTGCCGTTGTTGTTTTAGATGTTAAATAAACCAGTTTCTTCCAAATCAAAACAACTTTGTTTCCTGTTTAAAGCCGAAATACAAACGTGAAAATAAAGTATAGTGTCCATTAAAAAATGTATAAAATATTACGGGGCCATAAATATATTAACAAGAAATGGCCATCTCGCATTTCAATGTTCAATACACTGTGTAAGGCACCTTCTTTTATGAATTCCTCTCTCTCTCTCTCTCTCTCTCTCTCTCTCTCTCTCTCTCTCTCTCTCTGCGTGCGTGCGTGCGTGCGTGCGTGTGTGTGTGTGTGTGTGTGTTCCAAGCATCAAGCATTGCACGCAGTGTAATATCCAAGATGCATTTCATATTCTCTCAACTTTCCTCGCTCAACGCCGGATCGTGTCTTAAAAAATAATTACAACTTTCGTTCCTACGTACGAATCTGATACGAAAACACATGTTTGCTCATTCTCACATTCAGTTAAACTAACTTAAATTTCAGTTATATTTTTAAAAATTTTTCGAATACTTAAAATTTTCAATCATATCAAATTTGTTTAATATTTTGTTCCCAACCTGCACGCCGCATTTTCGTATATTCGAGAAGCATCTGTGTGCTGTGTGTAGAAAACAGCGACAACTTACGTGTTAACCCTTTCCATCCCACTGCCGTAATATCGCTAAAGTACAGCCTTCGTCATACAATGCCAGCCTCATGTCGTTCATGTGCACTGGCATTTTGACACTCGACATGTGTGACCACCGAGGTAAGCGAGGGCAAGAAAAGTACTCGACCACTTTCGGCAATTAAGCGCGATCAACTATTCAGGCGAGACGCTCGCGCAGCAAAGGTGATCAGCCAATCAGAACAAAGGGTAAGGTCGTGTGTTCTGCAGCCCACCATCTCCTATGGGCAACATTTTCCTGTTCTTTCTGTTGTTCTTCATCAGGATCGAGAATTCGTTCTCGCCAAAGTTCTAATCCTGTGTTAAATGTGATTCTACTTATAATTAACTTGCACTCTTCACTGAAAACAAAAATCCTGAATGTGCATGCAATGATAAACGTGGAGCGAACTGCCAAAATGACGGGTCCGAGTCACGTGACCAATCGATTCGCATGCTGCTTACATGCGAACACAACTTGCCTCGTGTGACCACAAAAAGGCGAGGCGATGGAAACAGCGTTTCAGCGACTACCGTGAAAGAAAAACAAGTCCCTAAAAGCTTTCGCTATGAGGACGTAAAACTCAACCATTACCAAAACAGCGTTCATCCGGACAGGATACCACAGATGTGTCCTCCTGGGCCCGACCTGCCAGTGTGGGACCGAGGCCTCTCTCCAGCACGCCCTGAGTGACTGCACCGCCCTCCCCGCCGCCATGACCGCCATCCCAGACTACAGACGAACACACCAGCTACAGCTGCATGAATTTCTATTGCCGCACCCAACCCTTGGAACACATCCTATGAGGATGCTCGCCAACACCATGATGTCCTCTGGACTCGACGATTGGTTCTAACCCATCCCAGAAGAAGAAGAAAACACCAACAACTACAATGAAAGGAGCCAACTGTAACAGCTACCACCGTCGAACAACAACGACCAACCGCACCATGAATCTCTTAAACCAATGGTCTACGCGAATGAAAAACATGTTCCTAAAAGCTTTCGCTATGTGGACGTAAAACTCAACCATTCACGAAACGGCGTTCAAGTTTGTTGCGAGTGTATGGCATAGCAGTGGACGCTAAAGGAAAGGTGGCACATCTTCTTTGAAGTACACTGATGTGAGTGTCAGGCGGCGCAGCGATCCTTCCAGTCATAAGAGGTACAGCGAGTCTAGCCTGTGTCGCCGGGGGACGGCTCCTGGAGATGTGGGGCGATTGGCGATGGAGCGCTTCCTGACTACGATTACCGTGGCCTGGGATCCCCTATTCTGAGTCAGGCGGACATGGGGGCACTCCTTATGGGGTTGGGCTGGAAAATTGCCCTCTTGGCCGTAGTCTGCGTGTACCCGCCGAATTTTAGGGACTCGTGCAGTGACTTTCGTCCTGCTCCCTCCTTAAGGCGGCCTCAGCGGCACAGGACTATCGCCACACGAGCACGAAGAAGGTCGCCTGGTGGTCCTGAAGACATCCTTCTGGTTGGGGAAAAGAAACCAAATACCCCGACGCCCATCGTCGGCCGACCAACAGCCTAATTTGAACTAAAGTTGAAAGGAACCAGAGCTCCGAGAGAGACATACGACGAACTCGCCCACTACTACCCAGCGACAACAGTTGCCACAGAAGATGCAGACCTACGTCTGCAAGTGTAACTTGTCCTTAAGGGCCTCAGGCCAATAGGACGTTAAACTCACCCATCAACGAAACAGCATGCGCTTGAGCGAGAGACTCGCCAAGTGTGACAAGGGCTTCAAGACTCGGCACTAACGCTCCATTTCTGCACTAACCCATGCGACGGTACTGGAAGATTTGACAGCTCTTCACTGGAGGAAGGCAAAAAGGTTTTATAAAGTACGATCACTTTGCTGTAGTTTTAAGCTAAACGGGGAGAGAACTGTCTCAGAAATGGTGGGGTAACTTCTTTCTTGTTCATCTGCCACCTCTACCGTCAGGAGTCGCGGAGAAGCGGCAACAATGGTCAAGTGCGAGGTGGGCTGTATCCGAGACGTGTGATGTAAACATGGAGGGTCTCTGACACGCTTTCGATCTGACCTCTGCGAGGTCGTCCTCTTGCTCGGAATCCAGAGAACCTCTGATTGTAGGCTCTGAAAACTGGCTGGTCAACGGGCATTCTGATCAGGTGGCCAAACCATTCTACCCTCTGCTCTGCTGCTGGATGTGCTGGTGGGCTGGTGTCGCTCCCACCATTTCCCAGATAATCTCATTTCCTGTCATGTCTCTTCGCGTTTTGTTTGCTGCTGTGAGGAGACACCTCATTTCAGTGGTGGTTACTTTTTTTCCGGCTTCTGTTAGTGTCCGCGTCAGGGTTGGCGACAAGATAGTGTTGATCAGCTGAGCTTTGGTCTGCATGATGTTGAGGTGTTTCAAAAGGGTGGCGAGCTGGAAACTTTTGTGTCCTGGTCTCTTCCTCCCTGTCGGGTCCGCCATCCTCTGTGAAAACGCTGCCCAGGTACTTGATTTCTTTTGTCTGATGGAGTAGCACTCCGCTGATGTTGATGGTCAATTTTCCCACTTTTCTGTTCATTGTCATGACCTCTTGTTTTCCTAATGCTGACCCACATGTCGTTCTGTTCACATACTCTGTTCAGGTTTATAACATGTTCTTGCAACTGCTGCCAGTTTTCGTTTATAAGGCACTGATCGTCACTAAAAATTAGTTTATTCAACAATGCTATACCTGGGTTTGCCTCTCGAGTAAGCTTGTCCATGTAGACAATTAAGAGCAGCGGTGATTAGAATACACCTTTGTCTCATCCTTGACGTTACATCGAACCAGCCTGTCAGTCCATTGGCGGTCCTCAAGCATTCTTGCTGATCCTATACCTTACTTTGATGCTGCCGAACAACTTTCTCTTGAAGCTGTAATCTTCAAGGATTTTCCATGGCTTTCCTCTATTGACCCGGACAAACGCCTTTTCCTGATCAAACAAAAACAATTATCTGGTGTATTTCATGGCCTTTTCACTGAGCTGTCTGAGCGCAAAGATTGGATCAGTGCCACTTCTGGCCTTCTTGAAGCCAAACTGTGCATTGCTTGGATGTGATTCCACCTTGTACCGCTCGTCCTGTGTTCTAGGATCTTGACATACATTTTCCCAACAAGAGTGATATGCCTCTGTGTGTGCAACAGTCCTTTTTACTTCCCTTCTTCTTCCAAACTGGCACACTGCCACTGCCCGCTTCAGTCATCTGGCACTTCTCTGGATTTCCAGGACTTCTCAAAGATCTTTGTCTGCCACTGGATACCTTCTTGCCGCACGCGAGTGTTGCTTCTGTTGTCATTCCGTCTGCTCCCGCTGCTTTATCGTTGGGCTAGTCTTAATTGCCCTTCTGACTTCAGATTCCAGTATGCATGATACTTCTTGTTCTTGATGGTTGAGGGAAGACTGGGTTTGACAGTTTCCCGGTGGGCTTAGAAGATGCACAAAATACCCTTCTTATCTCTCCTTGATCTGACAGTCTTCATACAGCGGATTGCCGTCTTTACCACTGATGGCTGTGGTGGGGATCAAAAGGCTCGTCTCGCATTCTCACCGCTTTTACGCTTTTGTAAAAGTCTCTTGGAGATCTTTTGCACAGTTCAGACAGGTTCCCTCCGTACTTCCTTCATGACGGGTCTTTGGATACCTGAACCACATGCTTGCTGTGTCTCCTTGCCAATCTGTACTTCACAGACTTCTTCCGTTCTGGACTTCACCCAGATCTTTTAGAGCCTCTTCTTTTTCTGTACAGCTTCCTTCCCAGTGTTATTCCACCACAGAACCTGCTTTCTCCTTCCTCTCCCTATTCCATTTTTACTACACTGTTCTTTCACAGGGTCTTCTTGAGTGTTGTTTTGAATGTTGTTCGGACCTCTTAAACACTCGTAGCACGTGTGTTGGTGTTTTACCGCTTTTCCCTTACTTCTTCTGTCTGTACCTTCCTCCTGATGTGGCCCTTTGCGGTCGGCTGGGCTATAAGCAACATTATCTTATCTTATCCTCCTGATCTCTTCACGCAGCAACTCCTCAGATTGATCTGCTGTTCAGACTTCCTCTTTCAGACTGCATATTTTTGCCTGTCAGGCGTTAAAGAGAGGAAAACAGGTTTGTGATCGGTACCGGCCTGCACTGGTCCTTTGGATCTCTGACTCTAGGCCTTGTTACCTGTCTCGTCAATATGAAGTCAATTTGGAATTTCGTTGTTAAGTCATTCCATTTGTACCATGTGTACGTCTGACTCGCTCTACGTTGAACGAAAGTGTTGTTGATGAACAGTACTTTGCGTACAGACTTAAAGATGCTCTCCGTTGTTGTTGCCCTTTGTAGCTGTGTCACAGTATGGATCGAGATACGGCTCCAAGAATGTCCGTCTTTTACTCGTTCTGCCAGTAAAGTCGCTCAGAGCAAACAGATCTTCACTGTCTGGGACTTTGTCAAGTACTTCTGCGAAGCATGTCATAGAATTTACCCCTGACACCTTCTTCCTTTCTCTGATTCGGATTTTGATGATCGTCTCTGATGCGCATTCTGTGTCCAAGAGATTCTTTGCTATGCCTGAATTTAAGATAAGGCCGCTCCATGCATTGTTGTCCACTGCATCTCTCCTCCTGTCAACGTGAGGACAAAGCAAGCATCAATTTCTTTTGCTCCTTGTCCTTTCTTTCTGCGGTATATGATCCCCATCAGTGATATGTTATGTTTCAGCATGTATTCCAGAAATTCTGGCACTGGCAGTTTGTTTCTGATTCCACAGGCATTCCATGTACCAATATTTCCGTCTGACCTTTTCGGCATTTAATTGTTTGTTTTGATTTGTTTTCCCAGTTCCATTCCCTTTTCTGTCTTGATCGTCCCATTTCTTTCTCCGTGAATTTTCTTGAGCAGCTGACAATCCACTTCTGGCTTACTAGGCCTGTCAAAGCTTAACCAGAGTCCCATAGCCGTTTCAGGGTAAGCGGATGTGACGAGTACCGAAGAAAAAGGACTGTCAAATCAACTGATGCTATGAAATGCCGGAATTTCCCAGCAATCGGTACTGAAAGGGGCTAGTTATATTTATTCTGAATGTCCATACAACTCAAAATTCAAACTGTTTCGAATTCCAAGATTGTTTTATGTTAAGATCTAAGTCGGGTACATTCTGAAGTCGCTCATATATATTATGTATAGCAGCAGTTAGCTATAAAAAAAAAATGTCTAGAATGAAAAAAGAAAAGGAGGGTCAACATTCCGCAGACGTTTTCTTCTGCTCTACCAAATTCTTGTCTAACTTTACCGAGCTGTCAAGTGGCATAAGCATGATAACATTCATTCACAGTGTAAACTGAGCACACACAAAAATGTTTGAATATTAGGTTCATCACTATCTGTAGTGAAAATAAATTCTTACCCATAATTTCCAGTAATTATACGTATTGAACAAAGTTCGTCTGTCATTCAACGTTATTTTCAACTCGAATTATCTTGGCAAGAAAACAATTTTCTTAACAATGAAAATCACCCTCGTCACCCCGTAGATTATCCTTAGGTTTAGATTTCTTTCTACATTACAGAAAAGACAATTTTCTTAACAATGAAAATCACCCTCACCCTCGTCATCCGTAGATTATCCTTAGGTTTAGATTTCTTTCTACATTACAGAAAAGATCAAACCTCGTTCCCAGCGAGACAGCAAGCAAGCAATTTTACTCTCAGATCTGGCCACAATGGCTCTTTAAACTGAAGACACGTCTTCTAATGCCTTTTTTTGTAGTTGTCTTTCCATTTAATGCGGTGCACTTCGTAAACATTTGAAATATGGAAGGGTTTCGCAGAACGGCTTACTTGCTCCATGTGAACTGGGGTTTAATATCCATCAGTTTTTCATTCTAAATATCAAGCGGTCTCTGAGAATTTCCCCTCACATATACTATAGTCAATCGTACGTAAGACAATAAAACACATCAGAGGGTTGGGTGCCAAAACTGGTGTAGAACAGGAAGAGTGCATACACGCCTCTCAATCTAGTCTTCCCACACACTCAGGATATCATGTCACAGCCCCCATAAGAAGCCGTCAGAATCAAACCACATGAACAAGCCTGATGGGATCCTGCACTACGGCCGAGTCACCTCGGTGATGTTCATTGGTGCCTGTTTTGATCCAACATACGCAGGACATCATCTACTACACCCACTACGGACGACAATAATTCCAAAGTCGCGGAGCCAGCGTCCTCCTGTGGAAACCACCTCGAAGTGTATGTAACGAAACTCCCTATGAAATGACTTGAGCCCTTCGCTTCCCATGAGAACATCGGTATCAGCGACAACTACCTAATGGACATAACACTTAGTTGTCCTTCCTGCTTCTGTCCAGTCGCTTCCCTTCTTAAC
>CM031607.1:36522296-36537296 GCA_018398815.1 Conus ventricosus | reverse complement strand
TTAATGCAGGAAGAAAGAAAGGAGAACAGATCGATGTTGATAGTCACTGTTCTACCCTAACGGGGGTTCGACCTCATACCTGGCAGCGTCACTTCGTCAAGCAGAACCACAGACCAACGCCAACAGTCTCACCTGACCAGGCGCCATCAGACCAACACCAGTGCCGGCAGTTGTGTCGTGTTGGAAAGTGACAGTGAAAAGAAAAGAAAAGAAAAGAAAAGACAGTGATTCGTGAATAGTTAAGATCACCTGGCCAGGTAAAGTAGAAATCTATTTATACCCGGGTTAGTTAATGATGTTTTAGAAAAATGTTTTTGTGAAATAAAGGAAAAGAGAGAAGTTTTATTTTGTTTGTTTTCTATATGCATTGAGTTTTTTTCTTGATTGTATAGTAAAGTTATAGACTTTCTGGGGTTTGATGTGACCATGCATGATATATAATGAGATTGAAAGCAAGCTGGGAGGGGTTTTTGGCGTGCGCAGTCCTTTCCTCCACTGACATTCACCGAGGTTGACAATTTATTGGGAGCTTCCCAGGACATTCGGGCCCATTTTTTTAAAATTTGTTAATTTCCAAAAGGGGAAAAGCTGGGTGGGTTCAAGTAGTAATCCCAAAGAAAGGGGGTTGTCTTACTGTTTTTCCAAAAATTTTTAAATACTAGGTTGGTTGCTTCCAAGTATTTAAACTAGGCTTGGCTTTTTCCCCCCAGAGTATTTTTTTTTTCGCACGATTCCCTATAATTCGCTCATTTTTGGGTAGGGCTGGGGTTTTAAAAACAATTTACGTTCCCCAAGCAAAATTTTAATCATTCATGGGAAATTGTGCTATTACGCACTCGTGTGGGAAAAACCCCCATTGGGGGCTTGTAAAAAATTTAAATCTTGTTAAAAAAAAAAAAAGGATATAAGGGCGGAGAAAAAAACCCCCCCTATTGAACAAAAATTGAGTTGAGGGGTCGAAGAAGGATTTCCTGATTAAAGATATTTTAAAAAGAACAGATTTTGTCAGGTTGGGGCCCTAGTTAACCATACATTTGAAAGGAAAACCCCAGAGACGCAGGGGGTTGTTGAAGTTCGAGGGGTTATAGAGGGGCATTTTGGGGCCTAAATGCGGAGAAACAGGTGTTGGCCCAAGGTGAGAAGAGTCAAGGGACCGGGGGATTTTTTCCAAAGTCTGAAAACCCAGGGGGGGGCAGAAAAGGGAAAAAGGGAAATTAGGTGTTTCTTTGTCACAAAAAGGGACATGTGGCGGGGGATTGTCGCATGGGGGCCAGAAGGCGGGCATTGAAAGGGGGGGATAAGGGTCGCAGGGAAAGCCCTGCAGGGAAACCCAAAAGGGATTCAGTCGGAAGAGGGTGGAGTGCAGTTTTAATGGCTAGCACTGGACAGCTCGGTCGGGGAGGGAGGGCATACTGAGTGGTTCTTTTCCCAGTGGAAAAAGGGTGGATTGGCCAGCGAGGGGGGAAAGTGTTAAGCCCTTTGGAGTTCAGGGGGGTGTACGAAAAAACGCTGGTCTTTTAAAAAGGGGATTGACAGGGAAATAGCCCTGTACTCTAATCGATGGCACGTGAGGGAGTTTCCCAGTTGCTAAGATAAAATAGCCCCTTACTTCTCAGGGGTTGTCTGCTTGGTAGGGAGAAACCCCTTCACGTTTTTGATCTTTGAAAATTCCAGGTGCAAAGGATAGGGGCCCTGATTTTTTGACTGTACGGGGGCGCAGTAAAACCCGGAGCAAGAAGGAGGAAAAGGTTTGTTAAACCGTTAGTTGTTCCGGGAAGGAAAGTGGGATAGACGTGTCCCCCTATGAGTTTAGGGCAGCACGGGAAAAAGACCCTTGTGGGAAAGTTTGGGGAGTTGGCAAGGGGTGGGGAAACAGGGGGTTTGAGGAGGGAGACAGAATTTCTGTAAAAGGCGGGTGTTTGCCCGAGTTTTCCCAAAGGGGGAAGACGGAAAGGTGCCCCCTATTAGGGTCCACTGTTATCGTGCACTGTTGTCAGGGGGTCACGGTCGTCATGGGGGTCATTCGGCACCACAAAAAGCTAACCGAGTTTTGATGACTTTCATTGGCCGGAGCAAGGGCAGAAAAAGGGGTTTGGTCATGTGACGTGTGTAAAAGGTCACCCAAAAGAGGGGTGAAGGGGAAAGGGCCCCTTTAAAACATCCCCTTTAATTGACACACGTTCAGGAGGGGGGGCTACGATTGTTTGGGCCCCAATCGCCCCCTGTTCCAAAGGGGGGCACAGGTATGAAATGTGGGTTTGCGGGGAAAGGTTTGCAGGAGGTGGGGTGGGTCAGAAGAAGCAATGACAGGAAGGGGGGAAGAAACCCCTAAAGGCGGGAGTCAAGTCCTGTATGTTCCAGGGGTCACAACGAGTGCTGAGGCTTTGGAAAGGACCATTCACCAAACTAAAAGGGGTCGGTGGGGGAATTCCCGAATTGGGAAGGGAAACAAATTTCCATGCAAATTTTTCCGAAAATATTTCAGCGGAGATCAGCACTGGCGCAGGAAAAAAACTTATGGGGTGAAAAACCACTGAAGAGGGAGATTTTGTTGCCTAATTTTTCCAGAAATCTACAGGGATGGCATGTATAAAGGGTAGACAGTAGGGTTCCTAGGTTTGTTGTCGGAGGCGACAAAAAGCACCAAAAGGGAAAGGTGGGAAATGATGAATTCGAGAGCCCCAAAGCCCAAAACAAAAGTCAGGAGCCCGCTGGGTTTTTTGGTTTATAGGGAGTTTTTTCCCCAATTTCGCGCAATCACGAGTTTCCAGTGATTTGATAAGGGAAAAACCCGGCAGTGGTCGAATGGCAGAGCTGCGAGAAACCTGCAGACATGGGAAAGACTAGGTTCCCCCCCCATCTTGATACAGATTGTCCCCAACCCTTTTTTTTGCGGCAATGCTATGGTGGGGTAGGGGCAGTATTTTTTGCAGGGCAGAGGAGTGAGTTTCCGGGGAATACGCTAGAGGAAGGTTTAAAAGTGTAAGAAGGTACGCAAGGGGAGAAGGAGGGTTTTTTCTGTGGTGGGCCGTGCGAAGTTCCCCAAATACTTGATGGGAACAGTTCGTGTCGAGCGGATCTCAACCATCAAAATTCCGCAGAGGCGCAGTTTTAAAAACGCAAATTCTGCGTTGGGCAAAGGCCGCGCCCCCAGGTACGAGTGCAGAACATTTCCGGTCGCAGAATGTCGGATGCTATTTTAAATCGTGTTCAGCAACTGCAATAAGGGGAAACAGTCATATCCAGGGTGCTTTGTTGATAAATGTGTTGATTCCGTTTGTTTATTGGTATGGGTTCATTCCTTGGGTATGGTTCATATTTTTTTTTTTTGGGAGACTTGTTTTATTTCTTTTTGAGGGGTTGTTTATGTGGATGTAGTTAACTTGGCTACAGTGCTTGGAGGATGCATTTTGCCCAAAAGCAGGGTGGGAAATTTCCCCAGTGAAATGTCATGGATGTGATCAATTATATTGTGCTTTTTAAAAGAATTTTTGGGGAAAAAAAGATGTGGCAAATCCCCAGGGAGGGGAAATTGATAAGTGGCCCCAGAGGTCGTTATAGAATGAGTTTAAAAAACGCAAGGCGCCGTCAATGAAATCATTGGATGGTATTCCTAATTGATTTTTATAATTTTAAAAAAGGGGTTGAAAGTTTTCCAACTTTGCGGTGTAGCTGTGTGTCACAAATTCGGTTGTTGTCTTTTTTGACGTTGTTTTGGAAAAATGCGGGCATGCTTTTGCAAGGGGGAAATTTCACGGTCAAAATTCAAATCAACCAAATTGGTCAATGCCACCCCCATTGGACTTAAGCCCTAACCAAACAATTTTTGGCGTCAGAAACGGGCCCATGGGCGGGGCCGGCCAAATTTAAATTTGTGGAGGTTTCACCGAGAAATCCGACCCCCTAGACTGACTAAGCGCTTTGACCCACGCCTCGGTCTGCCCCCGGATCAGACCCGGGGCCGCTTATCCCCGGGCCCCTTTGTGAACCCGCGCATTGTCAGTTTAGACATCGTGACGCCCCCCCAGACTCGCTGGCCACTTGAGGACCCGTGTCCCAGGCACCATTAGTAGGAAAGGGGGGGAAGGGATGTGTGGGGGGGGGTAAAAGTAAACAATTAAAGACCATTGACCCCCAAGAGAGTAAGGGGGTGACGGGACTGTTGATTTGAACTCCATGGAATTGGGGGAGACAACTTCGGGGGTCAGGGTTAAAAAAAATGACCAAAGGTAGGCCCTTGGGAAGGGGTTTGAATAAAGGAAAATGTGTGAGTGAGAGAAGGAGGAGAAAAGAACGACGAGAGAGAGAAGAGGGGTTTGGGGGGTAGGCTTCGCCTACAGGGGGCAGGGAGATGGAAAAAGAACAGAGAAAAGGTGAGGGGTTTTTTTGGGGTTTTCTTGCACGAGGGAAAAGGCAGAGGATGAAGAAGGAGAGAACGAGGGGAAGAAGAAAAGAGAGAGAGAGGGGGAGAGAGGTTTTATGGGGCTCTGAGGAGAGAAGGGAAAAGAGAGAGAGGAGGGGGGGAGAGAAGAGAACCAAGTTGAGATTTAGCTGAGTTGTCTGCAGAGGAAGGATGAGGAGAGGTGGAGAGAGAGGGAGAGTTGCTAATTTTTGAAGAAAAAAGAAAGAAAAGAAAAAAAAAAAAAGAAAAGCAACCAGTCCCTTTATAAGGCAGACTAGAAGAGAGAGGAGAGAAGAGAGTGAATGCGTTAAAGCAGGAAGAAAAGAAAGGAGAACAATCGATGTTGATAGTCATTTTACCCTAACGGGGGGGTTTGCCTCATACCTGGCAGCGTCACTTCGTCAAGCAGAACCAAGACCAACGCCAACAGTTCCCCCGACCCGGCGCACAACCAAAAACCCCGTGCCGGCCGTTGTGTGGTTGTGAAAGTGACAGTAAAAAAAAGAAAAAAAAAAAAGACAGTGATGTGAATAGTTAAGATCACCTGGCCCGGTAAAGTAGAAAACTATTTATCCCGGGTTAGTTAATATGTTTTAGATAAATGTTTTGTGAATTCAAGGGAAAAAGGGGAAATTTTTTTTTGTTTTATTTTTATGCATGATGTTTTTTCTTGATCATGTATAGTAAAGTTATAGACTTTATAGTGGTTTGATGTGACGCGCAGATATATAAGGATTGAAGCAAGTGTGATGGTTTTGGCTGTGCCTGTCCCCTCCATGACATTTCACCCGGGGTTTAAGTTAAAAACCCTTTTTAAAAACACGCTGGAATAATTTCATACTTCGAGGTGTTTTTTGGGCTAGCTTTTAAAATTTGGAAAAGGAAGGGTTGGAAAGACCGAAAACAAACAAATAAATTGCAAATAAATGGATACAAACAAATAAAAACGCAAGTAGAGGGTGTCCAAATAAGTAAAGAAAAAATTGAACTTTTTTTTCTTAAATACAGTGAATAAGATTTGTCAACATGTTCTCAATATATGGACTTTATGGTGGAAAAGCATCATCTTTGAGACCTTTACAGTGTAGGTCAAGGCTCTTTTTTTTTTTCTTTTTTTTTCGCTTTTTCTTTTTTTCCTACTTCTAACTATTTCAGCAGTCATCTTCACAGAAAAAAAAAAAAAAAAACGATTTATTCTATTCTTTGACAGTGGTATAGGAAACACTCGGGTTCCGTTGCGTATCCAGAGTCGAGGACAGCCGTGGGCTGACGCGCGTATGGGAAAATTACTTCAATTCGCAGAACACCGACTTTTTGCTCGTGCTTGATTTCAACATACCTGGGGGTCCTGTCGTGCCATTCTCGACAGCAAAGTTCAGAAGGCGACAAACAAATTCCTTTCTTTCCATGAAACTCCAAAATGAGGTAGAAATAACGAATGGATTGACACAATGGTACTGTCGTCTGCCAGAGAAACATCATTCTCTTTCAATTTTTTTTTTTTAGCCAATTGGAATAGACTTTTATTAGTACTGGCCAATCGAAATACAGTTTCGTATCAGTGCGGGATGACACTTTAGTGTCTGCTGCTTCAATCATAACATGTTCAATGTCATGTTGATTTAACAGAGCCACCAGGAAATTCAGTCAAACCTGCAGATCATTTGCATCGGTTTCAGTTTCAGTTTCATCAAGGAGGCGTCACTGCGTGCGGACTAGTCCATATACACTAAACTACATCCGCTAGGTTTTGAGACCACACTGCGCATGATTTTAAGCTGTTGGGTAAATGAGTTAATATAACAAAGATGAGAGAATTTAAGAAGAGGTTCTCGTGGCTACGACTTGGCAGATGTCTGACCTACGCATATCAGCCCAACGAGCTGGTCAGACCTTGAATGCCTACCTAACGTTGGTTGTTCCTTTTTTAAATCATTGCATGTGTGTGTAGTGAATATACACATGTGTGTGTATGGATGTGTGGGCACGGGCTCATGTATGTGTGCGAGCGCATGTGTGTGTACATGATGTGCGTGCATGCATATGCATGAGTGTGTGTGTGTGTGTGTGTGTGTGTGTTGCATCGAAAACCTGTTAAACCATGCAGAGCAACGGTTTGCGAACATCATTTCACGCATTCATGTTTAACATACAATTTCAAGTTACATGTCTTTTCCGTGTTTATTTGTATATTGGTTCGTCTGCAACAACGCTGTACTCTCACTTTTCTTGTCATAACTTTCACCCACCATTGCTAATAATCACACAAATAAACATAATCTTTCCAAGGAAAAAATCTATCAATACTATTCCCAAGAAGCCTATGTTTAACACGTTTTAAAAGTTTTTAATTTGCAAATATTAGACTCGCCCTCAGCAAGCCAATAAACGTAACGCAAAGTTTATGACCGAAAGTAAATTTTACCGACGCCTATTGAAATGGGTACTCTATACTATTTTCCCTGATTCTGTGAAATAATCATATTTGTTCATGCTGATTTTCATAGCAGAATAGTTGTTGTCTTCATCCAATGAAACATGTAAAATAAAATGAGGTAGATTTTGTACAACTGTTACATTTGATTGGAATTTGCTGATTATTTTAAAATTGGATATCACTGTTCGTATGGTTTGGTCAAAATCCGCTCCAATTATTCAGTATTAATTGATATAATCGGCTTTCAGTGAAACTTGTTTTTATTAACAACAGAATTATGTATTTATGGTTTAAATATTAATATCACGCATTGTATTGATTATCATTGTGTTAATAATTTAACCACGTCAATGTGTCTTACTGAACTTCGTTGAGCGTCAGTAAAACCCGAAAATAGCTACGAATGTATAGTAAATGTGACAACTTTTTTGTGTGAAGTCAAATCTCTCCTACTGAGTTAGGTTTTTAGGAGAGGTATCATTTCAGTCTCTGTATAGGTAGGTACTCTGGAGAGAGAGAGAGATAGAGAGAGAGAGAGGAGAGAAGAGAGAGAGAGAGAGAGAGAAAATAACATCAGTCTAGAAAATGTTTTGACTTGCATTCATTTGTTTACTGGTTTCTCAGACACACACCCTCGCCCCCCCCCCCCCCCACCTCTCCCTCCACCCCCACCCCCCACCCCCCCACACACACACACAAACTGTAGCTGGACACACCAGCCAAACTTTGCCCGGGGATTTTTTTTTTACCTGCACTTATTTGTCTCTTTGTTCATATAAACACAAAACAAAACACAAACACAAAAATTGTAGCAGAACATACTTTAACCAAGCTTTGCCTGGGGGGTGTTATTTTGTACCTGCATCTATTTTTTGTTTGTTTGTTTTTTGTGTTGTTTTTTTCTTCAGAAACACAACACAAAAAGCACATACATAAACACAAAAGCTGTAGTTGGACATACTTCAAATAAACTTCATCAAAAGGTGAAATGCAGTTTTGGAACGCACACAATAGATTCCAGGATGGACCCGTGGATCAGATGTAGGTGAAGTGGAAGGTCCAAAATCGTTCAACGAGTTCAATGGATACACAAGGAATGGCTGCCTCAGTCTTGGCAACAACAATAACAAAAACAAAACAAAATCCGGAGTCTGTTCAGATTATTGATAAGATTATGGCCTCTTTTTTTTCACTGTAGATCCATGCATCAGTTGTAGATCAACGGGAAGGTCCAGTACCATTCAAGAGTGTAACGAGAACACAAGAAAGCCCTACCCCAGACCAACAACATTATCTCCCTTGGCGAAAAAAAAAAAAAACAGTATGCACAGGATCTGTTGACATTATCTCCCTTGGCGAAAAAAAAAAAAGTACCCAGCGTCCGTCCACCTGCCAGCAGAACATGAACGAATGAGACTGTGGGATGCACACGGCAGTGCCTTTATGGTGGTGTCTTTCGCCGGTGAGTTCTGCAGTCATGAAATAGGGGCTGGTACACCCATGGGGACGCCCCTGCGGACGTTTTGTTGTGTTACGTCCAGAGCCCATTTCACTATGGCATCTCCCAGGGAGCAGTTTTGTCCCTTGACGTCTTAACGGAATGCTCTGCGCGTGCCTGCATCCTATGTCAGCACTGAGCAGGCTTCCAAGGGTGGTGCAGGATTGCTCCCAGCTGGTTGGTTCGGCATTTGAGGCGGTACCCCTCAAGGTCCCACCTGCACATGTGAACCTTTTTCTTGTCCCAAGGCGAAAATGTACGCCCGTGGTCTGTTCACATTATTAATACAATTATGGCAAATTTTTCGCTGTTAATAAAACACTGAAGTCACTGTTACGGACTGATAACTATCTGCGAATTAACTGTATCGTCAGGGAATATCAACATTTTCCTCCGGAATAAAGGTTAATTCTTCTTCTTGTTCTTGTTTTCTTCTTCTTCTTCTTCTTCTTCAATCAATTGATTAATTAATTCATTCATGTTCTTAAGTTCAGAAAATAAGGATCTCTCTCTCTCTCTCTCTCTCTCTCTCTCTCTGTGTGTGTGTGTGTGTGTGTGTGTGTGTGTGTGTGTGTGTGTGTGTGTGTGTGATATTATCAGAGCAAGACTCGTTCAGCATTCGAAGAATATTCTTGAAGCCTTTGAACAATTTTGCTGTCAAAACTTGAGAGGAAAAATACGGGTTTAAAAGAACAAACTTAAGGTCAAGTTGATAAATCACCACTTAAACCGAACCTCTGTCAAAGCGTGTGTCACTTTCACCGACCTCCAGGGAAAAAATCGTTTGTGATACATCGTACTTTCTCCGATTTGTGAGTTCATACTGTCCCATCCTCCATGTCAAGTCATGTCGTTTATAACCCAGATGATCATGAAGGCCCTTTGCGCAGGTAAGCAGTTAAGGACGGATGTATGTACAATATAAAAAAGCCAAACTAAATATTTAAAAAACCCAAAATGAATCAAGTTCTGAAACAAAAGTATCACGATCAGCAGGCACACGGACGACAGACAAACACGCTTAATGATGTTTTGCGATCCACTATAATTTGTCTAGAAAATGGCCAGAGAAAACCGCCAAGCCGAGCGTCGGTCTCCTCGCGCATGCGTATCTTTCAACCGAATTCTATCACATCTCCCCCCTTTTAATGGACAAACAGGTGCACCGAGTTGCACAGAAACTATGAATTTAGAGTCTGTTGGGATAACCGAGGGAGAGAACGAGTCTTTGACAAATTTCAAACACATTCGAAAACCCAGGCCGGTACGGTAGACCACAGGGTGAAGAGGATGGTATTAGTCCCTGTATCGTGCTGGAATGACAACAGCTCGTCCACAGCGAGTTGTCTGAACGGAAACAGGTGATGCTGTAGATGGACCGGTCTGGATGGGCTGCTGTAGAAGGCAGGGCGCTGGTGTCCCGGGAGGGTTTGGCTGGTGGCATTGGATACCAGCCTGAGGTGGTCCTGGTGACTGGGATCAGCCAAAGGACTTACTTTTGGCTGAGGGTCAGGACAGGGGACCCCTGGGTTCAGTTGGGAGTTGTGGGCAGGCGGCACTCTGAGCAAAGGCACCCTGAGGAATGGAATGGGATAGGCGGAGGTGTCTGCGGTTCCGTCTATACCACATACCTTGGGAGTTCTCCACCAGGTAAGATCTGGGCGCGATCTGGTCGAGGACTCTGGCAGGTTTGGACCATTGGGGATCATGATCCAGTTTCTGCAGGACATAGTCTCCTTGGAGGAGCTCAGGAAAGGATCGAACTCCATGATGCCTATCGTAGTATTTCTTGTTGTTCTCTTTGGCCTTAGCATCCCTTTGAGCTATGGTCTCTCTGTCATGTTCCTGCGGTTTCAAGTTGACAGGAAGTGTTGGAACTGTAGTCCTCAATCTTCTTCCCATGGCGAGTTCGGCTGGACTCACTCCTGTAGACGCTGTGGGAGTTGCTCTGTATGCGAGAAGAGCAAGAAAAGGGTCCTTCTGTTGCAAGATTCGCTTGGCGATCTGCACTCCTCTCTCTGCTTCTCCGTTGCTCTGCGGGAAGTAAGGACTACTGGTAGCATGCGTGAAATGCCAAGTGTCAGAGAAGGTCTTGAATTCCGATGAGGAAAACTGTCGTCCGTTGTCTGTGACTACAACATTCGGGATCCCATGATGGGCAAAAATGTTCTTCAGTTTTCCGATCCCACAGGCGGATGTCATGGTTGGCAGGTGAGCAATTTCCAAATATCTGGAGAAGTAGTCGATGACGACGAGGTACTGAGAACCTTTGACTTCACACAGGTCGGCACCAATCATTTGAAAAGGCCCTTCAGGTAGAGGTGTAGGTCTGAGAGGCTCTGATCTCTGCGATGGCTTCTTTCATCACAGAGGGCACAAGAGCGTACCTTTTGGGCAATTTCTTTGGAGATTCTGGCCACCAAACAGTATTGTTGGCGCGCTCGCGACACTTGGTGATGCCTTGGTGTCCGGCATGGATGGCTTCCAAGATTTCCTCTTGCATAGAGACTGGGATGACAATGCGATTTCCTTTGACGAGTAGCCCTTCGTGAACACTGAGCTCGTTTCGGACTGCATAGAGCTCCTGAAGTTCAAGGTTGACGTCACTCTTGTAGACGGGCCATCCTTTTGCTGTGTACTCGAGCGCTGCTCCTGGGGGTGGTGTCACTCTTTGTTTCTTCTGCAATTCTTCGGAGCTGCTTGTCTGACACTGGCCAGGTTGACCGGACAAGGTCGATATGAGTCACAACGTCATCCAACAACTGGTGTTCTTGTGGCTTTCCGGCTCTGTCTGGGGCTTCTTGACAGTGTGTCGGCGATGATGGGGTTCTTGCCAGGAGTGAAAACAGCTATCGGTTGAACCGCATCATGCGCATAAGGAGCCGCTGGCAGCGAAGGGGCGTGTGCTGAAGATCCTTGGTGTTGATAAGTGGTATGAGGGCTTGTGATCTGTCTCCAGTTTGAAGTCTTCTTGTCCCACAAGGTATCTGGAGAATTTTCGCAGGACCACACTGCTGCTAGGCATTCCTTTTCTATCTGAGCATAGGCGCGCTCAGCAGGTGTGAGGGTGCGTGAACAGTACGCAACAGGTTTCTTGACCCCATTATGTTCTTGGAGAAGGACGCCACCAAGTCCATAGCTGCTGGCATCACTGCTCACTGTTGTGGGTTTGGCAAGGTCAAAGAAGGCTAGAGTCGGAGCCGTTGACAACATGGTTTTGACGGCACTAAGACTCGCTTGCTGAGGCTTTCCCCACATCCACTCCTTGTCCTTTTCCAGTAGCTCTGACATGGGACGCAGGGTGCTGGACAGATGTGGAATGAAGCGCCCAAGAAAGTTGACCATTCCCAGGATCCTTTTCAGGTCAGTGATGTTCTGTGGCTCTGGCATGTTGATCATTGCTTCGACTTTTTCGTTGCTTGGACGAATACCTTCTCCGCTGATACAATGACCCAGGAAATCATGCTGCTTTTCCAGAATTCTGACTTCTCCTGGTTGAGTTTGAGACCGACCTCTGCGAGTCTCTGCATAACTGCCTCAAGGTGTCTCTCATGCTCTTGTGCGTTCTGGCTGTGGATCAAAATGTCATCAAAGTAGCAGATGACATTGCTGACTCCGTGGAGAATCTCTTCCATCTTCCTTTGAAAGATCTCTGGGGCTGAGCTAATGCCAAATGGTAGTCTTTTGTAGTAGAATCTTCCAAAGGGTGTCATAAAAGTTGTCAACTTTGCTGTCTGTAAGTCCAGAGGAATCTGCCAAAATCCTGACGTGGCATCTAGTTTTGTAAACACTGTTGACCCCTTCAGCTTGTGAAGAACGTCATCGATCGTTGGTATCATATACCTTTCTCTCTTCACCGCTAAATTCAGCTTCTTGAAGTCCGTGCAGATCCTGACTGCTCCAGATTTTTTCATAACAGCAACCATTGGTGCGCACCAATCTGTCGGTTCGGTAATGGCCTCGATGACATTGGCTGCTGACATTCTCTCTAGTTCTGCTTTCACCTTCTCATACAGTGGAATTGGTATCCTCCTTGCCGTCGAGATGCTGTAGGGTTGAGCATCGTCTTTGAGTTGAATTTTCACGGGAGTGCAGTTGACAGGCTTATCATCAAGCTCCCCGAAGACATGAGAGGAAAGCTCGTCAATGCACTGGATAAGGAGAAGCTGGCACGCTGCTGTTCGTCCCAAAAGATTGTCAGTAGTGGTTGAGTCAACAACGAAAAACTGCAAACAGTGAGGTCCATTTTCCGTTTTGACAGTTGCAGTGAACTGTCCTCTGCAGGGTAAGGGACCAGATGGGCTACAGAGTGCTACCTTTGTTTGCTGTAAGGGAGGAGGACAGGGGAATTGGTTGTAAATTTGGGATGAAGAGATGATAGACACATCAGCTCCCGTGTCTATCTTGAAGCGGACTGGGGTGTTGCAGATGTCCAAATACGTGAACCATGGTGGCTCACTGGCTGGAGTGGAGATGGAGCCCAGGTAGTATATCTCCACCTCGTTGACCTCTGGCCGCCGGTTGTCTGCAGACATTGATAAAATGTCCGTATTTCCCGCACTTGCGACAAATTTTGCCGCGAGCAGGACACTCGTTTCTGCTGTAGTGTGGTTCCCGACCACAGTTGCCGCACGTTCCACCTCCTCGATGATGGTCCGTACCGTCCCGCTGTCCTCTGGCGTGTTGACCTCTAATGTATTGACCTCTGGCGTGTTGACCTCTGGGTTGATGGCCTCTGGCGTGTTGACCTCTGTTACCCCTCTGCGGTGAGTTGAAGTGGGAGAAAGAATGCCCTCCGTGGCCACCACCACGGTGCAGTCCCCGTTGTGCACCTCGAAAACTATGGGAGTGCACTGCATCAAGGCTGGCGCTCATGTCACGTTGTTCCTCATCTTCTGCTTGACAAGTTCGTGCTGCCTTGCTATCTGGATAGCATCTTTGAGAGTCAGGTTTGGTTGAAGCTGTAGTTTCTCTGAGAGGTCCCTGTCACAGAGACCTACCACCAGTCGATCCCTAATGGCGGTGTCCTTGCAACCGAAGTCTGCACTCTCAGCCAGTTCATACAGTGCACGAATGTAGGTCTCTACGTTTTCACCCTGTGCCTGGTTGCGCAGGTTAAATTTTGCGCGCTCATGAATAATGTTTTCTTTGGAGTGAAAAAGTGCATTAAACATCTTAATGACATCATCAAAATTTGTATCTGGTGGATCTTCATCTGCCTGGTGACCAGTGGTGATGGTGAAAGTGGAATATATCCTTTCAGCATCAGGCCCCATGCTGTAAATCAGACTAGACACTTGAACTTCAAAGTCCTTCTTAGAGAGTTCACTACAAGTGCGATAGCGAAGAAATCTTTGACGCCATGAGGGCCACTGTTCTGGTTGTGAGAAGTCAAAGGCATCTGTGGTTTAAATGCCATGACTCGTAAGAACCCGACCAAATATTAAAACTAATTTGCTTAGAAAAGAAATGCTAAAATTCACAAGTCCCAAATTTTCCGACGAAAACAACAACAAAAAACGTAATATGAAACACACCTGAGCGTCAATCATTAAATTTTGAGGGAATTCACACTTGTCTGACCAATTCTGCACGCTGTCCGTGACTTCGTACTCGTAGGTTCGGTCGTTGAAACGGCACAGAGTGTCGTTTCGAGAAAAAAAAAAGGTAAAACGTCACTGAGAGGCACTGTGACTTATGGGAGACGTGGCACTTGAGGACCGCTGCCACCATGTCACCATCAGCAGGCACACGGACGACAGACAAACACGCTTAATGATGTTTTGCGATCCACTATAATTTGTCTAGAAAATGGCCAGAGAAAACCGCCAAGCCGAGCGTCGGTCTCCTCGCGCATGCGTATCTTTCAACCGAATTCTATCACAAAAAGATTGATGTAAAACAAAGGGGGTCATGCCATTGGGACCCTCGTTCTAGATCTATATCCCCCCCCCCCCCCCCCCCCCCCCCGCCCCCCGCCCCCTCTCCTCTGGTATAGTTTACCTCGGTTTATATTCCCCCTAGGTCTGTATCCTGCAAGGGCTATGATTCCCCTGGTCTTCGTTTACCCGGGTTCATGTTACTCCCAGATTTATGATCACCCAGGTCTATGTGTTACCCCCACGTCTGTACCCAGATATATGTTCCCTTGAACTCCCGGTAGCGTTAAAAGTCGTGACCACAAACAGTTTAGCTGATCCATAAAAAGGTCAAAAGTCAATTGACTAAGAATTGGACATCCCGATTGGTTAAATCTTTAGGTCAGCTGATTCAGATCAAGTTTTTTTTTTTCTTAAGTTCGGATGACCCAGATTGAGTCATAGTGACCCAGAATGACATAAATGTGTTAAGTGATCTCGTTGACCCACATCTACTAGTCCAATACCAAAGTTAGGTCAGGTGTTTCAAAAACGGGTCACGGTGACTCGGGATTAGGCTACATCAAAGATAAAGTGATCCAGAATAAGCACAGTGACCCAAATGTACGTTAAAGGCCGAGTGGCCAACAATTTGTTATGGTAACCAAGATAATGTCAAAGTTATTCGGTATTACTAACGGCTTAGTAACCCAGAATAGGTCCTACTGACCCACATGGTCATGGAAGATCAAGAGATTGGAGGTCGCGCGACCCATAAAGGAGTCAGCTGACCTAAATCCAGATT
>CM031607.1:36499796-36517296 GCA_018398815.1 Conus ventricosus | reverse complement strand
CTTTTGTCAAAACTAACTTCAAGCTGAACTCTTCTAAGGACTTTTCTTTTTTGGTCGCAAGTGTCAAGTAGTGCAGGTGACATGGTTATAAATATTTGGAATTCATTATTAACCTCTTGTCACAAACGGAATATTTAACCCTAAATGCTGCTTAAAAACAAAATGAAAACACAAGTAGACAGAGATTTGAAAAAAGTTTGCTCCCCCTTCATGATGAAAAAAATTATACATATCAGTGAATATGAACTAAAATAATCATTTATTATGTTATGTTATTGAATGTTCTACCTGACATAATAGTGACAAGAATAGAAGAGGCAAGAGGCTATTTCAGATCCTAGGCATGCCATTATCTCATTGAATGAGATTGCAGAGAGAGACAGGAAAGGGGGTGGGGGGGGGGGGGGGAGGAGAGAGTAAATATAGTGCATTATTCACAACCATGGTCAATTGATAACGAAAGGAGTATGTTGTTGTGGACAGGGTCCTTTGATCAACCAGAGTGTGTGTCCTGTCTGTGTGTTCCACAGTACACAATATGAATACGTGCATATTATCCACGTCCAGTAGTGTGTGTGTGTGTGGTGTGTGTGTGTGCTGTTTACTAAACTGCCATTGACTGGAATCAATTTTCTTTACTCACCAGCTTGTCCCTATGATACTGTTACCTGAGGAAGCAAAACAGAAGGAGTTAAGAATGAGCAGATTGACGGTGACAAAGGTTTTAGTCTGAGGGGAAGAAAAGAAGATGGCACACTTTGCGACCAATATATAAGTACTACAAGTTGCATGACTGTAAGTTCATTCTGTTTAGATACTGTATGCCTCCTTTTTGCCTTGCATGCAAGCACTCATGTACTTTACCTAGACACACACACAGAATTTTATATGTTGTAGTTTGTGTTTTCAATTCACCATTTTTTGATTCATGGAATGGACTCTTTTGACATGTTGGTGAACAATATCTGAATATAATTTTTGTAGTTGCCGACTTGCCCATGCTGACAGTTGTGGAATCTGGATTCAGTTATTGTTTTCAGTAAAGGTATTTAGATTATGTTAAAGAGCTCACAGTTTCTGTGGTGACCATTCTAATGCTTATTGTGTGACTGGTCGTAGGAGCTTCTTCCTTTGGCATTCCCCATTCATAATCCAGTCACACATAAACTGTCTTGTAGTCTTCATATTTTCCTCTTGCCAGTTTGAGTTTCTGCCGAACCAGATTTTGACACAATGTGGTACGACTGTTGCATTGTAGCAATAGACGGTACCTAATAAACTCCACGCTACTGATGCTGATTGTTTACAATCACTGTTTAGTTGTAGAGCCAGTGCGAGCAAGTGTTATCCCTTTCAAAGGGAGCAAGATGAAAAGAATTTCAACTTTGCCTCCCTTTCCTCTCTCTTTTCCATCAAAAATTATGTTTGAGAGTGGGAAATAAAATGTCCATGTCCTCACTGTTCTTTTAATAATCTTTTGCGGCTTGGTAAAATTATGTTTGTAAGTGCAAAATAGAATGTTTATGTCCTTACTGGTTTTAAAAAATCTTTTATGGCATGGTACCTCAAATTGTATTGATAACCTTCAAATTTTTTTTCTTAAACCAACCATTGTGCATGCATAGAGAAGAAACTAGAAATAATCCCTTTTCACCGAAGTGGAGGGAAGATTTATTTGTGTAGGTTCCGACAAATTTGGTAAAGATACCACAGCCAAAAGTATTTGATTTGATTTTTGATCGTGAGGCAAACAGAAGAAGATAAGTGGTTTCTCATTCTTCGTTTTCACTGTCCTAAATGTTACTTGTTTTCGTCTGAAGAAGACCCAAGAGGTCGAAATGCATTGCGTCAAGTCCTGTACTCTATTTGTCTGTGTCCTTGGCCCTCTCTTTCTATATTTTGCAAAAGTAATTTATTTATAAAATAAATGAAGCTGATAAAGCTAACAGTATTTTCTCTTTAAAAAAAACAAAAACAAACGAGCAAATAAAAACGGGAAATACATACCTGATCAAAAGTACACTGCATGTTGCATTTAGAAATATTCAAAATACTGACATAAGAGATTCCACTTTTATTGACTGAGATAAGTGCAGCTGCAGTTGTACTTGAAGAACAAAAGATACCATCATGTTCTAGCAGCCATGAGGTCATAGGTTCAAATTTTCAATCTGAGTGAAAATCTGTTGTGTTATTGATTTTAATCTGCATCCTCTTCTGCTCATACCTCCACTGTTTGATTTGATATACTGTCTGTTATATCAGTCCTCTCACAAAATGAATGAGCAGGCTGGGAAAGTAAAGACCTTTTGGCAGCAGGAAGAATTAAACAACAAGACTAGACAAATTCTGCTGCTTTTGGTTCTCCCCTGACCTAGATATTAAATCCGTCTAGCTATCTTTGGAAGTTAGAGGAGTACATGCTTTTCAGACTGCCCAGCTATTCCTAACAGCGAAAGGGTGAAGAAGCTCTGTGAAGTGTGCGCATGTGATGTTCTCGGTGGATGCTGGGAGCTGAACATCATCAGATACCAACTGAATCCCTGCCCCCCCCCCCCCCCCCACACCTCCCTCCTCCCCAAAGAAAAAAATGAGAGCATGTCAGTAAAGTCTTCAATGAGCCCATCAACAGCTGGAGTATCTGCCTGTAAAACTGATGGTTTCTGAATTCAAAACACTTGAGGGATCAGATTTTTTTTTTTTTTTTTTTTGCTGTCCCATCTTCTGTGCCACCTTGGTGGCAGAGCACCCACGCCGCTCATTCCAACACCCTGTCCATAGCCACAGCCTGGTCGGTCCCGCCCTAGCCCCGGCACCGGCAATCCACAGGGAGCGGTCAATGTCAAGTCGTCAAGAGGCAGCCCACCAGAGGACACACTGCACTGCTGCCGAGTCGATTTGGTGGTGTTCAGTGGTGCCTGTTCTGATCCAACATACGCAGGACACCACCTACTAAGCCCCCTACTGATGACAATGATTGCTTAGTTGCAGAGCCGGCGTGAGTGAGCTCTCCACTGGAGGGTGCCACCACGTCCGTCCAACGACAGCCCCCATAGACAAGCCAATACCGGTAACCCTGGTGGAATCAAACCAAGGCCACAGACATGGACAGGACATCAAAATTGAGGTCACCATGAGAGCAGGGCATGAATGGCCACAGAATTTGATATTTTTTTTATTGCATGCTGAGAATGAGGATGATGAAGATGATGCTACAGATTTCCATTCCTGTCTGAGACTACATGACAGGGCTGTACTCTACGCTTCCTTTCATAATATATCCCGGCGTCAACCAGACCCAAGAGATACAGACACCTGCAGTGTTGGTCAGGAAATTTGAGCAACACTCTCACGTCTCAGAGACATATCCATTAAGTGGATGAAACTCGACTGTGTGGTTCCAGTCTTCCCAACTGAGCCCGTAGCAAACTCAACTATGGGTAGGAACCGGTCGGGACAGAATAACCCACATGACTGATGGAATCGAACCCAGGACCTCCCAGCCGGGAGTCCGCGACTTGGCCACGGCAGCTGGTGAGGGATCAGTTTTTTATGGTCTAAAAAAGTCCTCTGCATACCTGGTCATAAATTAATTACATGTAATTCAGGACAGTGAAGGTTAATGCAGCAGGAGGGAGGCAGTGCTTACCTTCTGCAATGCCTTGCCCCAGACACGTTGAACCTCTCATAGTTCACTGTCCTTATGGCCTTCAGCTTATGGAGCTTTAATGGTTTAACCTTTACTCGCGTTGCGGTTTGTTTGTTTTTTTGGCTTCCTGTGCAGATGACTTGATCAGAGAGAGAACTGTGAAATCCGAGCAGTCATAGAAATTATTAGCAACTAATGTATGAAATCATCCAGATTGTTTTTCCCACTCAGATCGTGAACATTTTGTAGAGGTTTGATTACAAAACAAACAATGAATTTTGTTGCACAGGTTTTGAGCTGGAAAAAAAGACTGAAATTTCCATTATGTTTGATTTGATTATCACTTTAGATCAACAAGGCTTGATTTGTTGGATATTTATGGACTGCTTGTTTTTAGCCTTTTTTTCTTCTTAACTTTCCGTCTTGGTATTCCGTGACTCATTGTGATTGTTTTACACACAGCAGTCATCATTTTTATGTTGCTTTATATTCTGGGCTCTGTCAGCACTGTTTTTTTTCTGTGCCTGTCATTTCTGAGTCTTGTACACAGGTTTGTGCTGTTGCTATTGCGGCGCTTCTTAACCCTAACTAAGAAACATATGGCTGCAGAGGAGAAGTTGAAATGGTCACCTTGAAATCATTGAATGTGATAATGTGGAGTTAAAAAATGGCTTGAATAAGATTATTTGACACTGACAGAGCTTTACTTCACACGTCCTTTCATAGCTTGACAAGGATTTGTGCTTTCAGGTAATTACTGGTATTTTACTAGGTCAGCTGACAAAACATGGACAAAAATACCAGCCACTGGTACAGTGATCCAACTTTAATTTGACCAGAGGTGTGCAGTCAGAGAATGGACTGTTGCAGTTGTAGCACATGACCATGCCACTGGTTTTGTTTGACCAATGTGCCTTTGCTGAATGTGCTGATCTGATTCTGAAAAGTAACAGCATGATCAATGTCAGCGTCTGCCAAGCCCAAGAGATTGAAACATCGGGTTCATGTTTGTTTGGAAATTTGAGCAAGACTGCACAGAGGCTTGCCATGGAAAGAGAATGAACCCTTTAAATAATTCAGTCATGTTTCTGACAGGCTTTCACACTTCAACCCTGATATAGAGCTTGTGGGACTAGTAGCAGGCGTGAACTAATTTGCATTAGTGAGAAATGCACAGATGATGTTTAGAACTTAATAGAAGGAGTCTGTGGCTGTTCATCGACCTAGCAAGAATTGATCTTGTTTTATGGCAATGGGTACAGCAATTATATAATGTTGAGGGTTTTCTGTAGTTTGAGTTGCACCCTTCACAAGGAATTTTTGAAAAAGGAAGGACTTGCAAACAAAACAGATGTTTTAACTTTCACACCCCTTGCCCTCCTCACCCCTCCCTCTTTTGAAATCTTTATCAAGTCATTTTGGTTGCAACAAAAAAAGAAACATGTTTGCCTGCACTTGATTTTCTGTCCATTTTTTATATCATTGTTTGCTTGTTTTTTTCCTTATTCTTCCTGAAATAGACCAGTAGGTTAAGGAGGCATGTTACTTTACTCAGTTGGAGTTTCTTGTGTTCATTTGATTGGTAGCATAGTATTTCAGCATTTATGTTCATGTTTAGAAAATTTGACTGCAAGGGCAGGCAATGATAATTATCGATGATCAACACTAAATGTGAAATATAGAGCAGAGAAAAGCCGTAGCATCTTTGTAAAGTTAAAAATAATGTGGTCCTTAAAATAGAAATTAGGAAGAAGATATGCCACTTTCCTGCTGGTCCTTAGAATACAAATTAGGAAGAAGATATGCCACTTTCCTGCTGGCCCTTAGAATACAAATTAGGAAGAAGATATGCCACTTTCCTGCTGGTCCTTAGAATACAAATTAGGAAAAGATATGCCACTTTCCTGCTGGTCCTTAGAATACAAATTAGGAAGAAGATATGCCACTTTCCTGCTGGTCCTTAGAATACAAATTAGGAAGAAGATATGCCACTTTCCTGCTGGTCCTTAGAATACAAATTATGAAGAAGATATGCCACTTTCCTGCTGGTCCTTAGAATACAAATTAGGAAGAAGATATGCCACTTTCCTGCTGGTCCTCAGAATAAAAATCAGGAAGAAGATATGCCACTTTCCTGCTGGTCCTTAGAATAAAAAGTAGGAAGAAGATATGCCACTTTCCTGTTACTTAGCAATTGTTGGAAGATTGTGGATGAGGAGGTTTTGTGTTATCAATTTGGGATCTGTAAATTTGTCTGAGCATTGACATTTGCTGAAGTGTAGTCATGTCCATGATGTGTTGTAGACTTTGCTAATGGCTGTGATTTAGGGTTGCTTGGACCACCCAATCATAGAGCGCGCAGAGTTTGGATTGTCTGAGTCGATGTTTGCCTTCCAAGGCTCATTTACCCTGCTGCCTTTGTTTACTGTGTGTGGACATGTGAGGGACAGACTTTTAGGTGTGTTTGATGCTGAAGGAAAGCTGTGGTAGTGCAGGTGAACTGATGTGGGAAGCTGGACTCTGAGATGATGCAGATGCTGGATGTTTTGATTAGGGTATTGAGTGCATGTGTGTGCGTGTGTGTGTGTGTGTGTGTGTGTGGTGTGTGTGTGTGTGTGTGTGTGTGTGTGTGTGTTTCAGGGATATGACAACGATCAATGATTTTTTTTTTTTTAATGTTTAGTAATACATCATGTATATGTGAAATTTCAAGCTGATGACACTTCTGTTTCTGTTTAATTGAATCGAATGCTTTCTGCTCTGTACTTCACACACTGAAAACATGTCCGCACATGCATACAAGTATGCATGCTTGTACATCTATATATATGGCACTATGCTTATTACCCATACACAGTTACATACTCGCACTCATTTCCCCCTGTACCCCCCCCCCCCCCCCCCCACATATACACACACACACATACATATACACATGCGCTTGCCAAAGCGTGCATTAAAATGTTTACACTCAGTTCCTTCACCCCTTACAATGTTTGTAGACAAAGAAAGAGAAACAAGAGAGAGAGAGATGGAGGGAGAGTGTGTTTCAGTATTTTGCTGTGTCAATGTGATGCCACAGACAGACTCGAATTACTGTGACTGAGTGCATGCACAGAGAAATAGGATTAATTTGTTAAAGTCTGATTTTTTTTATTTTTTTTTGATTGTCAAAACACAACACTGGGATTCTGTTTTCAGGTTTTCTCAGATATGTTATTAACTGATGGTGCACAGGGAAAAAAGGTAGAAGACGTGGTAGCAATCGGATACTACCCAGCAGAATGGATTGTCAGAAAAGCAGCAGGAAGATGAATTACTTGCGTTCAGCATTTTCCCACCTCTTGCTTTCCTTCTGTTCTGTTCACAGAAAACAACTTGACGATTAAAAGTTCAGGTATTTTGTTACTGTTGTAGCTGGAGATTGTGCCGCAATCACACGCCAACAGAAAATGTGACACCTTCCCTCCAAATTTTGTTTCTGGTCAATCAAACTAAGAGGAAAGGAAATCAGTGTGCAAAATAATTGGAAATCTAACAATGATCCTTAGCAAACAGATTGCTTTGATATTTCTTTCAAAGTGGGGAGAAAAAACAAAACAAAACGGGATAACTAATCTTTGCATGGAAAACTGGCATCAGAGGAGCTACGCAAATAAGTACCATATAATTTGTGTAGACTGATATTTGTGCTGCTTTGTACACATTTAGAGAGTGAGCAACCATTTATATTCATTTTTTGTAAAGCAGTCAGTGACAGTACTTCTTTTTCTTTCTTTCTTTCTTCTTTTTTTTCAAGAAATCTTGATAGATGCATGTTTTTGTGTGTTTAATCCATGTGAATCAATGGAGGATTCATCTACATGTGTTTTTTTTTCTGCCTAAGTTTGATTTTTTTGACTTACTAGAGTTGATTTTACAACAGAATTTTTCCAGGAACATGTGCCTTGTTCTTTTAAGGATGCTTGGCATCGGGCCTCGGTTTATTGTCTCGTTCAACCAACTGGCACTCAGATTACCATTGAAGTTAAACCTGAAAGGAAACGAAAACCTGTAATGTGTGAGACTTCAACATGAGTGGAACCACCATGACTTGAGAGAAGCTTTAGATTAAACTCAGAAATGGAAAAGTCCCATCGCATGATTGTTATAAAAACCTTGACTATACGACCATCTCCCAAACTTATCCTCATTGATTGGTATGAAACAGGAAGTCCCACTTTGTATTAATTCCTTCCAGTCAAATGTCATGCACTTTCAAAGAAGAACATGCTAGCTGAAACATCTGTGTCAGTTTGCATGGTTGAGTGAGGAATCAAAATTTGTCGACAGATGTTCCCACTTGATGTGAGTTTTCTGAGTTCCTGAAATATGCAAACATTTTTTGTCTAAGATTTTATGGAAGAAGAAAAAAAGTAAAACAATTTTTGCATGTTTTAGGATGTCTGTTTAATGAGGGGTGTGCATAAGATAAGATAATGTTGCTTATAGCCCAGCCGACCGCAAAGGGCCACATCAGGGCTGTAAGGGGTGTGCATGTGTGTGTGTGTGTGTGTGCGTTTAAACATCTGTGTAGAGATTTGACTTCAACAAGGTGACTGCCCTGATATGGCCTTTATAAGCAACATTATCTTATCTTATCTTATCTTATGGTTGGCTGTGGTGTAAGCATTGAATGAAATTGACTTTTCATGAATAAACTGGAGTCAGAAGCTGATTCATGAACGTGGTATTTTGTGTCCATGAAATCATAAAACTTCGATATTGATGCAGAAACAAGTGTGTGTGTGGTGTGTGTGTGTGTGTGTGTGTGGTGTGTGTGTGTGTGTGTGTGTGTGTGTGTGTGTGTGTGTGTGTGAGAAGAAATCTGGGATTGCATGGGTTTGTTATGAAAAGGCATTGCTCTCGGGGAACTGGAATTCACCTGACTGATCCTGCTGTGTGTGTGTCTTGTCAGGGAACCATGAGCAGCAGCACCAAGGGAGACAGCAGTGGGCTGCTGCAGTCACTGGCTGTTGTGTCAGGTGGCGGCTCTGGGGGGGCCATCCCCACCGCCACTGCGGGAACGAGCAAAGCTCTCTCCACCACCAACTGGTTCACCACAGAGATTCAGCAAATGATGTGAGTACAATCCAACTAGCAAAGAACAAGCCCTTGTCTGCTGTATCAGTCCTAAGGAGTGTGGGATGTGTGGCGTGGAGAGTACATGGCTATGTTTGTAAAGTGGCTGTTGTTTTTTCTTGTGTGTGTGTGTGTGTGTGTGTGTGTGTGTGTGTGTGTGTGTGTGTGTGTGTGACAAAGAAATGCAGCATGTTTTGTTGAACCGTCTTGTGCATAAATGTGAAGCTGTGATCAGTGTTTGCATGGGGAATTTTGTCCATGTAGCGTGTCAAAGTTGCTGTGCACAGTTGCCTGCAATTCAATATACATGATCTTCGACGCCCACATTAGGTCAGAATCAAGCTTTTCAAGCTTCAGTGTTGAACAGTCAGTCGAATAAATAAACTATTGCAAAGGACATTGGCATGAAGACCAAGCATTCACAGGGTCTGAGCATGCAGAATTTCAATCAGAGCTAGCTCAGCCTGTTGATGCAGAGTTTAGAACTGTTTCTTGGTGTGTGTGTGTGTGTGTGTGTGTGTGTGTGTGTGTGTGTGTGTGTGTGTGTGTGTGATACTGACACTTAGAAGCACACATGTGCTGTTCCGCTGTTCTAAACCGATTTGCAGAGTTGTGCATCTTTGCACTGGTTAACATGGTGAGTGTGAGACAATTGCATACATCCTTTTTGGTACTTATGAGCACTTCTGAATGAGTGTGACATTGTGTCTGTAATTCGCCTGTGTACTTGTGCTGGTGTGTGTTGTGTGTGGGGGGGGGGGGGGGGGGTAGGAGAGAGAGAAAGAGCCTGTGTGTATTGCCAAATTTTGGTTAGATTCAAAGTTACAAATAATGACATAGATCAATGATCACAAATTTTCATAGAGCACAACAGCAGCAATTTAATTTTTGTGAAGCAAAGCACATGAATCGGTTCCAGTTCCAGTTGATGACAAATCAGCATTTCTTTGACACATTTTACAAGCAAATCCATGGGTTCGTGTGAAGGAGGAATGTGTGTGGCATGTGTGTGTGTTGTGTGTGTGTGTGTGTGTGTGTGTGTGTGTGTGTGTGTGTGTGTGTGCGTGCGTGCGTGCTTGCATGCGAGCGTGTGTGCGTGCGTGCGTTGTGTTTGTGTGGTGTGTGTGTGTGCGCACGCGCATATTTGTCTGAATGTTCTTTGTAGTAGTAGGGCTTGGAACTTCAGTTTCTTTCATATTGATGAAACAAATCGATATTTCTTTGACACATTTTACTGGCAAACCTATGGGTTTGTGTGAATGGGGAATGTGTGTGTGTGTGTGTGTGTGTGTGTGTGTGTGTGTGTGTGTGTGTGTGTGTTTGTGCGTGCATGCACATATTTGTGTGAAAGGTCTTTATAGTGGTAGGGTTTGGAACTTGAGTTTCTTTCATATTGATGAAACAAAGTTGAATTAGTAAGGTTACACAGACCTTGTCAACAGTTACTCTCAATTTCTGTTTACATTCACAAAACATAGGAATAAACATTAGTCGACAACAATCACTTTTGTTTCTTTTTAATTAATGCATCATCTTTCAGCCTCATTCAACACTGCAGCGTGCATAAATGATATGTGTGTGTGTGTGCTTGCGTCTGTGTGTGTGTGTGTGTGTGTGCTTGTGTCTGTGTGTGTGTATGTCTCTGTTTGTGTCCTTTATCTCTCCTGCCTTCTGTGAACCTCCCGTCCACCCACTTCACACCCACATATGTTTTAGGTCTTTTTTCTTTTATTTTAGTTTGAAATCAATTTTATAAAATCATACAAGCAAAGCCCAGCAACAAATATGATAATGAACGAAAGGTAAGACTTTTTTTCAACAAAACATAAACATAGTCTTGTGCTATTTACAAGACAATAAAAAATATAATGATATAAACAAATAGGGCGTAAAGATTGTTGTTGACAAGGGTTTTATCTGTAACACCCTGGACTGCTAAGGTGGGTGAGGGAGAGGAGATCCAAGAAGGAGCAAGAGAGGACAAAGGGAGGGTAAGGGAAGGCTGTGCATCAAGTAGGGGGGGGCAAGCAAGTCCCATTCTTAAGTGTGACTGAACAGAGATTGAGCAGGGTATGAGAGATAGGGATGGGAAAAGGAAGAGTGGGGTGTGAAGAGGGGAGAGGGTGATAAATGGACAGTCTTTACATTCAGTTTTGTTTGTGTTTGTTTGTTTGAATCAGTGATTTGGTTGGTTTGTTGGCCCATAGCTATCCAGTCTCGACAAAAGAATGTTTATTGTTATAATCTCAGTTTGGAAATACTGCATAGAGTGTGATAGTTTACAGTGACACTATGTGTTGACGTAGAAGAACGCTGAAAGAGAACTTCATTTCCTGACCGATTTCACTGCTGGTTAAACTGCACTGGCCCTCTGTGATGTTTACACTCGATTAAACCCGAATGTCCGGGCTCAAACAATTAACTTGGTCTCCTTTTTCATTGTGTTACTTCGCTCAGTTTACATTGTGTAGTGGTGTGAATTGGTCTGCCCACCCACAGTTTGTATGACATCATCAGTTGTTGTGCTGTTTCCCACGTCATAGATGATGTTGGATTCATTGGAGCGTCTGTTGGTCCTGGCTCACCCACCATGAGGGGGGTGAATGGCCGCAGATTCTGCTTGGTTGAATATCATGCCCCGGGCATCTACAGTGAGCGTACAGTACCCACACTATTTTCGGGACTGTCTTTACCACGGTTTTGTGCCGCACACACAGGATGGGTACTCTGTGGGTTTGGTTTTTTTGTTTGCTTCCTCTACCAGGGCAGTTACGTTTTCACCTGTGTCTTTAGTTATCTATTTATCAACAGGATGATGCAAAAACCATTAATTGATTTCAACTGAACTTAGCGGAACAATGGAAAGTGGCCCAAGGACAAAAGAAACACATTAAAAAAATTTTCTGTAACATGGCAAGATAGGGAATTTTTTTTTCTTCTAAATATGAGATAGTTCATTTGTCAACAGTTTTCTGTGTTTGTCATGAGAGAATGAGTGGACCTCAATGAAAAAGAAGAGCTTATTGGAGGACTAATATTTGTATGAACTTGTGAGATTTCCACATCAAACAGTGGATCCAGGATCAGTTTGACTAGGGTGGAGGTCTGCCTTCTCCCAAGTCACAACAAGGGCCTTTCTAACTTTAGAACATATTTTATTCTTTGCATTGTTTCTATTTCCAGATGTTTTTGTGTAACGGCTTTTATTTTAAATCTGTGTGTGTATGCAAGTGTTTCAAACAAGAGCTTTGTGTCATGTCTGGTTAATTTATGTATTTGCTGTGCTAGTCACGTTACTTTCTTGTGGGGAAAAATTTGGTACCAGGGGCGAAATTATTTGAATCATTGTGCAACTCTGTCACACTTTGTGTGTGTGTGTAATGTGTGTGTGTGTGTGTGTGGTTACATGGAAGTTGGAAATGAGCGAGGGAAAACAAGGGGTAGGGAAATATGGAGGGGAATTGGGTGGGGGTGGGGGTGTGTAGTGGTGGCTGTGAAAGATAGTAAGAATTTGAAATTAGCAAAATCTAAACCAACCAAATGTGACGGCCGGTCACAGAGACTTGAGTGTTAATCTGTAGAGCTAAGGGCAGACCTGCTCTGTCATGAAGCGGAAATGGGCAGTTGAAAGAAAACATGTGACTCTAAAACATCCATACCATCGCCACTTTCTTTCTTTCTTTCTGCGTACGCAGGTTGATACTCCTTCGGACACTCCCTGTATAGCCAGGCAGTGAGTTTTGTGTGTATGACCCTTTTTTATCCCGCCATTAAGGCAGCCATACTCCATCTTCGGGGAAGGTGCATGCTATGTGCAGGGTTCACAGCGTTTGGGAAAGTTTGGGAAGGTTTGGGGAAAAAAGATGTTATTTTCCAGGCCCTGGAAAGTCTTTGAAAAATAAGAAAACATGAATATGGTTTGTGAAAGTTTGTGAATTTGGATTTAAATCACCAATATAAGAAATCCACTTAGAAAACAAACGGGGACCATGAAATTTTAACATATAAGAGGAAATAACTATAAAATAAAATAAATGCGATAGGATGAACCGCAGCGAATTGAGCAGAAACGAACTTTCGATTTCTAGCGTAACGCGAGTTACTTCCCTTGGAATATCCCGGTCTCTCCGAGAAATCAAAATGCCGGGCCAATGCGTTTTCAGCGAGCTTTGGCTAAAAAATCCGTGTTATAAACGATGGCTGCGGAAAAATGCTGGCAACAAGCGTCTGCGTACTGTGCAGCATACAGAAAAAACATCGATATAGGATCGATGGGTGAAGGAGCCCTCATCAGCCATAATGGCGGTAAGTTAATACAAAGCTACTGGTCCTGATGGCATTCCTGCAAGCTCTTAGAATTATGTGCCAATGAATTGACTGGGTATACCAACTACTTTTCCAAACTTCACTGGACCAGGGAGTAATACCTGATGAGTGGCGAGATGCTAGCATTGTCCCTTTATTTTAAAAGGGTGACAAAACAAAAGCAGAGAACTATAGACCTATATCTCTTACACCCATATCAGCAAAATTACTTGAACACATAATATATAGTAGCATAATGGACCATCTTGACAAATATGACTTCTTAAATAACACCCAGTATGGTTTTAGACAGCGAAGGAGTTGTGAGACTCAGCTTATAACAACTCTCAATGATTTTAATAACTGTCTTAACAACAGACAGCAAATAGATGCAATTTTATTAGACTTTTCTAAAGCCTTTGATAAGGTTGACCATGAGGACCTGCTGCTTAAATTAGAACTCATCAGTATTGGCGGTTCTTTGCTAAAATGGTCTAGATCATTCCTTGTTGGGAGAACGCAGAAAGTTGTTGTGGAAGGGTTGTCATCCCATTGTAAACTAGTCCGTCAGGTTGTACCACAGGGAACTGTTCTGGGGCCCTTTTTTTTTTAAATTTTTTTTATATGAATGACATAAGTAGAAATCTTTCTCCTGGAACTACTATAAGGGTTTTTGCAGATGACAGCTTAGTATATAGAACAATCAGAAGCAAGAATGATATACGCATTCTACAAGAAGATCTAAACGCTTTACAAGAGTGGGAAAGAACTTGGAAAATGGAATTTCATCCCCAGAAGTGCCAAGTGTTGCGTATATGTAATAAACGCTCACCAACTAGATCAGAATATTCTATTCACAATACTATTCTTAAAGAAACCAATGCTGCAAAATATTTGGGCGTGATTATAGATAGTCGTCTCAAATGGAAAGAACATTACAATTTAGTATGTAAGAAAGCAAACAACATCTTAGCTTTCATATACAGGAATATCAATGACTGCCCCCAAAAGGTTAAGGACGACTGCTACAAAACACTGGATAGACCAGTACTGGAATATGGTTGCTCAGTTTAGGATCCTTACCATCTAAAGGACATTGATAACCTCGAAAGATTCAGAAGAGAGCAGCACGGTTCGTAACAGGGAACCATATCAGAGAGAAAGGGAATACTAGGAAGAACATGAGGAAATTAGAATGGAAACCCTTAGAAGAGAGAAGAACTTTTATCATACTTAATACCTTCTTCAAAGGCAGAGCTAAACTAATTGATATCCCAATGGAACAACTAGTATTGAATAAAAGTAACACCAGGAGTGGCGGTCAATCTTATGCCATACCTGCATCAAATATTGACAGCCATTTACATTCATTTTTATCCTAGTTCTGTACGGCTGTGGAACTCGCTGCCGGGTGCCATCAAGATTGCCACAAATGCATTCTCATTTAAAAATCAAATTGATACGACAGTCTTGAGATCTGCATATTGACTGATTTTTCTATTTTAACTTCCCCAGATATTTTATGGTTACCTGGGCCTGAATCTGGCCATTGCTTTTAACTTTTTGAATATCGTGTCGACCCCTTGTTGCCAAAATTTTGCTCTAGGGCCAAGAGGCTGAGTCGTACTTTATTTTATTTTGTTTTATTTTATTTTTTAACATGCGCGCTGGTGACCTACTCTTTTTGAGTGAACCAGTCTTTCAGGAAGAAGAAGAGAAGAAGAAGTGTTCCATCGTGCGGGATCACAGGTCACATTCTCTTGGCCACAGGAAGAAAAATGAGACGAAGATGATTTTTGTGAACCTTTTGTTTCAGTAGTTAGCCAAGCTATCCAAACGCTCTCCCACCAGCCATACCTCAACCTTGTTTTTTTTTTTCGTTGTTCAGGTTGACGTTTTTGCCCATTAAAAAAAGAAAGGAAAAATGTGTGGCTGTGAATGAGTTAGACAAGGTCATTGCTGAAAAAACTGGAGGAAAGTAGAGCCAAAAATTCTGCTACCCATGTTTTGAAATATGTGTGTCAGTTCTTCTGCATTTAATTTTGGAATTGACAGTTGTAATTTTTATGACATCTAGGACAGAATCCAATGATTCGTTTTTCAAACAACGGCAGTGCATTGTGGCTGGAAAAAAAGGAATATAATAGTCAACATTTTCTTTGGGTCATTGTGAACAGACAGTGATAAGCCAGAAGATTAGTGTGATAACGAGGAACTGTTCTATTAAAAGGTAATCTGTCTGTCTTTTGTGTGTGTGTGTGTTTGTGCTTATTTACGTGTCCCTTTTATCTACTTAATTTCAGTTTTAGGGCCGTTTAAAGGTCTTTGAAAAATCCAGAAAGTGGTTTTGAAAGTTTGGGAAAAGTTTGGGAATTTTGGGATGCTCTTAGGCTATGAACCCTGTATGTGTCACGTGTCATCCATACCAACGGCCAAACTGGCCTTCTCTTCCGAAAGTTGGTGATGGGATTTTACGTGTGTGCAAGATGTTATGCGTGCGTTCACACACGGAACCTCGGTTTATAGTCTCATTCGAAGGACTATATGGGGAATGGAGTCAGAACCAATGTTAACTCCGAGGGAAAAATCCCCCTATACCGAAATTCGAACCCGCAACCCCAGGATCACGAGTCCGGCGCTCTACCAACTGAGCTATCCGGCCCCCCCATCGCCACTGACTAAAAACAAGGATTGTGGCATAGATTAACGTTGGTTTGTTAACATAATAACAACATAACATTAACAGTCTGAAGCTTATAGGACTTTAAAAAGAAAAGAAGAAAAAATGTGCAATCCACAATGTACACACAGAATCGTGTTCAGATGGAGAAGCCTCTGTTAATGCATCAGCAGAACTTGGCGCTGAAGAACCCACTGCCTGTAACATTTTTATTTTATTTTATAAGAACATAACCTTGCACAGTAAAATGTAATTTTATAAACACAGAAACTTGTTCAGATGAATCCTCCTACCCATAACACAAGAACTAGAGCTATTACAATGATTCATTTGCCCACAATGCAAACATAGAGCTCGAACAGAACCCACTTCCGATAATGTAAACAGAATGTTATGCAGAAGAATCCTATGCCTGTAAATGTAATGTAAGCACAAAACCTTGTGCATAAGAATCCTCTGACCTAGATGTAAAAACAGTAAGTACAGAACCTTCACACACACACACACACACACACACACACACACACACACACACACACACACACACACACACACTCTCTCTCTCTGCTCTTAATGATACCAAAAAAGAACCTTTTCTAGACTGTAAAAATTCCAAAACCTACGTGGAGGGTATGTTTGTTATTTCTGGCGTAGGTAGTGGTGGTGGTGTTTTGTTTTGAGAAGCACATTGGAATTTCACGAAGATGATGATTATATTGTATATGTGGACTTACGTATGGCAGTAGTTGATAGGTCGGACATTCTGTTATTCATTTTATTTATCTGTTTGCTTGAAAGCATGAGTTTTACCATTCACATATGGAAAAATAATCTGTGATTAGCCCAGCTCAGTACATTGAATTTCTGGCTTCGCACATGCTTCACAGAGCATGTCAGTTTATCTGACAGACTTTAAGAGCAGAAAATTACAGGAATTGTGTCAGAATGCATTTGAAAAGACCCTATTGATCATCCAGAAGCTTGCAGAATTAAAAAAAAAAGTGTTCGCAACAGTGCTCAGGGTGCCGTATGGAGCTGTATTTACAAAGCGCATAGAAACTCTTAGGAATAAGGGACCTTCCCTGAATGATGGGAATTATAGTGGTTTAGTGGCCGCTTCAGCATGATGAGGAAAACTTGAGTTCTGAGCAGTTCAGGTGGTTTAGCACCACGTATTTGGGATGAACAAATAATTCAGACATGAGACTTCCTGTTTTAATCAGAATTTGTGTGTGTGTGTGTGTGTGTGTGTGTGGTGTGTGTGTGTTGTGTGTGTGGTGTGTTTATTTTAAAAGGTGTCTATGGTCTTTTCGGAGATTTGCATGAATCTGCTGAAAAAAAGGGCAGCAAAAGGTGGAAATAATAAATAAGGCATTTGGGGATCATCAGTCATATCACCATCAGTGGGAGTGGACAATAAACCTGAAAGCCCCCCCCCCCCCCCCCTTCCCGCCTCGCTCATCCCTAGAGTGTAATGAATTCAGGGTCATTGAAGCTTTTCAGAAACTTTTTTTTTCCCTGCTACATATAACACAGACGAAGATTGTATTTCGTTTATAATACGTGCACAAACGAAGGTTGTTCTTACTGTAACTTTATGATGATAAAGTTTTCTCTGTCGCCAGATCTTTGTAAAAGTTTTCTATGTCGCCAGATATACCAAGATCTTTGTGCGCAGATACATAATTATAAGGTTTTACTCCAGCTCATGAGTTTCAACTCTTCATGAACGGAGAGAACCTTGA
>CM031607.1:36494410-36499696 GCA_018398815.1 Conus ventricosus | reverse complement strand
TCAAGGGTCAAGCGCGGGCAAGCACTGAAGACAGTGTTGGAAAGCCTAGGTTCCCGTCCCATCTTGAAGCACCAGATATGTCCAAACCATTTTTGTGGCGACAGATGCATCAGGTGGGGGATAGGTGCAGAAAATTGTTCCCAGGACATGAAGGGGTCGAGTTTCCTGTGAGATATGCTAGCAGGAATTGACAAAGTGTGAAGAAGGTACGCAACGGTGGAGAAGGAGTGTTTAGCTGTTGTGTGGGCCGTGCAGAAGTTCCACAAATACTTGTATGGGAAAGGGTTCGTGATAGAGACAGATCACCAACCACTCAAATTCCTGCAGGAGGCACAGCTAAAAAAACAGCGGGTTTCCCTGCGTTGGGCAAGGGCATTGCACCCCTACAGTACCGAGTGCAGTACATTCCCGTCGACAGAATGTCGGAGCTGACTATTTAAGCCGTGTAGTCTACAAGCTGCAATTTCAGAGGAAGTCATCAAAATCCGGGGTGCATTGTTGATAATATGTGTTGATTCCAGTTATGTTGATTGATATGGTTCATTCCCATTGCTATGTTCATATTTTTTGTGTGTGAGACTTTTTTCATATTTTCTTTGTGAGACTTGTTCATGTGAATGTAGTTTTTGTTTGGGAGCATAAAGTCGCTTGTTAGTGATGCATTATTTGCAATAAGTGGGATGGAGATTCCTCAGTGAATGTCATGGTCGTGATCATATTTTTATTGTGCTTTTCATAAGATTGTGAAAGAAGATATGGCGAATCCCCCAGGTAGGGGAATTGAAATAAGTGCGCACGAGGTCGTTAAAAATGAGTTGAAATAACGCAGAGCGCACGTCAATGATAACTCATTGGAGTGGTATTCACTAATGGAAATATTTTAAAATTTTAAATAAACCGTTGGTTTAAGTATTTTTCAAACTTTGTGCGTGTAGCTGTGTGTCAGCAAATTCGGTTGTTGTCTTTTTTTTTGTACCTTTTTTTTTGAGACAATGCGAGCATGGTCTTTTGCAAGGGGAAATTTGTCACGGACAAAAAAAGGAAACAACCCAACTTGGGGGGTCCCCCAACCAATTTGTCTGGACATAAGTCCAAACGCAGACCCATCTTGGCGCCACGTAGACCCGGGCCCATGGTTCGGATCCGGCCAATTAAGCTTAGTGGAGAGGTTTCACCGAGACGGTCCGACCCACCCAGACTGACTAAGCCGTTTTGACCGACGCCTCGATGTCTAGCGAGACGAGTCGCAGAGCCGAGCTCAGGCCTCATCTAGCCACTTTGTGGAACCAGCGTCATTGTTAATCAGACGTCGTGGCGCCCACCCAGACTCAGCTAGCCACTTTACACTGACCAGTGTCCACGACTTAAGCCACACGGCGCCAGTCAAGTAGGAAAGGGGGGAAGGTAGTGTGTGGTGGGGGTGAAATCTAGCTAATCAATTAAATGACCAATTGACCACCACAGAGAGTAAGGTGTGTAGGCGTGACTGTCATGATTTGAATATCCAATGAAATTAGAGGGAGATAACTTCGGGTGTCAGGGCGGTAAAAATACTGACCAATGGTACTCGCCCTTTTTGGACAGATCGGAACGAATAAAGGAATGGGGGAGGGAGAGAACGGGAACGAGGGAGGAAAACGAACAGACAGAGAGAGAGAGGGAGAAGTTCGGGGAAGTAGGCTCTCGCCTACAGGAAGGCAGGGAGATGAGAACGAACAGGGAGAACGAGGGGGAGAACGAACAGAGAGAGAGAGAGAGAGAGGTTCTGAGTGGAGCTCTGCAGGAGAGAAGGGCAGAGAGAGAGAGAGATGAGGGGAGAGAGAAGAGAACCAAGTTGAGAGATTAGCATGAGATAGTCTGCAGAGGAAGGACTGAGGAGAGATGTGGAGAGAGAGAGAGAGTTGCTAATTAATGAAGAAGAAAAGAAAGAAAAGAAAAAAGAAAAGAAAAGCAACCATGTCCATTTGATAAGAGCAGACTAGAAGAGAGAGAGAGAGAGTGCAATGCTTAATGCAGGAAGAAAGAAAGGAGAACAGATCGATGTTGATAGTCACTGTTCTAACCTAACCGGGGGTTCGACCTCATAACCTGGCAGCGTCACTTCGCCAAGCAGAACCACAGACCAACGCCAACAGTCTCACCTGACCAGGCGCCATCAGACCAAAACCAGTGCCAGCAGTTGTGTCGTGTTGTGAAAGTGACAGTGAAAAGAAAAAGAAAAGAAAAGAAAAGACAGTGATTCGTGAATAGTTAAGATCACCTGGCCAGGTAAAGTAGAAATCTATTTATACCCGGGTTAGTCAATGATGTTTTAGATAAATGATTTTGTGAAGTTCAGGAAAGAGAGAATGTTTTATTTTGGTTTGATTCCATATGCATTGATGTTTCGTTCTATGATCATGTGTAGTAAAGTTATAGACTTTACTAGTGGTTTGATGTGACGAATGCATGATATATGAATGAGATTGTAAGCAAGCTGTGAGTGTGTTTGGGCTGTGCGCTAGTCCTTCCTCCACTGACATTACACCGAGTTGACACTTTTAACTTTTTGAATATCGTGTGCGACCCCTTGTTGCCAAATTTTGCTCTAGGGGCCAAGAGGCTGAGTCGTACTTTATTTTATTTTGTTTTATTTTATTTTTTAACATGCGCGCTGGTGACCTACTCTTTTTTGAGTGAAACCAGTCTTTCAGGAAGAGAAGAGAGAAGAAGTGTTCCATCGTGCGGGATCACAGGTCACATTCTCTTGCCACAGGAAGAAAAATGAGACGAAGATGATTTTTGGTGAACCTTTTGTTTCAGTAGTTAGCCAAGCTATCCAAACGCTCTCCCACCAGCCATACCTCAACCTTGTTTTTTTTTCGTTGTTCAGGTTGACGTTTTTTGCCCATTAAAAAAAGAAAGGAAAAATGTGTGGCTGTGAAATGAGTTAGACAAGGTCATTGCTGAAAAAACTGGAGGAAAGTAGAGCCAAAAATTCTGCTACCCATGTTTTGAATATGTGTGTCAGTTCTTCTGCATTTAATTTTTGGAATTGACAGTTGTAATTTTTATGACATCTAGGACAGAATCCAATGATTCGTTTTTCAAACAACGGCAGTGCATTGTGGCTGGAAAAAAGGAATATAATAGTCAACATTTTCTTTGGGTCATTGTGAACAGACAGTGATAAGGCCAGAAGATTAGTGTGATAACGAGGAACTGTTCTATTAAAAGGTAATCTGTCTGTCTTTTGTGTGTGTGTGTGTTTGTGCTTATTTACGTGTCCCTTTTATCTACTTAATTTCAGTTTTAGGGCCGTTTAAAGGTCTTTGAAAAATCCAGAAAGTGGTTTTGAAAGTTTGGGAAAAGTTTGGGAATTTTGGGATGCTCTTAGGCTATGAACCCTGTGTGGGAGGTCTGTGAGATTGCGCAGAACAAGGCAGTTCTAGTATGAAGGAGTCATGACAAAAGGAAAGTGAGAGGGAGAGACTGAGACAGGACTATCTCTGTGGAATCTGCCCTTATCAGGCAGGGGAATCTGCAGTCGCATAATGAAGGCAGGTGAATGGAATAGTGTGACGCTTAACAACCACCCCCCCCCCCCCCCCCCCCCCCCCTTCCGCGCTTTTTTCTTTTTCTCTTTTTGTTGTTGTTGTTGTTGATACGATTGATAACATGCCACGTTCTGGTTGCAGTTTCGCAACTAGGTAGTGAAACTGTACACACTGTCTACAGTGAACACCAGCTGTCCATTGTTTGTTTGCCCAAGTGGCATCTGTTGTTATTATTATTACTATCATTATTATTGTTATTGCGTTGCCTTGAACTGTTTCACGTATGTAAAATCAAATTGCTTTTCATAACATGGGATTGAAAAATTAAGGAAAAATGCTTGGCGCGTTTTGCGCAGGCTGGTTTTACGTGCCTGAAGCAGCTGATTAATCATGATGCATGGTTGATGTATATGATCCGCAGATATCTATGTATCTGATCTATCTGTCGATCTATACATCTGAATCTAGGTGTTTATATATCTATCTATCTGTTCAGGTGGCTTTTGCTGCAGCAGCCAGACCTGCTAAAATTAAACAATTAGGATTTTAGTTTGTTTTGAAATCAGAGGTGTACATTTAAATGACTGATAATTAAAATATAGCAATCCTTGTTCATTTTGTGGAGCAGTTAAGAACTCAGAAAGTTGTAGGCTGAAGACCTGAATTATGGGCTAATGCGTAACATGACGTTGGCCACTGATGCCAATTTAGGCGTCGCCGAAGCTTCCCCCTGTCCCCACCCTTTCCTACCCCCCTTCCCCCCGTACCCCTCCTTCTGCCCATCCCGTCTCTCAGAGGAAAGATGGACCATGCTAACCTTGCCTCCATCAACGGCCCACAGTGGAGGAGGTCATGCTCAGAACAGTAGGCCTCAGAACGGTGGGCCTTCATGCATTGACCTGGATGGGGATGACAGCACCATTCCTTTCTGTCGGTCAGAGGAACGGCCTCTCTAACAGGATGACGCAGTGACTGGAAACCATCGTGGATAGTGTCTGAAGACCGGGAGGAGGGAGGGAGGGGGGGGGGGGGGGGGGGACGGTTTGGCTCGGGGTAGGGATTTTACTGTCTGATCGACTGTCGGCGTTCAGAATGTTCAAACTGGAGCGGAGTACGTCCAGGTATTGGGTGTCCGTTAGACTGCGACGGTAGGCCTTTGCTGTGCCTTTCTCACTCGATATGTTTCTGTCTGTGTCGGTCTCCTGTGTTTGAACCATGCACAACATGATGTGGAACACTAGTCTGTCTGTGCCTGAGCAAAGCAGACATTTTGACATGAGAAAACGTTGAATATACGTTGTCTTCTGTTTATGCAGACAATTTGATTTTAATCGTCTGCCGTTTTGTACGATTTATGAAAAAAAGGAAGAACATGAGGCCGTAGGGTTGGGACGGGAATGGGGCGGGGAGATAATCAAATAAATGCAGCATTAATGCATTTCTTCTGCAACAAGGACGGGGAGGGAATGGACCTCGGGACCAAGGAAAAGACGTGTGTGGAGATTTTCCATCTGCAACCCAGCGGTTGGAGGAGGGCCGGAGCGCCTCGAACCTCCCTCCCCCCCCCCCCCCCCCCACTCCTTCCCCCTCCCCGGGGACTTGGTGCCGTCTTAGGCCGTCCGTGGCAGGATGGGGGAGAGAGATGGCAGGCGCTGATTCCTCCGCTCTTTTGTCAGGCCGGTCCCAGGTTCCCGGCCACGCTTCATTGGGCACAGCTGATGAGAGGCTTGAGGCTTTGCCGCTTGCCCTG
>CM031607.1:36474410-36489410 GCA_018398815.1 Conus ventricosus | reverse complement strand
TCTTTCTTTAGTAACAGGGTGAAGTCTGATATTTTTGATAGGCTGATTACTTTGAAGGTCGTTGCGCCTTGGGAAAGTTGGTGGCTTGATGAGTCGAGCTGGATCGTGCTCATTACTCTGCGCAACTCTCCCCCCCCCTCTCTCTCTCTCCTCTCTCTCTCTTCTCTCTCACACACACACACACACACACACACACACACACACACACACACACACACACACACACGTGCGAGCGCGCGCACACACGCTCTTTTTGTGTGTGTGTTTCATTTGAAAGTTGTTACCCACGTGTGTATACTTCTCTCTCTCTCTCTCTCTCTCTCTCTCTCTCTCTCTCTCTCTCTCTCCTCTTCTCTCCTCTCTCCTCTCTCATTCTCTCTCTCTCTTCTCTCTCCTCCGCGTCCCCGTTCCCCACATCCCCATCCCCACCCCCGGTAGTTTTGATTCCTCCTCCCTTCTCCCTCCACACCCGCTCTCTGTCTCTCATCTTTTCGCCTCCTTCTTTCTTTCCTCCTTTTTTTTTTAATCTCTCTCTCTCTCTCTCCCTGTATTGTATCCGTTATCATGCTCTGCCCTCTATCTGGCCGATTGTGTTTCCTCCATTGGTTTCATTGTTGTGAAATCTTGACGCAAGCGGTATTTTGTTTCCAGGCTTAATCTTGTCGTCTTTCCATCAACAAGGGATTCTTTGTCGTGTAATCAGGGATGAGGGGTTGGGGGTGGGCAGTATTATCTGCTCGTCCCCGTGCTTCCGCGGGATCGGTTTTCTACGGCTCGGGGTTGGCAGATGGATTCTGACAAGCTGTTTCTTTTTTTTCTTTTTTTTTTCTTTTTTCTTTTGTTAATAATAATGATTATTAGTTTTTCCCCCTTTGTGAAAGGTAATCCTATTCTCGGCGTTTGTTTCTTCCTGGCGTTGTTTCCCCCGCCACGTCGCTTCGCTTTTCTTCATAGGTTTGTAGCGCGTCGCAGATGTCACCGCTTCTTGTACAGCTCATGGCTGTGTGTGTGTGTGTGTGTGTGCGTGTGGTGTGCTGCGCGCGCGCGGGCGGCGCGCGTGTGTGTGTGTGTGTAATGTGCATAATGTAATTCACATTTCTATAAATTACATTGTTTCGTGTCTTTTTGTGATGCATAGTACGATTCTAGTTCACTATTAATTCTGAGAATGGCGGGGTTCATACCGGTCCTTAAAGCTAGCAAAAGTCTTGGGTGAAGTGAAAGGCCCCTTATCAGGACTTTAAAGGTGCTTAAAAATCGGCACAGCCTCCCCAAATGAAAAAAAAAAGCCAAACAACCAACAAAAAAAACAAAAGTGTCAACTTCAATCTATTTTTAAGTCTGCAGAAATGTTAACTGTGTTCTGCACACACACACACACACAACACACACGCACGCACGCACGCACGCGCGCACGCACGCACGCACGCACGCACGCACACACACACACACACACACACACACACACACACACACACACACACACACACACAGGGAGGCAGGGAGGGAGGGAGCGAGGAAGAGAGTGAGAGAGACACAGAGAGAGAAAGACATAGAGAAAGGCAAACGAGAGAGCCTGATGGGGGTGATGGTCCCAAAATGATTGCGGACAAGTCACCGGTCGCTTACCGCTTGAATTATTTTCCTTTGCGCCCATATCACACCGTTTACTTTCTTTTTGAAGAGGGAAGAGGATAGGTGTGCGGGGGGGGGGGGGGGGGGGATGTTAGCAACACATTGTGCTAAGCGGACGTGTGAAAAGCCGATGTCTTTTTAACAACAGTTAAACGAAAGACATGGTTGTTTCCTTCCTCAGGAGCACGCGCGCAGCGCGCGCACACACACCACCACGCACACGCACGCACGCACTGACAAGAGATGCTGTGCCTGCTTACTTCTTAGTGACGTCAATGCCGGAGTTCAAATCGACCACGAACTGTGCCTCGAACTATGGGAGCAAAAGTTACCCCACTTGTTTGCAATTTATTGTTTACTGTTCCCTGCCTCATTTCATTTTCTTTTCTTTTTTTGTTGTTGAAATCTTGGCAAGCATGGAACAAATAACTTCCATAAGCATTTTAACCGATGTGAGGAGGGGGTGAATGGTGAGATTTTCTTCCCGGACTTAAGGATGAAGAAGAGTAATGGCGAGATTGACGTAAACGTACTGTCAGCGGATGGTTCTTGAGAACACCGTGCTGACGGATCAGGAGTCCCTACGTTTGTTTGTCAGTTCATACATGCACGTATTGTCGCAATTAGAAGGTGAAAGAAAATATGCTTGATAAAAAAAAAAGTAGGTTCAGGGTTGTGTGTCGATTTCTGCTGTCGTTTGGCTTGATAAAAAAAAGTAGGTTCAGGGGTGTGGGTGGGGTGTCGATTTTCTGCTGATCGTTTGGTCTTCTGTGCCAAGTTCTCGGACTACATCGCTCGCCGGTTGTCACGTGACACATGTGATGTCAAAAAGGAACCTGGGATTGAATGATACAAAATTTGGTGAGATCGCTGCCGTAGCTGAGGTGAGGCACAGTTCGTGGTCGATTTGAACTCCGGCATTGACGTTACTAAAAAGAAGTAAGCAGACACGGCATCTCTTGTCAGTCCAGACAGCAAATGGTGACAACCTGGGTAGTTTGTTTTTGTTTTTTCTCGAACTGAACTTTTGTGGTGAAGAGGAAAACAAAGCCAACATGTGTTAAAAGAAAATGGCATTATTTTTAGTTGGCGTTCAAACAAAGTTTAATTAGATCTGATATTTTCCATTGAAGGATCTTAAAGATTTAAAGTTTTCATTCACATAAAGGCTGACAGGGATGAGGGGAATAACCATTCTAAGAGAAGGATGGAAGGGGCGGGGGTGGGGTGATGGGGGGGGGGAGGTGGGGTTTGGGGAGTTTATCTCACGTCACACTGTTACCACCAGAACGACAACACGTGAAGATGAGCAGTGAACATGGCAGTATTAAATCTGAGTGCCAGGGTGGTTCGAACTTGCAATGTCTGCCAGCGAACTCAGACAGCTAAGCACCCGGACCCTTGAGGACTTGGAAGGTCGTTAGAGTATACAGGGGGCCGGTCCTCGCTGTAGTGGTTGAGGGGAAAACACGAACGACGAAAAATAAACACGCGAATGATACACGTCAAAAAGTGCAGACGTACAGCGTCAACAGGCGCGAAATTTTCTTCGTCAGTACAACATATACCATGTTCTGCGTGATTCACCGGACTGAAGTATCTTGTAAAACTCGCCTGCGCAGAAAATTTTCTTTACTTTATGCTTGAATGCTTTATGTTTTAATCTGATGGTAATATAATGCCCTCTTCTCTCGTTGGCGCATTCTGATATTTGACGCACCGAAGAATGTGTATGGGAGGAAGGTCTGCTGCGAAAGGAATCGTTTCCTCTGTGCACAGCGATTCCTCTGCACACAACGCATCGCTCAAATTATCCATGGTGTGCGACAGCTTTGAAATACAAAGGCGCATGACTTTGATTGAGAGTTTTAAAAAAAAAAAAAAGAAGAAGAAGAAGAAGAAGAAAGAAAGGAAGAAAAGAAACAGGACCTCACTTCAATTTTTGTTTTAATTCGCGCTTTATGACGATTCAGACTTGCGCTCTTCGACGTGCGCTCGGTCTTAAAGAAGTTAGCGCTTTTCGGATGCACCCGGTGTCTAGAATAAGGCTGGTACGTAACTAACTAATCCTGTCAAGGGGAGACGTGATTGTTTTAATCCGAGGAACAGATGGTTACTGGGTCATAAGCAGCGATTGGGACGGATCGCGGAGGGAAGAAGATCCCGCCAGAGGAGGAAGGCGGTGAATGGGAGGGGGGTAAAGGCTGGGAAGGGGGGGGGGGAGCGGCCACAGAGGGAGGGGGACATTGGGATGAATCCCCCCCCCCCTTACTTTAGAGATGAATCGCGTGGAAATTCGTTTCGGGAGGGGTGAGGGTGGGTGAGTAGGATTGTGCAAACTTCAATCAAGCGGCGCGGTGGCTCAAGGCTAGCTGCGGCTACTCGGGAGCAGGGACAGAGGGAGGGACTGGGACGGGACTGTGTGTGTGTGTGTGTGTGGGAGGGGAGGGAGATGGCAGAGGGAGATGATGGGCGGATATGAGGGGGGGGGGGGGATAGTTTGATAAATCAAAGTATGAAAGTGAAGATTAAATTCGCTGTCAGGGCGCTCGAAGCCGTCCCCTACTTGCGGGCGTGTAATCTGGGCGCTGGGCTAGCCCTCCCCACCCACCCCCCCCCCCCACCCCCAACCTCCCTACCCCACCTCACTCCTCTCCCCATCCCTCGCCTTAGTCACCGTGATGGAGTGTGAACTTGTCACTTCCATTTCTCTACCACCCGGCCACCCCGCTCACTCTTCCCTCATCTAACCATCCCCCATCCCCACCCTCCTCTCTGTTCCAATCATCTTTCTGCCACACGCTTCTTCATCTGGGACGGCCCGTCGCTGGCTAGCTATGGGAACGGTTTGGTGTGAGTGGTGGCAGCTCCCATTTCTCTGGTGGTAGGAGATGGACAGAAAGGACATCCAGGGGGTGGGAGGGAAAGGGGCAGGAGGGGGGGTGGAGGAGGCGGGGAAGGGTAAGGAGGGTGGAATAGAAAGATGTGTGCGTGTGCGCGTGTGTATGTTAGTTAAACTGAATGTCAGAGTAGCCCACAGAGAGAGAGAGAGAGAGAGGGGGGGGGGGAGCATATCTTGGTACTTTACACCTTGAGGGGGGGGGGGGGGGGGGGGGGGGGGAGAGAATTGTGTATTTCAGACGTTGAGAGAGTCGGGGCATGTCTGTATGTATCAGATTTGGAGAGAGAAGATGTTTGTGTATTTGAGAGAGAGAGAGAGAGAGGAGAGAGAGGAGAGACAGACAGACAGAGACAGACAGACAGAGAGAAAGAGAGAACATGTCTGAGTACTTGAGACATAGAGAGAGATAGCACGTGTTTGCTCTTCAGACATAGAGAGAGTCAAAACATGTTGGTATGCTTTAGACTTAAAAGACAGTGCATGACCGTACACTTTAGACGTGGAGAGAGAGAGAGAGGAGAGAGAGAGAGAGAGAGAGAGAGAGAGAGAGAGAGAGAGAGAATGCGAATGCGAATATTTATTCAGATTAAGGCCATAGCCCATACTGAAGGGGTGGTACCCGCAATATACACAATATCATTACTGAAATAACGGAAAATGACAAGAGAAAGCAAGTACATATGCATCATACAATGTTATTAGGAATACACAGTACGTAACCTCTTTTGTGCTTCATAAATGTACATAGCAAGGTTAAAGAGAATGACTTCATTTCTTGATGCCAGGAGTAAATTAACTCTGAAAATACAAGGGTCAGAATAAAACTTTGGCTTTATTAATTTTATCCTGAGGTCATGAAAAGCAGGACAGCAAAAAAGGAAATGGATTTCATCTTCCTTGGCCAGGTTTCATAAACGACATGTCAGTTCATTATCACTCACAGCACTGTATCTGAGAGAGAGAGAGAGAGAGAGAGAGAGAGAGAGAGAGAGAGAGAGAGAGAGAGAGAAGAACACTTGTCTGGTTACTTTTAAGAGACACAACACATGTCAAGATATAGTTCAGACATGGAGAGAGACAGCACACGTAAGGATACTTAAACGTGGACATGGAGAGACAATGCATAATGTGTTGTTTAGAACACACAGACATTGCTATTATTATTTTGAATATTTATATTGCGCCTATCCTTGGCTAGAGACCAGGCTCTAAGCGCTTTACAATCCACACTCGTTTACACAAAGGGTTGCATGCGTGGGTAGTGCCAACTGAAGAGTTGCCAACTGGCGCTTCATTCAGTCGTTTCCCTTGTCATCCAGTCAATATCGTTCACTCAGTTTCCTTACTTCCTTCATTCTTTCCATTTCTCACGCAGGATGCATGCTGTGTGTAACGTGTCATCCATACCAACGGCCAAACTTGCCTTCTCTTCCAAAAGTTGGTGATGGGATTTTACGTGTGTGCAAGATGTTAATCGTGCGTTCACACACGGAACCTCGGTTTATTGTCTCATTCGAAGGACTGTATGGGAAATGGAGTCAGAACCAATGTTAACTCCGAGGGAAAAATCCCCCTGTACTGAAACGGCTCGGCGGAGATTAGAACCCGCACCCCAGGATCACCAAGATTACGTGTCCGGCCCTCTACCAGTGAGCTATTCCGGCCCCCATACACAGATACAGAGACGCGCGCGTGCGCGCTCACACACACACACACACACACACACACACACACACACACACACACACACACACACACACACACACACACACACACACACAGCTTTAGTAAAAAGACTGCACGTGTTCGCTTGAGAGAGAAGGAGAGAGAGAGAGGGGGGGGGGGGGGAGTGCAACCGTTCCTGCGGCAGGAGAATAAAGAAACGAAACGGCGCCGCCGCCCCACGCGTCTTAACCGACCCCCCTTTCTTATGTTAATGCCCCTTTTTGTGTGGATTATTCAATCGCTCCTCGGGCCAATGGGGCGCCAGAGCTGGCGGCAGGAGGAGGAAATTTGTCATTTATGCTAATTCCAGAGATGGTTCTTACTGTTTTTCTCCACCTGCTTTCAGAAAGGAGCCAGCGCTATAACCGCTGCCGGAGTTGCTGGGACTGGGGCACGGATGCGTTCGGGCCACCCACCACCTCCGGTGTTTGTGTTGGGGGGGAGGGGAAGGACAGAGGGACCCTCGATTCCCACAACGCGGCTTCGATGACAGAAATTCAACTCTGACTTAGGTCAGACCAACAGCAACAAAAAGAACAGAATAGTTCTGTTTGACTCTGGCAATTGCAAGTAAAAGAAGGGCAAAAAAAAAAAAGGGGGGGGGGGGGGGAAGGAAAAAAATTGTCTTGGGTCCCTCGTCTTCGAGCTTTTAGTGGGAAGTCTGTCAGCCAGCAGGACACTAGGAACGGATTTTTATTTCCTTCTGTGCTTTCTTCTTTCTTTTTAAGAGAATGAGGAGGAAAAAAAAACAACTGTAAGGAAAGATACACGCTGAAGTAATAGCAGTGTGTTTGCAGATCCCTTTGAACGCTTGAGGTTCAAAACAAACGAAAGACGGGTTGATCTGGTGGACATGGATGTCGGCAGACTGGGCCAAAGTGTTGCAAGTGCAAGCATTGTGGCCAAACTTGGTCTTTGTTCGAACTTCCGTTTCTGTCGTGTAGTCTTCTTCTTCTTCTTCTTCTTCTTCTTCTTCTTCTTCTTTCTTCTTCTTCTTCTTCTTCTTCTTCTTCTTCCTCTCCTCCTCCTCCTCCTCGTCCTCCTCCTCATCTGCTTTAAAATATACACCGCTTCATTGCAGGTAACTTCTGTAAGAGGATAGCTCTGATAACGGTTTCTTCGCTTGGAACCAGCTCTTAGGTCAGTTCTTTTGCCAACAGCAGTTCTCTTAACTGAAGGTCTTGGGAGAGAGATGGGGGTGGGAGAGAGGGGGGGGGGGTTGGGGATGGGGAAGGAGAGAGAGATGGGGGAGGGAGGGAAGGGAGAGAGAGAGAGAGAGAGAGAGAGAGGAGAGAGAGAGAGAGAGAGAGAGAGTTCCCACGAACAAGAAGTATCCAGTGTGACAGTGTGTTGGACAGTGTGCTCTGTAGACAAAAGAAGCAGACTGTTTTGAAATGAACTGGGAGGTAAAGATACCCTGGATTGCAGAAACCCTGGATGATAGATCGTGGGCGGAGGAAGGAATTAAAAAGGGTTTCCGCGGGGGATGTGTTGACATGACCTCAGAAGACAAACAGGGGAGAAAAGCTGACCAGGTCAGCAGTACCTCGAACAATTCACAATAGTCGATCTGGATTCAGGGAAAAACTCTCTTGTCACACATCACTGTCGCAAGGATCGGTATGTAGCTTTAGATATCAATAACAGTCGATCAAGAGGTGTAATGATTTTCGTTGACTTTGCGAAGGTTTTTGTTACAGTCAGCCATTCTCTTCTCTCAAAGAAACTTGCTATTTATGGCCATGCTGAAAGTACCGTGCCGTTTCTGTCTTCCTTCCAAATAAACAGACAACAAACAATTCATACAGATGTCTCTAGGTTTTATGACAGTAAGATATGGTGTACCTCAAGGGTCTGTTTTGGGGACCTTACTGTTCTCTTTGTACATTAATGATTTAGCCCTGACTTTAAAAACGGCTTGTGAATTATTTACACATGACAGCTCCATCCATGCCAATGACTTATCTGTGTCTATCCTAATATCTTATCTGCAGGATTATATAAGCAGATTGGCCCAATGGACTGAACGTTATCATGCGAGTAAGACGAAATGCATGTGTATAACTGCCAAGTAAAAGCGTCAAGATACTCCATCTCTCTCCACTCTCCAAAGAGCTTCAGTTAAGAGAAATATGGTTGTCTATTTTTATTTCTGGCGTGAAAATTGAGGAAGTCAAAACACATGAGGTCTGATTTAGTATCATTTGATAACAGTTTACACTGGGCTGACACGTTGCTTACTTGTGCAAACGAGTCTCTCAAAAGATATTTCAGTACATAAAATTAAACACTTTCGTAATATCCATTCTTGTACACTTCTTTTTCAAGCGCGCATCCAGTCTGTGATAGACTACGCCTCGACAATATGGGATTATGCCTTTGCAAATGGTTTAAAACCGCTTGCTAGGTTATATGTCTAGAATGTCTTAAAACTGCTAGCAAGGTTATATGTACGTGCTCTGAAACTGGTGCTTTTAAAGTCCAATTCATTGTCGCCTAATGATTATTAGACACTTGATATCCTTCCACTTAATTAAAGACTGGAATAGAATAAGGCAGTATTGATATACAAAGTAATTATTAGTATTGCTCCTCCACGTATTAAAAATGTTTCAAAATCAGTGAAAACAGACATTTTAATAAATTATCAGTTCTTCTCCCCAGAATAGATCAAGCGTTGTGTATAGTGACAGGACCTACTGGAACATTTTGCCCTTGTTTTTAAACGGATAACCAGCCGTGTAACGTTTAAACGTTGTTTGATAAAATGTGATATTAAGAGCGCGCAGTCTTTCGTTTTACTAAAGTCCTTCTCATATAAGAATTGGAATAATTCAAGTCATAAATTGTTTGCGTTTTGTTGTTGCTGTTGTAACTTTAGTCGTTGTTGAATTATGCTTGTTATTTACTTGTTTTGATTGCACTGTCTCTGGTTGTCCACCTGTCTCTCATACTCGCTCCTCTCTCTCTCTCTCTCTCTCTCTCTCTCTCTCTCTCTCTCTCTCTCTCTCTCTCCCTCTCTCCCCCTCTCTCTCTCTCCTCTCTCTCCTCTCTCTCACACACATACACACACACACACACACGCACACACACACACACGCACGTACACACACACACACACATACGCACACACGCGCGCGCGCGCGCGCACGAACGCACGCACGCACGCACGCACGCACGCACGCGCGCACGCGCACACACACACACACACACACACACACACACACACACACACACACACACAGAGGGAGGGGGAGAGAGAGATGGATGGATAGGACAGATGGATTAATAGTCTCAGATATAAACGGAAACATACTTTCACGTAGAGAGTCGGTGAAAGAGGGATGGGGGAGGGAGAGGAGGAGAGAGAGGAGAGAGAGAGAGAGAGAGAGAGAGAGAAGAGAGAGAGAGAGAGAGAGAGAGAGAAGGGGTTAGCAAAAAGTAAGAGGAAAAGAGACAGAGAATGAGTGAGACATATAGACAGAGACAGGTACACTTAGAAATCGCATTATTGCCAAAAGATCTTAGGACAAAGGGGGGAGGAGGGGATGGAGTGACAACAAACTTAATATCTGAGCGAATACAAATATGTAACGAATTTAGGACAAGAAAAAAAGGAGCACATTTGAATGTAATTTTAATCAAAAACGCATGTCATTGACGGATTTTGTTATCAAAATTTTGCAAGCAAGTCTAGGTCGGTACTAAATAGCATGTTTGGAACGTGCAAGTTTCATTCAGTGAGGAAACTCAAAAAGAAGAACAAACAAAAAAAGTGTTCGAACAGTGCAGCCATCCGAAAACTGTAAAGAACCATCTTATTCAATTTTTTTTTATCTTGTTTTGCTTAACATGACATGACTCTATGATGAATTGTAATTGCTACATGTGGTGACAGTACACCAGAGGTAAACACACCCACCCACCCACTCTCACCAACCTTTTTCTTGAGTTGTAGGTGGCTTAAAAAGCAAACCAATGTTGTTTATATTTTGGGAAGCTTTACAATGAAATAAAGAAATGCTTTTTATCGTCAGTAGTATGTCGACACGTGGCAAGGCGATTCTGTGGATGTCCCAGGGTAAAAGCATATCATATTTGCATTAAAGCCGAAGATTCTTTATGTAAATTTGAAAAATGCGTCCTATGCCTCTTATTTTCAATCATTGTAATACATTTGTGTTTGAGACAGAGAGTGTATGTTATGAGAACAACAGTTGATTTTCTCTGTTTTCCTTGTCAGGGTGTCAGTTCTCTTTGTAACATGTGATCAGTCAATCGTTTTATTCTGGCATAAAATTTGCGCCTTTTGATGTTCTGAATCATTTTGTGTTGTTGTTTGGTTTGCTTTACAGTCATGAGTATTTATCTCAGTTCATATATTATGTTCACTCAACCCTTCATAAGGTCCCAAGACCTATATGGATAAACCATCTGAATCTCTCTCTCTCTCTCTCTCTCTCTCTCTCTCTCTCTCTCTCTCTCTCTCTCTCTCTCTCTCTCTCTCGCTCTATCTCGCTCGCTCTCTCTCGCTCGCTCTAGCTCTCGCAGTCTTTGTCTCCGGACAACCAAACAGACATGTAAAGAGAAAAAGGTCCAGTGTAATTGAAAAAAAAAGGGGAAAAAAGGACGAAAAAGAGGCACAGGGAGACAGATATGAAAAGATAAAAATGCATAATGAAAGAGACAGACAGACAGATAGAGAGAGAGAGAGAGGGGGGGGGGGGGGGCAGAAAAAAAAGAGAGAAATAGAGGGACTGAGACGAGGGGAGTTGGGGGAAGGAGATGAGGATGGAGAGAGATGAGGAAGTGGGGGGATGAGGGTGGAGAGTCACGAATGGGGTGGGGGGGGGGGGGGGAATGACGGAGGGGGTAAGGGAGATGGGGGGAGGAGAGAGAGTACTCATGAAGAAGGGTGTTCATGACGTTTTGTCACAAACTGTGGCAAACCGTGGGATTGCAACTTCTGCAGTTTTACCAGCTTTGTTGAGAACGACAACACACAGAATGAGGTCTGGAAACAAATTTTGTTCTAAGAACCTCTGGCTGATAAGACGTTGATCTCTTCATTCACAGCTTTCTTGACGTTTAGAAAGGGGGGAGGGGACTTGCTTAGGAAATGAACTAAGGGAAGGTGAAATGTCCTGTATTCCAGGCAGTCCCATGACAGATTCTTGAAACCTTCATAACAGATATTTTGTTCGAGATAACCTCAGGGTGAAAATAAGTCTTAGAAGTTTCATATAGACTGTCTCTCGACAAACAGCTTCCTGAAGTCTACATGTCTAGAAACGAGGTCCATTTGGAAACAATTTGAAAGAATTGCTCTTAGACGGAAGATTATGGAGAACAGGTCTCATGGCCAAACATCATTGCAAAATGAGCTTCTCCAATGATTTACAATACTTAATCATGTGAAGTCATTGGCTCCTGTGAAGACTAACTCTGTCAGGGAATTTACATTGGAACACAAAAAAAATCCTAGTCAGAACATGGACTGGAGAATAGCTCGCACAATAGAAGCTTCTTGGTGAAGAGAGGAAAATGATTTTAGACAGAAACTTATGGAAAAAAATAGGTTCCAGAACAAGCCTCCCCCCTTCGCCCCTCACCCCCCTCCGCCCCTCACCCCATCCGCCCCTCACCTCCCTCCGCCCCTCACCTTCCTCCCCTTTTTTGTAAAGCATTTTTTAAAAATTCAAATTATGCACAGGAAGAGAAGCAAAAAGGAAGAAAAATGAAAAATCAGCCGTAATGTTAAACGAAGTTTACATTTTAACGTGATATGTTGGGGAGAAAAAAAAAAGGAATACGAATGGGGATGTGTACTCAAATTTAAGGCCATGACACCATAGTGAAGGGCTGTTGAAATGTAGTCAAAAGCAAAATGGCATTAGGTAAGCTACGCGTCAAAATAAAAGATAGGCAGACTAGTAGCAACAACAGAAATACACTCTATTAAGAAGTAACAGTTCGCAGTCTTTTTGTGTTTCTTACATTACATCGCTAGATTGGATAGGACGGTTTTCTTTCTTATTGACAACAGTAATATTGAGTTGAAACAAGGGTCAGTAAAATACTAAGCGGGATAAGTTTTGTTCTGACATCATGTAGAGCAGGACAACACAGCTGCAGCAGCAGCAGCAGCACCACCACCACCACCAAACCACCAAATTCATCTTCCTTTGTTAAACTACACAAAGACACATCAGTTCATGCTTGACATGCAAGAGATCCGGATTAAGAAGGGGGTTCAAAACAACACACCACACACACACACACAACACACAACACACAGAGGGAGAGAGCAAATTAGTCCAGCCGATTATGTTCGAAGCTTGACAGTTGGTGGTTTGCAATATATGTTTCGTGTTATCGAAGTTCTGTTCAATTTCCATTGGGCTTCTATAAGGCAGTATACGATGTAAAGAGACCCATACAGCCATGATCATTATGATATTATGCTCTAAGTCCGCATTCGTTCACAATTCATACTGTGTCTGCAAATGCGTGATATGGAACCATTTGGAGACAAAAGTCTTCAGAAGATACTCTTCGGTTTTATCAATATCATTCTGTTCGATTCTGTGTCTGTTATGTTTCAATTATTGAAGAATACCTGTGGTGTAGGGATATATATTTTCCCCATTCTACAACGGCGCATATAGTGTTTAGCATATCAGATAATGAAATAAAACATGATAAGTATGTATATTTTTTAAATGCAATCTGGATATTGTTTATGGCTAATCAACAAATTAAATGCATCCAAATATTTTAATTCACTAAATCAATCGATATTTGCTGAAAACGTTGAATGGCCATACAATGCCCAAACAGGTGTGTAAAACCGTTCTTTGTTGTGCCACAGAAAGTATATCGATCACTGTTTTGTATACTTATTTCTTTCAATACATCATATGAATTTTGTACCGAGACAGTTTTAGTTGATTCTAAGTATATCATTGTTTAGTTTTTACCCATTACAAACAGATATACATAGTCAAACATTTTTATTATTTTCAAGTGTGATCTTTGTTTTATGTGTAAATTAAATTTATCGCTGCCGTACAGCCAGAAACGTTACTAAATTTATGTCTACATTGTGGTTGTACTCAAATTGCTCATAAGAAATATATTGGCTTCTTTCAAGCAAGAACTGAGTTTATTGTTGACGCACTTCTTTGTTGTTGCGAGCTTTCCACAAAACAGCCCTTCTACATAAATGTGAAACGCTGATTCAGCAAGGTTTTAAAGATGAGAATTTTTTTTTCTGCATAGTCAACCTTTACCGGATGACGTTTTTGACTACACAGACCTGTTTCGTGCGGGTCGCCCAGACCTACACATTTTGCAGAGGCTTTTCCTGTTGCTTATCCCTATTCAGATCGCATGGGTCTTGTGAGACCCACACCTGACAAAGGGCGGTTTAGCAACTTATTCCTCACCCGATGGCATGGTCATATGCGATCCATTAAAATGTATAGGTCCTGGGGGAACCGCGACTAATTACGCTGATGATTGATTGTGCCCATACATGAAATTTCTGTGACCAACGGCTATTAAGATCGTTAAGATTTCGTGAGCATAGGTCTGTCCCTTCATAAGATGTTTTTATTGAGTCACTGGGTCACGGAAGACCCAGGAAGCACGGTAAAGGTTATGAAGTGTTAAAACGGAATGTTGTGGCTATTTCGAATTTTGGGTGTGTTTTCTGCCTTTTCTGCAGCCAAGGTGATTTTAATGAAAAGGCAAGTATTTTCAGATTTGGTTGTTCAAGACCACCGTTTCTGACTCTTTGATGTGCAGTTTTTGTCTTTGCTTTGTCGGCTTTCTTTCAAATACAAATCTATTACCATAACTGCGTATTAAAGCTGGAGATGGAGCAAGGTTGTAGTGGATTCGGTGATGAGAGCCATACTTGAATTATTTTTGTTTTTTTTAATGAATTCATTTTGAACTACCACCTTCCCTAAAAGGATTAGTTGTTTCTCACCCAATACCCTTAACAAATGTGTTAAAATTTGCTAGATTTTCTGAACGTTGATACTTGACAGTTTTGTAAATTTTTGGTGAAGCAGATTTCGAGCATTTTGAACTTTCGGGCTTTCTACTCCATGCATAATAAGAAATTGCTGGGGGGTGGGGAGGGGGGGGGGGGGGGGGGGGGGGGGTGTCTATAGCTCTCCAACCAAACTGCGCTAGTTTTGCCCGGTACGAATCCAGCAGACCGGTGTAGACCTATATAACCAAACTTTTCAAGTATATGTCAAATCATTTTTTTTTTAATTGCTTACTAATAGAGAATACTGTCTGTCGCCCCCCCCCCCCCCTCCACGCACCCCCCCCCCCCCAAAAACAAAGATAAAAAACAACAACAAACCGTGCTTATTCTGTTAAAAGAAAAACACAAAACAAAAAAACAAAACAAAAAATTTTTTTTTTTCCTTTCTTAGATACTGAGATAACCTTTCCTGTTTCTTACTGAGACATTAGATATGGTACATTTTGCTGAATTCGTGTGGTTTGTAAGTCTAAAAGAAATCCAACTTGAAAGTTCTTTATATCAGAGCACAAAAATATTAGTAATATCTACAGAACAGGCCACCTTTCACAAAAAAATATGTACAGAGGACTAGAGTATAAATTAAGTAAGAAAATGTTTAATAAAAGAAAAAGAAATGTCAGGGGGGTGTTAGTAAAACAAAGAAAAATAATTGCCAATGAATATGTCGAAG
>CM031607.1:36447544-36471810 GCA_018398815.1 Conus ventricosus | reverse complement strand
GGTAACAAGCGGCGAACCACAGCCCCAGTTGTCAGGGTCACACATCAGTGGCTCCTAATACTGACGGGTCTTCGCCTCCTCCTCCATGATACAATAGGTATCACGACGCCAGCACCCCAAGCCCGTGATTTTCCAACCCAGACTCGCTCTTTCAGTTCAAACCACCAGTGTGTGGAGTTGACTATGCTGTTATCACTGTCGGTGAAGTCATTTCTAGCTAGGTATCCTAGTCTTTGCCTGCCTTTCTACTCCCCCCTCTCCCCATCCACTACACACCTACACACAAACTCTCTCTCTCTCTCTCTCTCTCTCTCTCTCTCTCTCTCTCTCACACACACACACACACACACACACACACACACACACACACCAACACACACCACCTGCAACCCCCATTTTCCTGCTCTCTCCTCTACCCATCCCATTGTCTTTGTGCGTATGTGTATGCGTGCGCTCATGTTTTATATGTGTGTGGGCACGTGTGTGTGTGTGGGCAAGCGTGTGTGTGTGTGTATTTGTGTGTGTGTGAGAGAGAGAAAGAGAGAGAGGAGAGAGATTTTTGCAGTCTTTATTTCTCACCACTATCCAGCCTTGTCACCATCCCTCCATCCACTTCCTCCCCCACTCCACCCTCCCTGGACCGCTTCACCCGCCTTCCCTTATTCGTTTTGTGTTCCTGTTCCTTCCTCTTTGTGCCTTTTGAGAGAGAGAGAGGTGGGTGGGAGGGAGAGAGAGAGAGAGCACAGAAAATCCATCAACAATGTCTGGAACGGAACATCAGGCCGTGCTGATTGGTTTCCTCGGTCTAAAGTCTGCGTTGTGTTTGTTGCCTTCAGCGTCATTCATTTACACAGTTTTTCTCCCTCCTCTTCGTTCAACGGAAATGGAACGAAGTGAGCTTTCCAACTCAAGGCGCTGAGACCGTGTTACAGGATAACGCCAAACATAAAGCTTTCGTTTCTTACTGCTTTTCTGACACTTGGGCTGACGATGACTCAGGTTCCTGGGGCCCTTTTATACAGTTTTTTCTCGGATTTAAATCCGCTCTTTTTGCTTCTTTTTTTTTTTTTTTTCTTTCTTAAGTCGTAATTTGGATAGCAGATACAAATCTCGTTGTTTTTTAATCAACTTACAAAAGCCATAATTAAATTAATGTGGTTTTCCCCCCCCCTACCCCCATCCACCACCCTGCCCTCCCCCCCCCCCTACTTTTTTTTTTTTTAACCATTGGCGCCATTTGTGCTGGTTTGTTCATTAATTTTACGAGGGGGGGAGGGGGGGGGGGGGGGGGGGGGGGGGGGGGGCGGAGACCAAGGTACCCAAATACCTTTTTCTCTTCTTCCTAAAATACTGGATCACCAAAAAACGAGTAGAGTCACCAGCGGGACGTTCCGGTTTTTTACATCAGATAAAATCTCTTCCTTTTTTCTGTTGGCGCCATATGTGCTCCGCCAGATTTCCAACAGTTTTTTAACATTGGGGGGTGGGGGGGGGGGGGGGGGGGGGGGGAGGGCCAGTAAAGTCGGCGCACCAAGTTCCAAATACGTTTTCAGACGATTCCGGTTTTTTGTACACAAAGAAGAAATCACCTAGTGTCGCCTTGTGAAAGCGAGCTTAAATGTCTGTCCATCGGGTTTGCCAAGTTCCCGCTGGAGCGGCGGCAGAACAGTTCGTCATGAGTACAATGAAGCGAACTTCCGACTGCATTAGCTCAATTGCTGGCGAAACACAGGCTGTATGAAAGACTGCTTGTTTCAAGTAGGCCTTCCTCATGGGTTCCCCCCCCATATCCGTACACGGCTCCGCCAGGCGTTGTAACAACCCAATAAAGCGGAGTCCCCTGCCCACCCAGGGAACTCCCAGGCGTGTTCCCTGCTGTGGAGACAGGCAGCACACGCCGCCGACAGCTAACGCGCGACGGTCGCACAGTGTGAAGAGGCTGCAGCTAATGAACTGCAGGGGGAGAGGGATCAAGGCCCTACCCTCCTCAAAGACAAGTGGAACGGTGGAGCTGTGTTAAGGGGTGGTACGAATACCAACCCCGGGTAGTCGGGCCAACCCCCGCCCCCCCCCCCCTCCCCCATTACTAGGGACTTCCGCGTTCCCCTCTCAGTCTTCCCTGGCTGCCTACCCTCCCGAGAGATCTGCACGGGCCAAAGGTGGGCCATTGGAGCACGGGGATAATGATTACCGGGCGGTGATGGTCTCCCCGACTGTCTCCGCATTTGCCTGGCGAACTGACTTGTCACGGCTCGTTGGTTTGGTTCCATAGGGGGTAGGAATTAGAGTCGGCTGAGGAGGTTAAAGAATGGAGTGTGATCGGGATTGACACGTTTGAAGTGGCTCAGCCCGGACGGACAGAGATTAATTGGGTTAGGACAGGTTGCTTTCCACGTCAGGAGGCGACCGCTTGTGGTCGATAGCGACAACCTTCCCCGCTTCGCCCCCGTTGCCGATGACAAAGGTTTAATCGCATGCTGATGGGATTGGGGAGGGAGCGAATGGTTCCTAAATGTCACATCTCGGGTTGGCCTTTTTTGTGACATCATCACTGTCTCACCCTGTCCCTATCTTCTGTTCCCTGAGGTGTTGTCGTCTCCACTGCCCCGCAACGCCGCGGCCCCCCCCCCCCTCCCCCCTGCCCGGGGTAGGGTGCTGTCCGGAACGACCGCTAGGCTGTCTGATCGTCTGGACTTTCTTTCCTTCCATCTGGTGGGTTTTCTCCCGGAGCCTGCGCACTCGCGCAGAACAAAACATGCCAGCCAAATGGAGCGGAAAAGTTACGCGAGCACGAGCCCGTCGAGCGCACAGACACACGCGCGCGTCGCACACAACACACTACACACACGATACACACAACGTGCGCGCGCACACACGCAGCTCAACACCCACACACACACACACACCCACACACACAAAGACAGACAACACCAAACATGCGCACACACGTGCACACATAATTAATACAACACACACACACACTCACAGACACACAACACACACACACAACACACAAAGGAAGAGGAGTATGGTCATGGAAATGTTGCAAAGCTAGAAATTATGGCGCGCAGAGATATATCGGGTGTGTGGTGTGTGTGTGTGTGTTGTGTGTACACGCGCGTGCAGTTCCCATTGTCTTCTGCGGGGTAGCTGGTTTAGGGTGATCATATCCCCCCCACCATTCCTATCCCTCCTCCCCCCCCTCCCCAACACAACCCCCACCGCCCACGGCCAGCCCCTCCAGTCAAAAATCATGACTGTTGGCCGGCGTGATGTATTTGTCCGTGCCTTGAACGAGAGAGAATATGAAAGCGTTGCAGATAATGTATTGCTGGTCGTGAGAAGTGTTCCAGTATGGAGAAGGGAGGGAACGGTAAATGCAGGTAACTGAACGTCGGGAGGGTGGGTCGGGAAGGGCGAACATGCTCCCGGATAAGGAGCGTATACTGAAGGCAACTTTCAAATCGGATCCAATATTTTTTTATTTTTTTTTGTTTTTTTTTTTTTTTTTTATTTTGGCACGAGACCAGACAATACAATATCTGGAAATCGTTGGCGTGGGGAAAACTTTTCTGCTGTGACAAACTGTATTCTGAATGTAAATGCTTTTACGTAAACGGGACCATGTGGCGCTGCGGATTTGGGTTTGGAAGTTTGACTAGTTTCCATTCCTTTGTGACGCTGGCAAAATAATTGAATAAGTACGGCCTTTTTGAGTTTATGAGAGCTATTTAGCAGAGAATAAACTCAGCTGTGGAAGGATGACCGAGTGTTGGACCATAAAGTGTTTGATGCGGTTTTTTTAATAAAAAAGCTCAGCTGACTGCCGCGGGTCAAATCGAGTGGCCTGACACATCACAAACTGGGGCACACACTAAAGAGCACACACGAGAGAGAACACACGACGACTCACAACCGCGCCGATCATTGGATTTTTTTTTATGACGATAAGTGACTATACATATATATCCCAGATACCAAATCTACAGTTTTCAGATGCATCACAACTGCCGGTCAAAAGTGCATGGCAGGGTAATCCAAGAACCACAATGCCAATCCCTTAGAATCCGAATCTTTCCGGCCTCAAGTAGAAATCTCGAGTGACCATCTGTGTTTTCTTTATGAGGTGATTCGAACCGATGTTTTAAAAAAAAAGGATGGGAAGAAAAAACAGTTGTAAATCGTAGGCGGATTTGAAAGAGAACCCCCAGAAATGAATATATCGGTACGTGTCTTCTAACAGAACACTGAAGCGTTCTTACCCGGTACCCAAGTCCCAGGTCAAGTGTCCTTCTGGCGGCCCGCTCTTTTCTTCCTTCCAACACACACCAAAATGCTGGTTTGGTGCCTTGACTTTCGAATGGAAGACCATAAACCGGGGGTTCCGTTTCTTAGCGAAACTCTGTCGGAAATCCACTGAACAAATACAGAGTAAGAACAAATCATATACGAGGACAAAATGGGGAAAGTCCTCTCACATTCCACCAACCCCCTCCCCTCTCGCCTTCTTCTCCCCCATAAGAAAGAAGGGGGAAAAACAAAGGGGGGGGGGGGGGGGCGGTCTCTAATAACTTATGCTGTGCCTTTGCATTCGCCCTAATATGAACACAGCGAGAAATCTGAGGGGACAAACGAAGTAATACAAAATCCTGCACTTAACGAAAAAAAAATTTTTTTTTTTTTTTTTTTTTTTCCACCAGTTGGAAGAAGACCCTCTGTGTCCTTTTCTCTGTGTCTTTCCTTCTGTGTCTTTCCTTAACCCTCCACAAAATTCTCCATCGTCGTCCAGGTTACCAATGTCGAGATTAGTTTCAGAACATGAGGGGACGAAAAAGGAGACAAAGTTAAGTGAAATAAAACAATAGCAGAACAAAAAATAAATGTATAAATGAAATAAAACCAGAACCCAGGACAATACAGCTCATTAGAGAAGCAAGTGCCGCTACATGTGGAGCACTGCAGGCACACGTTTTTTTCGAGTCCCTGTATAAACGTGAGCCACTTAGCACAGTCCCCTGACACGGCCTGGGCCAATGCCCATTCCCACAAAGCGCCCCACTCTACTAAATATTAAGGGAAAACTATCTGGAATGTGGGGGATGGGGGTGTGCCGATAAGTCTGTTCTGTGCAGGAGTGAATGGTTCAGATCGTGAGTTGGAGACTACGGCGGACTCGGATGTAGTCTGCCTGAATCAGGGGACGGAGCATTCCTCCATCTTGCTGACCATTCGTTTCTGAAACATGTCCCAAGTATCATAAGGCATGTTTCAGAGCGAGACGACCGAGTTGCGGAAAATGAAGCAAAATTAGAAAAAAAATGGGGTTAGTTACCGGCCAAGGACGCAGACAAAACAGATTACAGCACCAAAGCACAATGAGCATATTCGACCTTCTTGGGGTCTTCTTCACAGGCACAAATCAAATAACATTAATGACAGTGAAAACGAAGAGCGAGAAACCACTTATCTTCTCACATATTCGTGCGCAGAATTGGCTGTTGGATGAAAACGTTCTGCGCCGGAATATGAAAATATAAGTGGTTTCTCGTTCTTCGTTGTCACTGTCCTAAAAGTAAAGTATGTTTGATGCCTGAAGAAGACCCCAAGAGGTCGAAATGCACTGTGCTTTGTGGCTCTGTAATCTTTTTGCGTCCTTGGGCGGTAACTAAACCCTTTCTTTCTAAGTTTATAAGGCTGTCTTTTCGTGTACTAGCAGCCAGTTGAACGGCCATTCCAAGCTGGAGAGCATGGGTCCATCCACACGAGAGATTTTTGTTTGTTTGTTTCATCCATCCTGTTTGTTTCAATCCTTCTGTTTGTTTCATCCTTCAGTATGTTTCTATCCATCTGCCACACATACTGTATTGCACTCCTCACCCACGCAAGCGACATCTCTCTCATCTCTCTCGCTCGGTCTCACTCTCTCTCTCCTTCTGTCTCTCTCACTCATCTCGCTCTCTCTCCACTCCTCTCAATATTACACTGCTGATCCGGTCATGCCTTCATCCGATCTTTTACCTTCTTCCCCCGAACGATCCGGATTACGACCCCATACTTTCCCCATAGATCTTCCGTCCTGGCACCTGCCCTCACACCGCTCCCAACCCCACCCCCCCCCCCCCCCCTTTCCCCTAGTCCTCCGTCCGCATCCCCTCCCACTTTTTGCCCCACCCACCCATACTATGCTCCTCTAAACCTCCGTCCAGCACCCCTGCCCACCCCGCTCCACCCCGATACCCCCCCTCTTCCCCCTCCCCCCTCCCCACCCGCCCCTAACCCCGCCGCCCCCCCCCCCCCCCCCCCCCCCCCCCGCGCTCAATCTCGCTCACCCAACCCGTGTAAGTTGTTCCAATCCAGCTTTTATTTTAACGGTGCACAAACTCACGCCATACCCGCACTGGCAGTCCACACAGTTGATCAGTGGTTGGGGGTACGGTGGGCCTTTTCTCTCACCCTGCTGTCATTAACTTCAAACGCGCGCTCACCCGGCGCCCAGACGGACACGCCGTTACGTGTGCCACTGCCGGGTAGTTTATCATTGTACCGTTTTATGACGAAGTGCTGGCTTGGGGGGAAGAGGGGAGAGAGAGAGAGAGTGAGAGGGGGGGGGGGAGCAAGGTGTCTTTGTGGCCATAGGGGGATGGAGGTGGAGGTGAGGGAAACGGCTGCCTTAAAATTTATTCTTCCTTGCACAGACTGTTGGCCACAGGTGGGATGGTGATTTAAAAAAGTTGGAAAGGCGGGGGTCTAACGTCTATTTTTTTTCTTCTTATTTTTTTTTTAAAATTAGCGATTCAATGTATTGTTTCGAAATTGATGCCTCGCAAACCATACTTTCCAACGAGCAAATAAACGTGTCTGAGTATTATTTTATTAAATATCAGTGTTATCATCATCATCCATCATCATCATCACCAATCGACTTTCAGAAAAGCATCATCATTGGTTTTTTTTTTTTTTGGCTACTATTATTTTCTTATACGGCGGAATAGTTTGGGACGGGAAAAATAAAATACGTTTATTGGCTAAATAGCCAAGCTTACGGTGTAGATAACTTATTTGATTTGTTACAAACAGTCTGCTTAACTAGATAGCACGTCCTGTCTTTTATGTCTCTAAGTGTTTCCATAACAATATTTCGTCACGATAGACCCCTTTAGAACCAAGGAAGGGGGGGGGGGGGGGGGGGGGGGGGGGGGGAGATTGGACAAAAACTAAGTGACTATCGCTAGACATGGCGACAGTAAAAGTGTAACCACAGATGTGTTTTGAACATGATGGCACCGACACAAAACGCTTGAGGTAAAAAAAACCTTTGACAGCTTAAAATCATGACTGACGCATTAATTGTTTAAAAACTCGAAACTTTGTGTACCAATGGGGAGACAGAAATGATGAAAAGAAACAAACATAATGAAAAGTCCCAGATCAATATGGGTTAGTCCTAGAAGCGCGTCTCTTTGACAGCACAACTTCACCGTTCAATGGGAAAAGAAACAGCCTATAGATGCAGAATCTCGTTTGGTGGATGGGGTGAAATAGTTCCGAGTAGAAAAAACTTTTCGTCGGGCACAACACGTGTCCACATTTTGTTCTTTGAAAGCGCGCATGTGTAGTGTGTGTTTGTTGGTGTAGGTTTTGGTTGTTGGGGTGGTAGTGTTATTTCGCGCGCGTGCACACCTGCACGCACACACGCACGGCACGCCACACACACACACACACACACAACACACACACACACACACACACACACACACACACCACACAGTACAAGCACTACACACACACACATTCACCCTATCAGGCCTCTCTTACACACATAAAACACACACGCTCTCTCGTTGTGCACTGTCTGTCAGTCCTGTCTCTCTCTCTCCCTACTCTCTCTCGTCTTCTCACTGCTACCTCCTCTCGCTCCTCATCTCTCTCGCTCGACTCGCTCGCTCTCGCTCGCTCTCGCTCGCATGCTCGCGCGCTCGTTCCAAGTTTTGCTGGTATTTATAATTACATTTCATTCAAAGGTTTTTCATTATGTGTTCTTCTGTCGTGGGACGAGGACTGTAATGTAAAAACAAAAAAAACAACCAACAATGAAAAAGAAAAATCCCAGCCATTGGCTTCATGTTTTTCGCTCGGTAATAAAGTACTCTCTCTCTCCTCACTCTCTCTCACACTCTCTGCTCCTTCTCTCTCTCTCACCTACTTGTTGGTTGTTCTCTCTCTCTGTGTGTCTCTGACTCCGTCCTCTCTGTCCCCTCTGTCTAGGTCTCCTGTGTTTACTACTGTGTCTCTGCCCTGTCGCTCCTCCACTCTGTCCTCTGACTTCTCTCGTCCAAGTTTCGCTCATATGTAAGTTACTTTTTCAAATGATTTCCGTTATTTATTTTGTCGTGGGGAGCACTGCGTGTGAAAAATATAGACCGCCACCATATGACTTATGTAATTTGCCTCGGAAAAGAAAGATGTTCTCTCTCTCTCGTCTCTCTCGTCTCTCTCCTCTCTCCTCTCCTCTCTCTCGATCGCTCCTACTCGTCTCGTCGTCCTTCTCTCCAACACACACGGACACCACACACATACACATGCAAACTGGCACACAGGCACACGACAAACAAACACGCACAATCACATACCCCACATGTAAACGTCACGCGCAACACACACACACTCACACCTACTCACACACACACACTACAACACAACAGTGTGGCACGACACAACACACTACACTACACACACACACAAACCTGCGCGTGCACACACCGACGCACGACACACACACACACACACAATCACACAACACACACACACAACTAAGGGGAAGATTGGAATATCCGAGTGGTGGCACGGACACAAACCTGCGCGTGCGCACACACAGGATACACACACGCACGCCACGCACACACACGCACGCACAGCACGACACGCACGGCAGACCAACATTCTCTATGCGGCAAATGCATAACATGTTGAGAGAGATTTGTTAGTTATTATTTACGTTTGTCAGAGAAATGAAGAAGTGGTGAGATTTGAAAGTGAGATCCGAGAGATTAGCTTTCTTTCATTACTCGGCGCGCAACTTCACTACCTCATTCTCCTTTCCCGCATGGCTACTACGTCTTAGGAAATACAGTAACAGGTTAATCGACCGATGCGACACGGATAGCACTCATTCAGACCTGTATTTTGTTTGTTTCCAGCAGTTTGTTGGGACTTTTTTGTTCTCTCGCCCGCCCTCCACCTTCCCCCCTCTCTTCGTAATTTTTATTTCTAATTTTATTTTATTTATTTATATATAAATGAATAAAGCTGTTTGCGGCTGTGCTACTGAAAGGGTTCGGGGGAGGGAGGGAGGGGTGCAATTATTTGTCTATGATCGTTGCATGATTTGTTACAGTCAGTTGAGTTATAAAAAAACGACGAGAAACGGCTTATGATCTTACCACGATGGTGGGGGCAGGAGAATGTGAGAAGAGAGTAGTTGTGGTGGGGGAGATCAAACTGGTGATAAGTAAACCCAGTGACGTTCCACCCAGGGTGTGGAAAGTCCCCTCATCGGTGGTTGGTGTGTGGGTCCGACAGCGTCCCTCTTAGACGAGATTTAAAGGGCCACAATATTGCAGGGAGATGAAATTGACGTCATGACACGCGTCGTGTGCGATAGAGAGAAAGGGAATGAGTGAGGAGAGAGGAGTTCCGGGGAAGGCGGATGGTGTGAGGGTGTGGTGGTTTGGTAGGTTAGAGGCCTTCAAGGAGAGACCCTGGGAGCCACACGCGTGTTGCCACAATCCCCTTTGTGTGCCCCTCACACACCCCCTCATACTCTCCCCCCCCCCCCTCACTCTCGTCATCTCTCTTCCTCTCTCTCTCTTCTCTCTCTCTCTCTACTCGTCTCTTCACTCCGTCTGCCCTCTCGCCTCTCTCTCTCTCTCTCCCCATCCCCACTCGCCTCAGCTTTTTCGTTTAAACGTGTGGAAGCACGAGGCCGCCTCGGCCCCTTTATGTTATGCGGGCCAGCGCCTGATTCTTTGAAAAAGAACGTGTTTAAGGGGGGGTTTAGGGCTGGAGTGCACTGCCCTACTCTCTGGGGTGTGGGGTGTTTGGGGGCCAAAAACACCTGCTATGGGGTGGGGTGGGGGGGGGGGGGGGGGAAACCACCGCTGTGTAAGGCGAGCTCTTCCCCCCTCCCCGCTCCCCCTCAACTCCCAGTTCCCTCCATCGCTTTTCCCCTCTCCGCCCCCCCCCGCCCTCTCCGCAACACCATCAAAAAAGCCCGCTCCCTTTCCAACCTCGCTGTCTCTCACTCACTCTCTCTGTCCTTTCTGTCTATATCTCTCCGTCCTCCTCTGCAGTCGCTGTGTCTGTGTTTTTTCCTTATTGCTCGTTTCTGCGGGCACTGTTTCCTGTCAACTACAGTTGATTGGAACCACTGGCGTGGGAGGGAGTGGGAGGTGGGCAGTATAAAAAGGAGGGGGGGTAGGGTGGTAATTGTTAGCCGGTGGGAGGGGGGGGGGGGCGGCGGGATAAGTGGGGTAGATGTGAGGAGGAAAATGGAGGGGGGGGGGGGGGGTGATGAGATCTTATGCAGTTCTTTAAATTTGTATGTGTAACATCTCGGTTTTATCAAAGAAATAAGGATTGAAAAAGTAAAAAGGAAAAGAGACAATGTTGGGAAGGTGGAGGGGGGATGGGAACAGGGATGGAGCATGCACCATCATCAAAATGAGGCGGCAACAGTTACAACAGCAATCACGACTGTGCAGTGACCATAACCGTGTGACAACATTTACTCATGTGCCAGTGTACACTATATGTGCCTTGGCTGTACTGCATGCAGAGTTGAGTTCATACGTATTGAGTTCATCTATGTTTGTCTGTCTCTCTTGCCCCGCTGTTTCCTCGGCAGTTGTAAGGGAACAGCGAGGTTCACTATTTGGTGATGTGTGTTTTTTGCATATGTGACCGTTTTTTTTCTTTATTTTTTTTTTTTTTTTTTTTTTTTTTTTTTTTTTTTTTTTTATTTTTAATTTTTTTTTTTTTTTTGTGTTTTATTTGGTTGATTTTTTTTGTTTTTTTTTTTTTTTTTATTTTTTTGTTTTTTTTTTTTTTTTTTTTTTTTTTTTTTTTTTTTTTTTTTTTTTTATTATTTTTTAAAATTCCAGTCATTAAGGTGGCCGTCATCTGACTTTGGGAATGGGCGTCTATACACTACACCGGTGCGTAAGCGTCCTTCTTCTTCTTCTTCTCTCCTCACTCCCTCCATCAACCTCACTCTGTCTCTCTCTTCTCTCCTCTCTTTCTCTCTCTGATGTGTCTATTTTGGTTGGGGGGGTTGTGCAGTTAGCGTGTTGCCACTGGCACACGAATGCCATATTTTTAAATTTGGTGGAGTGAGGAATTGGACTTTAAAAAAAAGTATGTGCATAACGGGAGACTACACCCAAAACAAACAACCAGAAAAAAGGACAACAAGAAATCACACACCGGAGACACACACGCAGACGCACGGGTGCACGCACGCAACGGACGACACGCACAGCACCACGGGGCAGGAACACGCAACGCACGCCGGGCACGCACGCACTAACAAATACGACAAACACACTACACACAAACAACACACACAGGAATTTCGTTGGGGATGCAGGCAATCACGACCCGGGACCTCATGTTCTAGGTCCCCTCGCCTAAAGGACTTTGGGAGGGAGGAGGAGGATGGGGAGTTGAGAGGAAGGGGGCGGTGGGAGAATCGGCAAAACCGATGATGGACCCTGTAATAGAAGACCTCGATCTGACCAGGGCTGTGTCAAGTGGGAACTGGAAAGCATGAGCCCTTAGACCAAGAGAACTCCAGCATCACGCCAGTCGTCCGCCAGCCGCTGAGTCTAGTCCGTTCAGAAATAAGGTATCCACATGTTGAACTGGGAAGATCGAAACCGAGAGCTCTCGGAGTAGAAGAAAACTGAGATGCCGATATTAAAGATGGAATTCCGAACTGGCCGCCTAAGGTAAATATGATTAGCGTTTACGGACGTCCGAGTTGGGAGGTCGTGGTGATTCGATTCCCACCAGAGCCAGTATATCTGGGATTTTTCTGTCCCTCGACGCGCTTTTTATTCCCAATTGAGGTGGCTGATGGGAGCTCAGCTGAAAGGACCGTAAACACACATTCGATTTTCAGTCATATCAATGGATACGTTCCTCGCTGATGTGTTGCTCAGATTTCCTGACACTAGTTTAGTGTCTGTTACCTCTCGGGTGACCGGGTTGACGCGCCGGATATATAGTTGAAAGTAAGCGAAGACTTGGTGACCTTCTTCCCCCCCTGCCCCAGGCCTCTCCACCCCCCGCCCGCCTCACCCCACGCCAACACCACACAATATATATACATTACCGCCCTCCCCCCGGAAGACGCTTTGACCCCTGTAAATATTAAAAACAAAAAGCATTGTTTTATATCACAACTTGTGCAAAAAAAAAAAGGAAAAGACGAAAGGTTAACACAAACTTTGTTTTTTCTCGAATTTGAAATATTTATGAGCCGGTGAACAAAAAAAGCATTTCGTTTTGGGGGGTATTCTAATTTCAGTGGTCGACTTTGTTTTTTAAGCTCATACAGAGTGTATTCGGTAAAAATCAACTTGCTATCTTGTTTTTTTCTATCAAGATTTCTATCAGATATGGATGATGTTTGAAGGACGATCCTTACAGCTGGACTTTTGTTGGGCTTAGTTATGTTCTGTTTTGTGATGTGTGAATTCTTTAGCTTGATGCCGCAGTTGCGGTGATTAAATGATACAGCGTCATTGTCCTGATGAGACGCTTGTCTCATGTTTCTGTCTGTCTGTTATTTCTCTCTCTGTCATTCCCTTTAGACTTCCTTCAGTCTCCTGTCTTTTGTCTCTGTTCTCTCTCTTGTCCTCCTGTCACTGTCTCTGCTCTTCTCGTCTCTCTTCATCTCTCTCTCTCGCTGCTTCGTGCATTCTTAATATTTGTTTGTTCTTTTGTGTCTTTCACAATCCCTCCCCTCTGCCCCCGCCCCCCGCCCCCATCCCGTCCCAAATGTAAGAGAGAGAGAGAGAGTTTTTAGGGAGGGGTTTTTGGATGGGAATGAGGGAGGGAGGGGAGTAGGGAGGGGAGCTGGTGAATGGATGCAGGTGACTTAAGCGGAAGAGGTTTCATTTCTCATTGTCAGTTTGTGTATTTTTTTTTCTTTTTCCAGGTTGGATGCGTAATGTGGTTCACTTTTTGCTCTTTCACCGCTTAGCGTTAAAATAATCTGAGACCCCCCAAATAAAAGATCAGGTAGCAGCTGAATTTTGGAGACAGACAACTCCATTTTTCCTTATTTATTCTTGTTCGTTTTCTCATTTCTTTTGTCTCTTATTTATGCTTTTGCTTTCTTTTTTTTTCTTTTGTCCGTTCTTGTTCTTTCCGCTTGTCCTTGTTTTTTTTTGTTTTTTTTTTTTTAGTTTTTTTTTGTGTTGGTTTTTTAGTTTTTTTGTTTTATTTTTTTTATTTTGTTTTTGGTTTGTTTTTTTTTTTGATTTTTTTTTGTTTATTTTTTTTTTTGTTATATTTATTTTTTGATTTTATTTTTTTTTTTTCTGTGTATTAGCGAAATTGTTCTTTCGACAGTTATCGTCATGAATGTTAGGGGATCAAATACAACTTATTGAGTGTATTGGGTGTAGGCGCGGAAACGCCTGTGAGCTCGAATGGAAAATCGAAGAGTTCAGAGACAGGGAAGTAAGGGTTTAGCGTAACGTTGATGTTGGAGACAAAGGAGGAAGACGGAGAGAGGAAAGTGGGTGTGAAGGTGGGTGGGGATGGGATGGTGAGGGAGGATGGGTTGAGGAGGGGAAGGGAGGGAGTTTCAGGTGCAGCTGTGTAAATGTCTGCATCCACGAACACCTCCGGTTCTCTAGCGTGTTCTGTCACGCGTGTTGCCCTGGTTCCTTTGAATACTCCCCCGCCCCGCCCCCCCCACGCCCCCCCACCCCCGTTTTCTTTCTTTCTCCCCCCCGTCGCTTCCCGCCCTTCTCCCACCACCCGCCCGGGCTATTTGCCTGCAACATATACAACCGCTAAATTGATGGGTAGGTCTCAGGTTGAAGGAAACCTCCCCGGCTTTCCGGGCCCTCCTCTTTCCCCTCATCCACTTGGCATTTAAAAAAAAAACTCAGAGAGAGACAGAGTTGTGTGATGAGTGTGTGTGGTGTGTGTTTGTGTGGTGTGAGCTGTGGGCCTTTAGCAGGAAGGAAGGAAGGTGAAGGTAAGGAGACCAAAATATGAATTCAGAATATAAGCTCCTCCTTTTCCATCCCCCATCCCCCCCCCCCCTTTTTTTTTTAATGTGTGTGTGAATAAAGAAAAAGTTTTTGTTTGCTTGTTGCTTTTCTTGTGACTGAAGGGTTTTTGGCCGAGGGCGTGGGGCTGAGACGAGAGGCGGGGCAGGAGGGTTGGCGGGTGAAAGGGGTGGGTGGGAAGCGCTGTAGGGTGGGGGCGGGAGTGGAGAAAAGGGGCGAATTTCATGGTACGGTGATTTTGGGAGGCGAGAACGTTTCTCTGACGCAGGTCCAACGTGCAGAAGAAGGCGAGAATGTTGGCGAACGTAATGTGGCAAAAACCAAACGCAATGGAACACAATGAGACTAACGGCAATCTGTCGCCAGAGCCTGAACAGACAAAAGACAGCGGCGCTGAGGAGAGGAAATGGACGCACTGGCTAAACCCGGGTTAAATCGTTGTATAGGCTCAGATGAATCGATGTAAAAACAAACCCGCCTCCCCGCCCTCCCATCTTCTTCCTTCCTCCTTCTCCATGCATGTATTGTATACGTGTTTTTTATCAAACAGTTTATGATTGTGTTCCTAAAAAATAAAAAAAAGTGAGTTGAAATTTTAGGTTCTCTTCTAGATGTCTTGGCAGCTCATGACAATAATCATGGATACAGTTATGATTACTGAAGGATAAACAACGATCAACTCCCCCCCCCCCCCCCCCCCCCCCCCCCCCCCACCACACAACACACGCACCACACTCACACACAAGCTTTTAACAGTTTTGACGATAGTCACACCTATGGGAAACGGAAAATATATGAAGGGTGAATTGTGTGGTGGTTTGCGGAAAATGCATGGGTGAAGGATGAATTGTGTAGTGGTTTATCAGTGTTCAGGGTCTCTTTAGTCACGGAAAACTTTTCACTTCACAGTGTGTTCACAGGTATGAATCAGGAGTTTCTGATTTGTCTGTGGTTGTGGTGTGTTTTGTGTGTGCTAAGGTGCCAGTAATGGACGATGAAAATTTGTTCTTGAATTCCAGTTCGTAAGGAGATACAGTTAAGATATTGTTAACACTTGCTCTCTCTCTCTCTCTCTCTCTCTCTCTCTCTCTCTCTCTGGAGCGCTTATGCATCCAGTGACTTCTCTCTCTCTCTTTTCTCTCTCTCTCTCTCTTTTCTCTCTCTCTCTCTCTCTCTCTCTCTCTCTCTCTCTCTTGTGTGTCTGTGTCTGCATGTAGCACTCTTCCTGCCATGCATGAACATGCACGTGTGCGCCCGGACGTTTTCTCTCTCTCTCTCTCTCTCCCCTCTCTCTCCCCTTCTCTCTCCTTTTCTCTCACACACACACACACACACACACACACACACAAAACACACACACACACACACACACATACACACACACAGTCTCTCTCTCTCTCACTCATACGCATGCACGCACGCACACACATACATAAATGATGAGATGTTTGGCCTGAGGTACCCCCTCCTTCCCTCCTCCCCCTATTCCCCTTTAGTAACATCCCTCGTCCACCCACCTCCTGTCCTCGTCCACCCACCAACCCATCCCCCCCCCCCCCCCCCCCCCCCCCCCCGCCCTCTCCTCGATAGCAGCATGTGCTGCAGTGGCTGTGAGCAACATGTGGACAAGTGGCTCCGGGGTCGGGGCAGGGGGAAGCAGACAGAAACGCACTCAAAAAAGACCAAACCAACACACACACAAAAGCAAAGCATGAAACAGGCGGTGGCTAGTGGCGGGTATTGGCGGCTGCTGAAGAGGTGCTCATGGTCTGCCATGTCCGTCTCCCGGCCAACAGCCTTCCTGGAGAGCACCCTTTGGCCTCTTCCGGGAGGGACGCCGTCCTCTGCTCCCCAGTAGTTGGCCATCTGTCCTCCCGCTCTCCTTGTTTCTCTTTCTCTCAAGTCGCAAACCCACACGGTGGGTCTCGCTTCTAAAGGAGCATCCCCAGATCCGTATCACCCGTTTGAAAGCAGAATTCAGCTGTCAGCGGGCTAGGAACCTAAAACGTCCTTTCATACAGATCGTCCATGAATGTTTTCAGTGAAGAGGCAGTGTACTGTTGTTCTTGACAGATTGTCACTGTCGTGGTTTCTTACACACTCGAGTACGTACTGGACATGTTTCCTGCAACGTTTATGGAGTAACGAATAGCCAGTAATAATGGTGATGATGAGAACAGTTATGATTAGCGAGAGCTATAGTAATAGTGATGATGATTATGATGGTGTGTGGTGGTGATAGTGATAATAATAATGATGATGATGACAATGATAATAATGACGATATAATGATTATAATGATAATGATAGGTTGATGATAACAGTAATAATGATAAAGGTAATAAATAATAATAATATATAATGATGATGTAATTATTATTATAACATAGAATAGACCCGCTTTGGAAAAAAGAAAAAAAATCAATCGGGGGATGGCGGCAACTCCTGTGTTTTTATTTTAAACAGTTACCTTTTCTCAGTTTTTGGGTCAAGATCATTACGCAATTTGTGTACGAGTCGTTTGGTAAGCACAACGTCACATCAAACCTTGAACCTGTAGATCAGAATCGATCGATGATTATAAGTGAAATCAGTGTGTTTGAAAGGCAATGTCTGCGTTAAAGGCGCACACGTTTCACATCTCTGTTCTGGCATTTTGTCTCTTCCAATCGATTTGTTAAGCTCAGTGACGGAAAATAGCCCTGTGCCTGACAAATCAAGGGAAGTTAACGCATGGCTCTCCATTGCAAATAGTGTTGTTGTTTTTTTCTTTCTCAGTAATGGCCATGCAAATGAATATAGTCAAGTACTTAATTTGAAGCGCACTCCAGGAAAACGATGGTGGAGATCGACTGCATTGCAGGCGTCCGTTTTATACCCATGTTTTGCCACTCTCTCTCTCTCTCTCTCTCTCTCTCTCTCTCATCTCTCTCGTTTCTCCTCGTTGCTCTCTATTCTCTCTCTCGTGTGTTGTGTGTGCGTGCCCCGGCGCGCGCGCGGCGGTGTCTTTGGTGTGTGTTATTAAACATTAAGCTTCCAGTGGCGGCAAAATTTTTTCGGCGTGACCACGCAGTGACATCGTCGCAAGAATACCGGGCAGGGTCACTTGTGCCGATGCTAGTCTAATACAACTAACCTCCCATTTCCTAACATCGTCTATTTCGGCCCAGCTCGGTCTTCAGATTCCTTTCATCCGTTATCCAAACCATCCCCTGGACCCGAATGGATGGACATGAGTGACCCAGCAGCAGAAAATCTTAAAATAGGCACTAAATCGATGTTTGGCTGGTTCAAAATATTCTTTTGAGTTATTGCACTGACTGATGTATGATAATTGTTTTTATTGAATGAAACGAAGAAATTTAAAGTGATTGGCGCACTCTTGCAATGCTAAAAATTTTAAGACATGTCCGAATCAATCCGACTAACAGTTCCTTCTGCGAGCTTGGAAATATGGCAAGCTCCGAATAGCGTGTTTCCTGGTATCATGTACGGGGCGAATGGCCAAAGCCAATTGAGTTATCTGGGTAAGGTCTGTTATTTTTGCTCTCTTCCTGTCCGGTTGGTACCGGGGCCCAGGCAGTGCCACAAGACGTGGTCTAACTGATCCGGATCCACACAAAGACCTGCTGGCTTCGTCCCTTGGGCTACATTCTGTCTGGTCACCAAATTTGGTGCACACCGCTTATGTAGGTTTTTGAGTTGTCTGACAAGCAGGCAGACCAGCCAGCCAACCAACCAACCAACCAACTAGCAGACGCGGTTGAAAACGTAACCTCCTTTACGAAGGCAACAAAATGTGCGTAGAGTAACACAACATAGCCGTGGGGAGATGCGGGGAGACTTGATTAGAACGAAGCAGAAGAGAGAGAGAGAGAGGAGATGTGCAGTGCACCTTTTCGTCGCGTTATAAATGATGCATGAAATGCACAAAGCCTGACACGAAAACAGAGACGCCGCGGTAGATGGGGAGAAATCGTCGGTCATTGTTGGATAAAAGGAAAGGAAAAGCCGGGGGCTTTGATTGGTTTACGCGGAGGCTAGCCGAACAGCAACACGAAGGAAACATATTGTGGGGCAAATGTTGCTCTTGGGAACTCCGGTGCCTGTTGAATACATGAAGATGACGATGAAAAGAAAAACAGGAAAAGGGGGAAAAAAGGGAAGAAAAAGAAGGAAGAGAGAGAACAAAAATTTGCAGCTAGTTTGTTACTGGCAAACAGCTCGGATTTCCATAGCTGCACGAGCTACTCAAGCGAACAGTGCTCGCGTTTTGCTTTTGTCACAATCGTTGACGCACGAACACACGCGCGCGCACACACATGTGACGTTTTCATGCTCATAGATCGGCTTGATCTCAGTGTCAGTTGTCGCTTTTTTCCCCCCACCCCCCATCCTTCCCCTCTCTCTCATATGCCCAAGTTGTTCTGCACATGCTGCTAAAAACATTGTCTTGCGAACAGAACGGTCATGGATCAAAACGGGGTGTATTCAAAGGCACAAATGTACAAGCGTTCTATGCCACCCCCCCCCCCCCCCACTCTTTCTCACTCTGTCCGTCTCTCTCTCTCTCTCTCTCTCTCTCTCTCGGTGTCTCTGTCTGTGTCTGTCTGTCTCTTTCTCTCTCTCTCTGTCTCTCTTTCACGTCCCACATGCACAGAAGACTCCCCCCCCCCCCCCCCCCACCCCACCCTACCGCCCCCAAACAAAAACAAAACAAAAACAGACCAAAAACCAAAACACCCGTCTGCCCTAGTTTTCAGTTCCATGTTGGCTGGCACAGGTCTTTTCACAGTAGGCTACAGATAGACAGGATTGCTACAGTGGATACTATGAGGATGGTTTGGTTGTGATCTTTCTTGTAAACCATTGAAGGTATATGGTCTGTCAGTCTGAGCTGGATGTAGAACTTCCATAGACGATTCCTGGCTGTGAAATGTAAATTGATGGCCGACAGTTTATTTCAGTACAGCGTTGTAGTGGACCTACAGGTACTGTAAGGCCAGAACACCATGTCCCCCCCCCCCCCCCCCCCCCCCCAAAACCCCCAAAAAAAAAAATCATAAATTAAAAAAACAACAACAAAACAAACAAACGAGGGACAAATTTTCGAAAGGGCTTTCACAGCGCGATTATTTAATATAGGTTAACAAACTGGCAATTGTGGTCATTTCAGTCGTGAATGTTTAGCGTGCTGTCATTATGTAAAGAGTGTTAGGTTATATAGTTTCACTGACCAGTTCAGTTCCAGAATGAAGTGAAAGCCGTTTTAGGAATGGTTTGGTGACCGAGTTGTCGCGCTGCTGTGACGGTGTAAGTACATGGTTAAAGTGGACTACAGATTAAGTGGACAAATAAACAAACAAAAACGAAAGGGAAAAGAAAAAAAAAAAAAACAAACTAAATAAAAAAAAGATGCTCTGTAGGGTAATTGACTTAAAAACAAAGCAAAGTTAAAAAGAACCGCAGACTTAAGAAAGCTCGATGTCTATTTCAAACAGCAACCTACAAATGTCGTTTTAGCTGCCTGCCATGACGGGCTTTTTTCATCTCGTTTGACTGCCGTGCTGACAGTCGTGACTTGGAACCGCTTGTGGGGTTCAGATTTTTTTTTTTTTTCGGGCATGAAAACCCAGTCTCTCCCTCCAGCAGTAAATGGATGCCTGGTTCATGACAAGGAAGATTATGGCGACGGAAGGAGAGGGATGGACTCCACCTTCCATGAGGCTGTGTCGCTGACACGGCGAATCTCTTAACGATTCGCTATCCCCACAGCACTTAGGCTACCGAAGTTCAACCCCCTTCCGCTCCTTTTTTTTTCTTTTTTTTTTCCCCTCAAGCACCAAGAGACGAACAGAGCAAGGAATGAAGATCACTGGGCACTGCACTCGGGCATCTTAATTTAAGGATCCGCAATGTGTCAGCCTTACTTCTGCTATGACCGCTCTGAAATTCCCTCCTCCTCCCCCACCTTCTTTCCCCGCCCCACCAAACGGTTTGACCCTCCAGAAGCGTTTGTTGACGTGGAACTAATTCATTAAGGTCGCTAGGAGGTGCTGGTGATTAAGGCCTACAGTGCAATAATTCAGGCTCTCGTGATTGAGCCCCCCCTCGCCCCTCGGAGCTTGGGGTTTTGCTCGCCATGATATTTCATTACCCACCCCCCCCACCCCCCCCCCCCGATGAATAATTCATTCCGGGTGGCGCACGGGAAAGAGGCGGGTAAAATATCACCTTGGTCGGCGGGGTGGCAGCAGGGTGAGCCCCCAAGACGGGGCCGGCCGGGGGCCGCGGTCTCCCAGGGGAGGCCCCGGAGACAGTCGGGACGGGAGCTGACGACGCCAGATTGCCTCAGCTTGGGCAACATTCAACATTTACAACCCGCCATCTGGACACTTGCCTGCCCCGCCTCGCCTGCCTGCCCCGCCTCTGCCGCCCCCCCTCGCTTCCACTGCCAGGGTTGCACGCCTTGGCCGTTCGTTCGCTTGAGGCTGTTTCTTTCTACCTGGAGGTCATCGGCGGTTTGCTCGGGGTCTCGCCCTCTGTTACCCCCTTAGGATATAGACCGCTTGAGGACGAGCCCGTCTCAGGGAAACATTCAGAGAGAGAGAGAGAGGAGAGAGAGAGAAGGGGGTGTTTGTGTGAACTTGTTGGTTGGAAACTGAGTGACGAGGTTTCGGACTTTTCATCCTGAAACTATGTCACTATACTATTTCGTTATTTATTGTTGTTATTGTTGTTGCTTTATTTTTGGCATCATCATTTTTATTATTATTATTTTTTATTATAATTATCATCATCATTATTATTACCCATTATTTTTTAGTCATTACTATTATAATTATTATAATCATTATTTATTATCATTATTATTATTGATTGATTGATATATTTATTTGTTGATTTGTTGATCGATTGATATATTTATTTGTTTATTTGTTAGTTTTCTTTTTTGCTGTCGTTTTCACTGTGACTCCCAATACCCCTTCCTCAGTGGCATTACACACGTTCCTCATTCTTGTTTTCTTATAGACAGCCGCAACCATGTTCATCCTGTCGCTCCTCAGCACTCTGAGTTATTTTATCTTTGAGAATGGAGAGAGATATAGAAAGAGAAATGAGAAGAATAGCTATTGAGAAGAATCTTCCAGAAGAAGTCACATTTGCCCAAGAGTCTAACTCAGTATATGGACATCTAAGAAGTAAAGACGTTAAGACCACACACACACACACACACACACACACACACACACACACACACACACACACACACACACACACGCAGGCGCGCGCGCGCACACACACACACACACACACACACACAACACACACACACACACACACACACATAACATATAGGCTTATTCACGTAATCATTCATTCCCTCAGTCATTCACTTCATTCATTCACGTATAATATCACTCAAAGTGAACAGACGTTAAACAGAAGAACGAACGAACACATAATACGGAGGAGAGAGAGAGAGAGAGAGAGAGAGAGAGAGAGAGAGAAGAGAGAGAGAGAGAGAGAGTATAAGGTATGGTGACATGACATCCACGACACGAAACAGACGTTTTGGTGTACACAAATGAATATAATCTGAGAACACAATACAGACTCAGATCTCTGTTGAGATACTGTATCTGAATAACATAGAGGAGAGAGAGAGGAGAGAGAGAGAGAGAGAGAGAGAGAGAGATGATGAGATAGTTTTTAATGAGTAGAGAGAGAGAGAGTTTCCAGGACAATCTGAGATAGTTTTATTAATGTAAGTAATTTGAGTAGTATGTTCTTCTTAACAGCAGATTTTATAGAGTGACGTAAACATTACGACAGGTTTTTAATTTTGATGCCACAGTAAACCACCGGATTATTAAAGACTTATTTAAAAAGTCATATTGAGGAAAGAGGTAGTGTATTTTGTGAGCGGGTGTGTGGGGTGAGTGAGTGAGTGTGTGTGTGTGTGTGTGTGTGTGTGTGTGTGTGTGTGTGTGTGTGTGTGTGTGTGTGTGTGTGTGAGAGAGAGAGAGGAGCGAGAACGGGGTGGGATGGGATGTGGGGTGGTGATAGCGGAGAAATGGTCGAGAAGACAAAAATCCTGCATCCTCCATTAATTGATGAATACATCTGTTTATAGCAAAGTTATTTTCTAATTCATTTGTACAGATGGTAAACCACTGGATGTTATGCAAGGGAGTAAATGCTATCAGTAACTGACAAGAAATTATAGAGAACCACTCACTGTGGCACAGAAGAAAGCTACTGGTTATGCGGCTTTGGAGGTCATCGGTTCGAGTCATACTAAGGGCGTGTGTTTATGGGATGTGGGCTCTGGGTCGGTTTTATCCTCTTCATGGATACGTCTTAGAGGTTTGCTGAGAAATTTCTTCACTAGCAATGCCGATGTCTGTGTTTCTATGGGCTTAGTTGACACGTAGATACGGCAGCAAAGGGAGTGTAGTAAAGCCATGTTGTCATCTCGACCACAGTTACCGTTTCCTCTTGTCATCCGTGGGTATACTTTCGTGTGTGGATGGCGAAAGGAAAAGACAACTTCGCACTGTCCCCCTTCCCCACTCCTTTCCTGCATCCTCACGAGAATGTGTGAGAATTCGGTAGTAGTGTTTTTGTTAGAAGAATAGTGCTATTGTTGAAAAAAGGGTTTTTTCCCCAGTGTCACAGGCATGCATGAAGGTTCCCTTGTTTCCTATTTTCTTCACACGCTAGTTGAGTTTGACCCGGGAGGGTACAGAGAGAGAGAGAGAGAAAGAGAGAGAGAGAGAGAGAGAGAGGAGAGAGAGAGAGAGAGAGGAGAGAGAGAGAGAGAGAGAGAGAGAGAGAGAGAGTAAAGATAAATAAGAAAAAGCATATTTCATTCATATAGGTCTTTGCCTGTTATGAAGGAGTGTAAATAGTATTCAATTTGAAAAATACCACAGTGTATCAACTTTGAAAAAATTCTGAGTTATTCAGAGGATTTCATCAAAACACTTATAAAAGAAATTGCGATAGCTGTTGCTGAATTATTTTACAGTCATTGTAGAGCATTTGCACAGGAAAACAGCAAGCTTTTTAAGTGTTGGGGGAAAAAAAGGAGCTGAGCTATACTGACCTATAGCACATGGATGTGGTATAATGTTTGTAATATTAAGCAGTCAGTAGTCTTACAGGAGGCGTGAAAATCATAGCCTTATTTATATATTTGTCATATTTAACGACATATTTACAGGCTGCCAAGATAAGAACTATGCCATTCTACTATGCTGCATAACGACATATTTACAGTATGCCATCATATAGTTATTCATCTACATGAACAAATATCAGTATCGTAATAATTACTAAGTTCGCTGATCTATACCGCAGCTTAATGTAAATACAATTGTATAATCTATCGCTACAGTACATTCGGCTGATCCTTTCCTGCCACGAGCAATCGACCTATCTCTGTTTAAAATATTACAAAATTGATGCTCGCATTCAACGGCATGGTTTTCACACACACACACACACACACACACACACACACACACACACACACGCACACACGCACACACACACACACCACACACCTCTCTCTCTCTCTGTGTGTCTCTCTCTCACACCACACCAAACTCACCCACACACACACACACACACACACACACACACACACACACACACAACACACACACACACACACACACCACCACACAACACAACATACAGCACCCCACAAAAGCACAACATAACACACACGACAAGAGCGACAGAGTTCAGAATAGACATAGATGAGCTCGTCAACATAAAATAACATAGTAGGTGATGACATAAAACGACATAAAATGAATCGAAACTAAAAAATTTATCTCAAGAATGTAAGTTAAATCCTTAATCTGAAAATAAACATTACGTAGAGAGAGAGGAGAGAGAGAGAAGAGAGAGAGAGAATACTGTGAAATGACACAATTATTACGGATA
>CM031607.1:36422363-36447444 GCA_018398815.1 Conus ventricosus | reverse complement strand
CAAAAGGGAGAAGGGTCAATGCTGGAAATATTTCCTTATAATTGTGTATTTGTCATATGTGCTGGAATGCTGTAGTGTGATCATGTGCGTCGTATGGCGAAATACTTATTTATAATCGTGCATGTTGTGGGTGCGGGACGTGCTTGATTGTGATTGTGCATGTTGTGTGCGTTGGAGTGCTTGATCGTGATTGTGCATGTTGTGTGCGTTGGAGTGCTTGATCGTGATTGTGCATGTTGTGTGCGTTGGAGTGCTTTATTGTGATCGTGCATGGTGCGTGTGTTGGAATGTTTATTTTGCTGGTGTGAATAAATGGGGTGTTTGTATCGTAATCTTTATTGTGTGGTCTCTGCGGAGCGTGTGAGGTCAGTCACTCCCTTCACTCCACCTAGACCGATCCTGTCAGGGCAGACCTCCAGGGGTCGGTCGGACAACGATACATATCTGATTCAGTCTGTTCGCAGTCCAACTAGAAGAAGAACAGGACAAAAACCTAGCTTGATTGATTGATTCTTGTAAACGACGATAACCTGATATCTGACATTGAACACCACAGTCCAGTTGGGAAAAGCGATCATGATGTGTTGATATCTGATGTATATATCGCAATTGATGACTGTGACAAGCAAAGCAAACATCATAATATAATTATGCAAGAGGGAACTACAACAAAATGAGAGAGGATCTTAGAAAGGTTGACTGGACTGAGTTAGATAGTTTTAGACGGGAAACATGTTGGTCAAATATAAGAAATAAAATTCAAGAAGCATGGATTTAATATACCCAAAATTGGAAGTAAAGGCAACAAGAATTTAAGACCAAAGTGGATGAGGAAATCTGTATTAAAGAAAATTAAAAAAAAGTACAATTTATATAAAAGATTTTTGATCACACAAGATGGTATAGATTACCAAAATTATATTAAGTTAAGAAATGAATGTTCTAGAGAGGTGAGAAAAGCGAAAAGAGACTAATGAGTATAAAATTGCAAAAAATAGTAAGAAGAATCCTAAAATGCTTCTGGAAATATGTCCGCTCAAAATTGAAATGTTCAACTCTTCAATTAGTCCCCTGAGAAAGAAGATGGTAATATTGCAGTTAGTGATAATGATAAGGCCGAGGTGCTAAATAAATTCTTTTCTAGTGTATGTCATACATGAAAATATTGAAAATGTTCCTGAAATCGACAGCGCCTCTTTATCTGATGGAAAAACTCTGTGTGATATAGTCATTACACCATTAGCGATAAAAGAAAAATTAAGTAAATTGGATGTTGCTAAAGCTTCTGGTCCAGATGGTTTACCAGCTAGAGTACTAAAGGAGTTATGTGTAGAACTAGCAGTGCCTTTGTGTGTGCTGTTCAATAAATCAATAAGTGAAGGAGTGGTACCCAGTGATTGGAAGTTTGCAACTGTAACTGCTATATTTAAAAAAGGCACCAGGTCTGACCCAGGAAATTATCGCCCTGTAAGTTTGACTTGTATCCTTTGCAAAGTGCTTGAGTCATTTGTGAGAGATGCAATAGTAAACCATATGAATGATTTTTCCTTATATTCAGATTGCCAACATGGATTTAGACAGGGTAAATCTTGTATGACACAACTTTTAGAAGTAATGAAGATTTTACAAATATGATCGATGATGGCTTGCTTTGACGTAATTTACTTGGATTTTAGGAAAGCTTTTGACTCTGTGCCCCACTACCGATTGTTAAAAAAATTAGAAGGTTATGGTATAAATGGAATATATACAACTGGATTAAGAGTTTTCTTTCTAATCGAGTACAAAGGGTGAAAGTTGGAAATAATTATTCTTCAAATATAGATGTTGTAAGCGGTATTCCGCAGGAAGTATTCTTGGACCTATTCTGTTCACAGTTTTTATAAATGACCTGCCAGAATGTTGTAGATTAGTTCATGTAAAATATTTGCAGATGATACGAAAATATATGATCCTGTAAGTAACCATCTTAAATTACAAGATGATATTGATAATCTAATTAAGTGGAGTGAAACATGGAATTTTATATTTTAATCCAGTTTAAATGCAAGGTTATACATTATGGAAAAAATAATCCGGAGTATACATATACTATGAAATATAATGATGCTGTCTCAGATGTTGATTCCGTTTCAGAAGAAAAAGATCTTGGTGTAATGTTTGATAGCAGTCTGAAATTTGACAAGCACATAAACGTGTAATGATGAAAGCAAATAAAATGCTCGGCATAATCAGACGGTCTTTTTCATATTTGGATACTGAAGTTTTTTACATACTATATAAGGCATTAGTTAGACCCCACCTGGAGTATGGAAATGTGATATGGAGCCCTTATTTAAAAAGGCAATCAGCAAGTATTGAGAAAGTACAAAAAAGAGCCACCTTGTTAATTAAGGAATTCAATATGTTAGCTATGCAGATAGATTGCGAAGGTTAAATTTACCATCGTTAAAGTTCAGACGAATAAGGGAGACTTGATTGAGACTTACAAGCTATTTAAGGGACTTAACAGTACAAATTTTAACAACATTTTTCAACTAACCACTAATCAAATTACAAGAATTCTGATAACCAAAATCCAAATTAAATATTGTCGCACTAATATTAGAAAATTTTCATTTAGTAACAGAGTGGCACCGTATTGGAACAAATAACCTGCGCACATTAAAAAGCAAAAGATTTGAATACTTTTAAAACCTTCTGGATACTAACGCTGAGTAAATATGTTAAAATCTCAATTTGATTGATAGAAATAAAGTAATAGAATAGATTAAAATATCCTGAGCATATGCATGCATTAAGCAACCAATGTTTATGAAATAAGATGATTGGGACACAAAAGCTGTGAGGCTATCAAAGTCCCAAGTGAACTGAACTGAACTGAACTGAACTGTTCAATAAAACAAGGCTTACTCTTTGGCGTTCCCTTTCTGATAAGCTCCTCTCACGCTGTTCACACCTTTCAGTACACTCGTTGAGCACACAGGTGCTGTGAGAGCTGCTGTGGTCGTGGTACATGTTGCTGATGCAGACTGGCAGTTTGATTACAGTGGCTGTTTGTGGTAACAACTGTTGAAAACTGGGTTGTGACTGCCAAGCGGTGCGGTTTGTGGATTGTGGGCACAGCCCCTGGGAGTAACATTCTTATTCTTTTCATCTGAAAGCTACCTAGCAGCGCATAGCTGCAGGGTAGCAATCAGGCCAAAATGAAGATGACACACGGCCGAGTTCTTGTTTGGTGTGCCAAAGGAAGGTCCGAAGTTGGCCGGCATGTTTGCACGAACTGAATCCACTTCTTTCGAGTATCTGGATCAGATGGAAATGTGTGCAAAGAATATCCATCTCCTGCTGAGCTGTTGCACTCGCCTACAGCACAATATCTGCCACACTTTCGTGACTTCTTGGGCTGTGGGGGATCGCAACTCGCGTTGATTTCACTTGGCGTTGCCATGTTGTGTTGGTCGCGGCTGACGGCCAGTCCATCAGTTGACGTCACGGTTTTCGGTGTACCGCGCGGGGTTTGAACAGGTGTGCAAAAGTCGTTTTTTATCAATTAAATTCTTCCGGCGATTTTGAAAAAAAATGAATACCACTCTGAAGTTATATAATATGTAGACCTGTTTTTAACAAATTATCGAAAATCTCTAAAGTAGACCTTTAATAGGCCTGATTTCAAGTTTCAGAGTATATCAGTGATGCACAATCACAAACTGCAGCAGATTTCTTAAGTTTCTTCTCTTATTTGGTAATGAAAAAAAAACAAACAAGCAAAACTAAGAAAAATTGAAGAGCAATTGGTGTCAAACTATGAATCCACAAAACAGAAAGTGAATAAACATCATATTTACAACGGTGCACGGCTTACAGATAAGCAAATGGTTAAGATTGATCAAAGACTTTTACTGAATGAATATTCATTAAGAATAGGTGTTATCAGAATTATTTTGTCAGCTGATGTTGGCAAAGTAAACTGTCGGACATCTTGAAGCACAATGAAAGACGGATGGAATGACAGAAATGAAGAAAGAAGGAAAGGAAAGAAATTTAAAAAGGGAAAAGAAAGATAAAATGTCAAAGAAAGAAAGAAAAAAAGGACAAAGAAAATAAGAAGATAGGACAAAGAAAGAAGTATGGACAGAGAGGGAAGAAAGAAAGAAAGAGAAAAAAGAAAAAAACTGAAACAAAGAGGATACAAACGCACAAGCCTGAAAACATTCTTTGCCTAAGATTATTTAGTCCTTTTTAAAGAATGGAACATCATCACACACAAATGAGTTCCATTACAGACAATTCTGTTCATGTATTTCATAGGAATCTTAGAGTCATTTCACTGTTGGAGTGTGCTTGTATTGTCACAGCTATATTTTTGTTTTCTTTCTCATGCGGTTCCTTTTTACTTTTCTACCTACTCTCAATCAGATCAAGGGTCATCCTTTTCCATCATTCTGACAAAAATTAAATCACCAATCAGTTTCAAGTACTCCTCACAGTTAAGAGGTATATTACCAAGCAACAAAACTACCTTCAGTGCTAATTGTGTTTAGTTGTCCAGTAGCCACATCACTTTCGTGCATGCCACACTCTTTTTCTAGGCCTTCATGCTAGACATTCAAATTACTTTGTTATTCTGAAGTTTCTTCTCTGCAAAATCACACACAGTTTATAGCCAAACTTCAACCCAAGTAATCCAGTTTCTAGAAATTGCTTAAGATTTTTTCTTTCTGTTGTTTTACGAACTGTTGAAATCAAATACAAACCGACAGTGTCAGCGCTGTTTCTCACTCTCTTATTCTCTCTCTCTCTCTCTGTCAGTTTCTGTCTGTCGGTCTGTCTGTCTCTCTCTACATCCTCCATCTCCTCACACATGCATGCACATACTTAATTTCCCCCATCATCTTAACAAGAATTCAGGATCAAAGTAAACATAAATGCAATATTGTAAAGAAATACACCATAATGAAAAAGCTTCAGAAGAAAACAGAGATTTTGGCATACAACACTCACAATTTCATGACAATCCGCCGCCTGTCATTACTTACACTCAATTAGATCTCCAGTGTGCAGTACATTTCCCCCCCCCCCCCCCCCCCCCCCCCTGAACTTTGTTCTAAATTTCCATCCTTTCAAACAGTCTTTCCTGGTGGTTCCTAAACGCAGGGAGTTGTTTCTCCTGCTTACTGCTCACTTACTGCTGTGCAGAGTCTCTACAGTTCTCTGTCACCCATGTGAAACCCAAAGTTTAAACTTGAGTCGAAGACTTCTGGCAAGAGGACTGGAACTAGCAGGCTGACAACAACCTTTCAGATCTGTCCTTCACTGTGTGCCGCTAGTGGCCATAAAGAAGAGCTTTATGCTGATTACACTGACCATTCTTTTCACTCCCTCTTTTACCTTTTAAAAGGTGAAGGAGCTCCATGTGCCTTCCACACGATGTACCACTTACTGTAAAACATGTTCTTGTAGAGTGTAGGGAGTTACATAATGCCCAGCATAAAAATGTTATAGCAGATTCCTTGAAAACCCTGTTCAGAGGCCCTCTGATCAATGTTATTTTTGAGTTTCTGAAATATAAATGTTTTTCAACTGATTCAAGATTCACGCATTTTACAATCTTTGACCTTTTTACATGCAAGTGTCTGCATTCGGCTTTTTCTTTTCTTTTCTTAAAACAACTGTGTCAGACATTGACTTTGATGAGGTGACAGCCATGATCTGGTTCCTTGTGGTTGGCTGGGCTGTAACCAACGTATATGAAGGAATGCACAAAATTCCTCTTGAAGGTCAAAGAAGACAAGGGTCTCTGTCACAAGGTTCTGGATCGCCCCAAAGCCTTATCATGGGAAGATGTTCAGGTCCACTCCATGTCCACAGATGTAATCTTCCTCACTGGTTCAAGAATTCAAATAGTATTTTAAGAAATTTGGATAGACAGTCGATGAATCCACTCACACACACACACACCACACATGCACGCACACACATGCATGCTCGCACGCACACATGCATGCACGCACACATGCACAATTTAAAAGTAGTAGTAGTAGTAGGGACGGCGTTTTGATTACGCCTAGACCGCGAGGTCTAATATTTGCCCCCTCGTTCTGGTTATATTTATCTAGATTGGTCGTACCTAATGGGGTTGCTACTCGTCATAGCCATAAAATAGATCTTCTAGGTGGGGCAGTTTGTCGATCAGGTTCTTGAACTCATTCACAGATTTTGCAAATTTAACTGATGAAGGTAATGCATTCCATGGGTTAACAACTCTAAAAGAAAATGAGAATTTGCGCTTGTTAGTTCTGGCATACATTACAAAGAGTTTTCCTGCAGAGTTCCTCGTAACATTCACAGGTGCATAGGAAAACAAGGAGTGCAAGTCAACATCATCAAATCCGTGGAAAATTTTAAACATCTGTATGAGATCACCTCGTAGTCGTCTACCCTTTAGTGAATGTAGGTTCAAAAATTTTAATCGATCATAGTAGTTCATTTCTTTGCATTCCTTCAGCAGTCTGGTTGCACGCCTCTGAACTCTTTCGATCAGGATGGATTGCCTCTTTAGGTTTGCAGGACACCAGATAACATTTGCATATTCCAGATGCGGTCTCACAATGGACTTATATAATGTAGTGAAAGTATCTTTGTCTAAAAATGTGAAGGCTCTCTTTACCATTCCTAATACTTGGTTTGCCTTACCCACAATTCGGTTTATGTGCGGGTCAAAATCAAGGCTTTCATCAAACGTAACACCCAAATCCTTTTCTTCGTTACATCTTGTAATCTTTTGAACATTATTACCCAGCTTCATTTCATACTCATTTACAGGATTTTTATTCCCCATATGTAGAACATGACACTTTGACACATTGAAAAATAAGCACCAGGTCTCTGACCACTCTTGTAATTTGTTGATATCATTTTGGATGGTGGAGTTTTCCCTTGCAGTGTTCATTATTTTGGTATCGTCCGCGAAGATGTGGCACATACTCTGCAATGTAGAGGGCATATCGTTTATGAAAACAGTAAAGAGAATGGGACCTAATATGCTACCCGGGGGTATACCACTCAGTACATCTGCTTTTTCGGACTTAGCATCACCTACCCTCACTCTCTGTGTGCGTCCTTTAAGGAAACTGCTAGTCCATTTCAAAATGGAACCACATACACCATAAGCAGCGAGTTTGGTAAGTAACCTTTCATGTGGGACTGAGTCAAAAGCTTTTTTAAAGTCAAGATAAATGATATCTACAGGTTCCCCTTCATCCAAATAAAATGTGAGCCTTTCCATAACTTGTAATAACTGCGTCACACATGACCTTTTCTTCCTAAAACCGTGCTGGCAATCAGCATAGAGTCCATTATCAGTGAAATGTGAAACAATAGTATCTCTCACTAGGCTTTCTAATACTTTACATAATACACAGGTAAGTGAAACTGGGCGATAGTTTCCTGGATCTGATTTACCTCCCTTTTTAAATATTGCCGTCACTTCGGCCGTCTTCCAGTCCTCGGGTAAAATTCCAGTCTCGATAGATGTGTTGAACAGAAGACAGAGAGGGCTGGCTATTTCATTGCACACTTCACGTAATACTCGTGGAGGAATAGCATCTGGACCCTGTGCTTTATCAGGTTTGAGCTCTTTCAGCTTCTGTTTTACCGCTTCGCTGGTAACCCTAGTGTCACTAACTGATATACCATGTGAATAAGAACATTCGCTTAGGTTGGGTACATTGCTCGCATCTTCACGCGTGAATACACTTGAAAAGAATTTATTCAAAACATCAGCCTTTTCAGCATCAGCTGTAGCCATGGAGCCATCTTCTTTTTTCAAAGTGCTGATACCAGTATTGCTTTTGAGCCTCTCCTGGATATATTTCCAAAATTTCTTGGGATTGGTTTTGCACTCTTTAGCAATTTCCTTTTCATACCCTTTTCTGTCTCTTTTTAGCATTTTTGTACACAGATTCCGCTCCTCTATGTAACTGAGATACTGTTGTCCAGATTTGGTTTTCAAATATCGTTTAAATAATTTGTGCTTTTTCTTAATTATTCTCATTGTTTTCTTACTCATCCACATGGGTATCAACTTTTTCCTTTTGCATCTTTTCACCTTGGGTATGCATTTCTCCATTCCCTCCCGGAGGACATTTTTGAATTTTTGCCACATATCTTCTACCTCATTCTCAGGCAAAGATGACCAGTCTTTTTCTCTTAGAAACTCTCTCAATTTATTATAGTCACCCCTCTTAAGATTGTACACATACTTGCATTGTTCCTCATTCGATTCACAGTTCACATTCAACTCAAAAACTAAGACATCATGGTCACTGTTGCCGAGTGGGTCTTGGTGTTCGACCTCTGAAATCAAGGCTTCATCATTAACCAGCACCCAGTCGTCCAGGGTTGGGCTCTGGTTTACTCGCCTCCTTGTGTACTGCTTCACCTGTTGGATGAGGAAAGCATCTTGTAGCCTCATTTTAATTTCCTCCCCTTTATCACCTGAGAAATTTCCATCCCATCTTACAAATGGAAAGTTGAAGTCACCCATGATGCATACTTTATCATACTTTAATATTAAATCTGACTCAAGCATGTCAAAAAGTCTCTTGTCATTATCCTCATCAGATGTGTTTGGGCTGCGATATAAACAACCAATAAGGACATTTCCATCGTTTTTTGTGCGGAATGTGCACCACACACTTTCACGGTATCCCAGAGTATCAAATTCCTCACTCTCCCTAGCGTTTAGTCTCTTATCTAGGTAAAGTGCTACTCCTCGATGGGGGTTTTTGTTCATAAACATATCATATTGGTCATTCAACAGGTAATCAGATAATGGTATGTTGGGGTCATTTTTTTGAATGACCTCTGTCATTGCTATAATACATGGTTGGTCTAAAGCAATTCTACTGTTCAGTTCATCTTTTTTATTAAGGATACCATAATCGCAATTTGAATAAAGGACTTTGAAATTACTCACCTTATTTTTCCTTTTTGATTTCCTTCTCTCTTTCGCTCTCTCTTTCTTTCGCAGCTTTCTATTTACACTTTGTCTTTGACTTCCATCTGCATTATTTACATTATGTACATATTGGCTATTGAGTCATTGCCTCCGGTTCCCCTCCTCAGCAGAGCTGAGTAGGGGAGTCCCACCAGTCGCCCCAAGCAGGTTCTCATCTCCGTCATCATCCAAATCATCATCTCGTGTTTGTTTCCTTGACTTATCCCTGTTTTCCTTACCCTGTGTATCCGACACCGCTCTGAGCAGGTTCACATTTTCATCGTCATTGGAATCATTCGCTTGTCTTAGGGCTGGGTGTTTGCATTTTGGATCCAATTTGTTTTCCTTCTTCTGCTTCAGTATTACAATCCGTCCATTTCTAATGGCAAGATTTTCTTCTCCGTCTGCTTTTCTTCTCTTCAGCTCCTCTCTCAATCTCCTTCCTTCCTCTCTCTGCTTAACAGTGGTGTCTTGATTAATGAATATCTTGTCCTCATAGCGCACATTTGCATTCAACTTTCTTGCTGTTTTCAAGATTTCTCTTTTCTTTTCCTCAGTTGTCATTGTGATTTTCAGGAGCCTCGGCTTATCGCCATTCTTCTTCTCCCCTAGGCGGATGGGATCTTGTATGTCATCTCGGTCTAACTCAACCACTTGACCTATCAGTTCCCTCACTGCTCTCAGATCATCCATTTTTCTGTCTCTGATTTCAGCTTTAGTACTCTCCTTCAGATTGACCACTATTAGATTTTTCTTGCGTTTATCAATTTCTTTCTGCTCATTCATCGCCTCTGCTATTTTACGATCAACGACTTCTTCTATCTTTTCCTCTATTTTTGGCCCAATGATCTCGTGGAAGTGTCTTTCCATTTCATCCATTCGACTAGTCATTTGCTTCACCATTGGTAATAGCTCCATGAGCTGATCAAGTTTTGCTTCATCTCTTGTCACTGGTTTGCCTCCCTCACTTACACACGGGGTGCAGACCCAATTCTTGTTAGTGCTTCTGGCAAACTCATCATGTTCATCATCGCTCAGTTTTGCACACTTTTGGTGAGCCCATTTTTTACATCCATAGCACTGAATTGACTTTGTTGTCATGCGATCATCTTCTGTAGGGGCACTACAAACAAGGCAAGGCCATGTCATGTAAATTACAGATGTACTGCTGGTCTTACGGGTGGTCCTTGTACTCATGGCACCCCGCGAAGGCGGGCCCCCTTTGCCTCGACCATTTGCTTGATTACCTCTACCAGTCATTTCAATACAATTTTGTCAGTAGAACAAGAGATTGTGCATTAAAGAACTTACCTCTAGGTTGACAATCGTTATTAAAAACAACAAGTGTTGGAAAACAAATAACAAGTGTTAAGAAGGAAAAAAATTGATGACTATGACAGAGTTTCAATTTGGGCACGAAGAAGATGGAAAGCATATAAACGTACTCCAGTTTATCCTGAATACGTGCGAGATATTCCATAAAGAGGAAAAACCGTCTTGGACTGGTGTAACCGTTAGTAATGGTTTTTCTGGTAAACATCGGCCATCGTCTGTGACCTATAATGAACATACCTACAAATTTTCAGAAATATCGGCCACGTACTTTCTGAGATATTCCACAAAGAAGAAAAACCGTTACAGGCCGTTACAGCCGTTAGTAACGGTATAACGGTAAACTAAAACATCGGGCATCATCCGTAACCCATAGTGAACATACTTGCTAAATTTTTAAAATTTAGAAATAGAGTTTGTTTCTTACCGCCAATGACATTGACAAACAAAGCACATGACAAGACACGATGCATTTCAACCACTTGGGTCTTCTTCAGGCGAAAAAATAAATCACATTTAACATTTGGGACAGTACAAACAAAGAACGAAAAAACGAAGAAAAGAACGAAAAATGACTCGTCCGTTGTTGTCCATGTGGTGGGGAGAATAGCCGGTAGGCGGAAATGACATGGGGGATTATGGGAAGGAAAAGGAGGGGGGGGGGGTTGCGTAGGGGGAGGTGTGTGTGATATGATAGGGTTGTGTGTCTAGTTTATTGGGATGGTGTGATATCTTTGTGATGGTTGTGGTAATGGTGGATTGATAATAATGGTAAGGGGGAAAAAAAAAGGAAAAAAAAGGTTTGGGTGCATAAAATAAATGATTTCGTTGGGTGATGAAAGAGGTAGTGGTAGTTATGCGTGGGTAGTTGAGAAGGTGTGTGGGTAATGTTAGGGAGGGAAGGGGATGGAAGATAAATGGGTGATAAGGTATGATCGGGGGGGTGGGGGAAGGGGGGGGGGTGAGGTGAAAAAAAAAAAAAGGGGGGGGGAGGGTAATGTGTTTGTGGGGGGGGGGGGGGGGGGAGGGGGGCAAGAGAAGGAGAGCTCATATCTCATCATCTACTATGGGGTGGGGGGTGGGGGTGGGAGGTTCATATAAATGGTGTTGTTTAAAAAAGTGAACAATGCTGTGGGATGATGTTCATTGCAACCGGTGAAATAATGTGTTGGCATACAATGGGGACAAAGGAAAAGAAGTGGGGAAGGGGGAAAAAATGTGTGTGTGTGTGTGTGTGTGTGTGTGTGTGTGTGTGTGTGTGTGTGTGTGTGTGTGTGTGTGAGTGTGTGTGTGTGTTGCAAGATAGTGTGGTGTGGGTGTGTGTGTGATTTTGTGGAATATATAGTGGGTTGTTGTTGCAGTGGTGGACCGGTGTAATCATGTACTTGGGTTGGGATGCAGGTGATGCGGGGGTGAAGGGAAAGAGCAGGGGGGGGGGGGGGGGGGGAGTGGGTGGTGGGAGGGGGGAGGAGGAGTACGGGGGGGATCGAGGGTAGGTAGTTGATTGGTATAGAACATGGGGTGTGGTGGAAAGTGAAAGATGGAGGGTGGAAAAAAAAAAAAAGTGGGGGGGGGGGGGGGGGATTTAAGGGGAAGGATAAAACAAAATTAACATTAAATAGATGGAGGGTGGCTGTAACTACCGTATGAAGTGAGTGAAGGGATGTGGTGGTGGTGTATGTATGTGTGTGTGTATGTGTGTGTGTTGGTAGAGGATATTGCCAACTGATGTGGAAGTGGTGGGTATGTGCGTTTGGTTATTGTTGGATATTGATGCCTTGGGGGTGTAGTGTGCCCAGTTTGGCAATGAGATGGGATTCTTGAGTTGTGCGTTCAAAGCTGTCACTCTGTGACTGCCAGAGTGCCATAACTTTGACATGGTCGATGTTGTGTTGGGTGTGGTTGAAGTGTAGGGCGACGGGTTTGGGTCGGTGGTGGCGGATATCAGCCAGGTGTTCAGAGATGCGTGTTTCAAGTGTGCGTGATGTTTCCCCTATGTAGATCTTGTCACACAGCTGGCAGTGGATGGCATATATAATGTTGCGGCTCTGACATGAGAATGTGCGTTTGACTGTGAAGGAGTCTTTGGGGCCCTGTAAGATGGTGTCTGGTTTGGTGAGGGGGCAGATTTTGCAGTTGGGTTTAGAGCAGGGGTGAGTACCTGGTGTGTAGCTGTGGTTCTGTTCAAACTGGACCGCACGAGGAGGTCTTTGAGGTTTTTGTCACGTTTGAATGTGATCAGGGGTTGGTATGGAAGGCGGGTTTGTGGTTATGTACAATGTGCCAATTGGATTTGAGGATCCTACAGATAGGGGGGGTGTGCGGGTGGTAGAGGAGGTAGGCTGTGGGTCTGTCTGTCTTGGTTGGATGCGGTGTTTCCAGAGCAGATTTTCTGGATACAGCTATGTGCGGCGGAGTGCTGCATTGATGATGGAACTGCGGTATCCGCGGTTGGTGAAGAATTGTGACATTTTGGCTGCTTGTATAGTGAAGTCTTCCTCGCTGGAGCAGAGTCTGCGAAGACGAAGAAATTGCTAAAGTTCACAAAGATGCAGCCAAGTACTTTCTGAGATATTCCAAAAGAAAAACAACCGTTACAGGCCGTTACAGCCGTTAGTAACGGCTATAACGGGAAAACTAAAACATCGGGCATTATTCGTGACCCATAATGAACATACCTGCTAATGTTAACAAAGATCAGCCAAGTACTTTCTGAGATATTCCATGAAGAGAGAAAAAGCGTTACAGGCCATTACAGCCGTTAGTAACTGTATATATGGTAAACTAAAACATCGGGCATTATTCGTGACCCATAATGAACATACCTACAAATTTTCAGAAAGATCACCAAGTAATTTTTGAGATATTCTATAAAGAGGAAAAAACCGTTACAGGCCGCTACAGCCGTTAGTAACGGCTATAACGGTAAACTAAAACATCGGGCATCATCCGTGACCCATAGTGAACATACCTACAAATTTTCAGAAAGATCGGCCAAGTACTTTTGAGATTCTATAAAGAAGAAAAATCGTTACAGGGCCCTTACAGCCGTTTAGTAACGGCTATAACGGTAAAAATAAAACATCGGCCATCATCCGTGACCCGTAATGAACATGCCTACAATTTTCAGAAAGATCGGCCAAGTACTTTTTGAGATATTCTATAAAGAAGAAAAATCGTTACAGCCGTTAGTAACGGCTATAGCGGTAAACTAAAACATCGGCCATCATCCGTGACCCATAATGAACATACCTACAAATTTCAGAAAGACCGGCCAAGTACTTTTTGAGATTTCTATAAAGAAAAAAACTGTTACAGTCTGTTACAGCCGTTAGTAACGCTATAACGGGGTAAACTAAAACATCGGGCATCATCCGTGACCCATAATGAACTTACCTGCTAATTTTCACAAAGATCGGCCAAGTACTTTGAGATATTCCATAAAGAAGAAAAAGCGTTACAGCCGTTTAGTAACGGTTGTAACGGTAAAGAAAAACATTGGGCATAATCCGTCCCCCATAATGAACATACCTAAAAAAATTTTCAAAAAAGATCGGCCGATTATTTTTTGAGATTTCCCCATAAAAAAGGGAAAAGCCGTTAAAACCCGTTAGTAAGGGGTAAAAAAAAAAATTCGGGCTTTCATCCGTGACCCAAAAATAAAAATACCGGGCAAATTTTTTCCCCCAAGATGCCAAGTACTTTTCTGAGATTTTCCCAAATGGAAAAGAAAAACCGTTACAGCCGTTAGTAAGGCGGTAACGGTAAACAAAAACATGGGGCATCACCCTTGGGACCCATAGTGAACATACTAACATTTTTTTCAAAAAAAAAGGGCCCGGGGGGGGGGATTTTTGGGGGGGGGGGGGGGGAAAAATTTTTGGGGGGGGGGGAAAGGAAAAGGGAAATTTGGGGGGGTTTTTTTTTTGGTTTGTTTTTTAAGGGGGGGGGGGGGGGTTTTTAAAAAGGGGTTTAAGGGGGTTGGATTTGGATTTGGGAAAAATAAAAAGGGGAATTTGGTTAATTTTGGATTAAGGGTTAAAGGTTTAGGTTTTATATTTGGGGAAGGGGGTTTCTAGGGGGGGAAACCCCAAAAGTTTTTTTCTGCTTGTTGGGGTTTCAACCCAACATTTCACACTTTTCCAGAACAAACAAGTTTTGTCATGGTTTCTTCAAAATCAATACAATCCCAAATTGATGACACCAGTGAATTCCATCAGGTCTCTTACGAGTTTTATGGAGGTGTTTCTTGAACAGTTGCTGCTCATAGATGTCTTGAACAGTAGTCATTTCTATTGGGAGTCCTTGTTTTTCTTCTTCTTCTTTTAAATCTATGTGAGAGGATCACATTGAAAAGGTGTCGGCCCTGACATGGCCTTTTGCTGTCGACTGGGCTATAAGCAATATGAACTGAGTTTTAGCACAACTGACATTCAACACAAAACTCGTAGAATGTGACAGAATAGATTCTAAGGGTTTAATCGACAATGAAACATCCAAAGACGGGGGAATCGCTGTGCTGACTGCCATCAAGCCCCAAGTCTTTGTGTATTTTTCCCGGCGGCAACTCGGCATTTCTTTGCGGGTATTACTTTTGCAAAGGTCAAGAGTCTGCATGTGAATGCTCTGTTAGTAAATGATGTGTTTTGTTGTCCTTCGAGGGGTACGCATCACAAATGTAAAAAGAAAAACAACTTGTCTCACAGACCACTGTTATGTTTATTACTAAACGATCTTTTTTAACATCCTACACCAAACAACAAAACAATGTTACCACAATGTTAATTTAAATTTTAGAAATCATATAATACGCGCCATTTTCATCTACTCCCAAAATCATCGAAAACACCAAATAATGGTCTTAAAGTAATGTTAAGAGTCCTGGAAGCGCCTAATATAGATATCTAAAAACACTGGAACACACCACCGCAGCGTCACAAATCAAATATCCGGGGTCAGAACGACCATCACCGAAGATGATCAAACAAAAAAGATTATAAAAAAATGTTGATTACCACAGCAGCCAGTCTACAACGAGTCAACTCTGAAGAATTCACAATCGCCATCGATGTAATGTTATACAAATGGAGAAATACTCGCACATTAAATAACAGAACCCGGCGGTGGATTCATATTAAAATCCCTGCAGCACAAGACAGGAGGGATTTCCCAAGCAAGACGGCGAAAATTCACAGAATCCCCCCCAAACAGTAGAAATTAGACACACGGCGATGTGTTTATGCTGGAAACTGGGCGTACCAACACTCTTCCCCACCAGCACACTTTGCTGAAGCAGGAAGCCAGCACTGGTCTCACTGCGTTCTTGAGACACTGCACCCATTGTTCGGGCACCGGCTGGAAAAGGCCGCGCACTGCGCCCACGGGTGGCCCTTTTACAATACGCCCAGCAGGCGACAAACCCCACCCCCCCCCCTCGCCGCTTCCCAGTTGCCCTGCTAATACAGTCAAGGGATGAAGCCTTTTGACTTGACTTCACTTAGAGTGGGCCCTAACAATAACGTTATTATTGATAGGTCTCTTGTTAATATGAAACGCCCGCCTGCACCTTCATGCTTCTTAACCGAACAAAAGTCGACCACCAGCACTTCCCGTAGCAAAAACACAAATGATTTGAAATATTAACGACAAAAACAGCGACAACAAACAATCAATTTCCCAAGAGTGCCACAAAAGGGAAAAATTGAGCAATTTTTCTATCCCAACACTGATCTGAAACCCCAAACACAGGCTTATGTCAAAGACCTCTGGCAAGAGAATGAACTTGCAGACGGACCCAACAAATTGTACAAAATCCATCCCAAACCAGGAAAAGTTTTTTAAACCAAATTTCGCCAAGACGGCCGCAAAGGATGCTGGAGAAGAGTTTTTTTTACCATATTCCCCAAGACGGGGCCCATAGATGAAAAGTCATGTGCCGTTATTGCTTACAGGGCACTCGATTTTACACCCATTCTTATCTTTTAAAAGTGAAGTAGCTCCGTGGTGCATTCCATGTCATGTTCCATTCACAGTGAACATATTCTTTTAGAGTGTTGGACTTGCACAATGTGAGACATAAAACTTCACGGCAACTCCATGATACTTTTGTTTAAGAGATGTCCACCTACGTAATCTTGGAATTTCTTGAAGAGATTAATATTTTTCATCTGATCCTAAGATTTGAACGGAGAAAAGATTCTTAACGAAGTTTCTGGTGCGTTTTATAAGGTGTAATTTTGAAGAGAATGTGTGAATGGTTGTTGTGTATGTGTGTGTGTGTGTTGTGGTGTGTGTGTGGGGTGTTTGTGTGTGTGTGTGTGTGTGTGTGTTCTTTTGGTGACTTGTGAGTGACTTTCAACGGGGTGACTAAGCCCTGAAATGCCCCTTTGCGGTCGGCTGTCTAAAAAGCAAACATTACCTTATACATTAGGACACGTAACACACAGTAACATCCGCCACAATGTTAAGCGTCCATGTCCACCCCAGTTATGGCAAAGGTCTAGTGCGTATTATCAGTGCAGTAACTTGCGTCCACCAGTTCAGGCATTAACCCCTGATTTACAAACTGTGAATGGAAGACTTTCACAGACTTTAACAACTCCCCGGCAAATTTTGATATTACGGTCTTGACATTTTGAAACTGCAATGTATCTCTCAAACCGCTGAAAACACTGCATAACTATTGGTCTAGGTTTCACGCAAAGTTCGACTCCATTCTTCTTTTGGAGACTGATGGACGATCAATTCTGTTCCTTGTCTGTAGCTCTTGGTCTCAAAGTGCTACAGCACTGACAGCTGAGACGACCAGAAGATCCAAACTTTTGAGACCCAAGTGCAACAACCGCATGCTAGGGTCCCTCCTGGAAAGACCACAAGACCAACGACCTTTCGATCGGCCCAATAACATCACGGCACCCCAGGAACCCCTCCAATGCGCTTAGTGAACAGAGAAGTTGGACATGGTGTTGGTCACGTACACTACTGCCACAACACCTACCGAAGACGGTGCTAGCAAGAACATTGGAAGGTGCCGCAGACGACCAGCAAAGAACTGGATGATAACATCAAGAGTTGAACCCGAATGGACAGCCCCATCCCTGATCAAGCGGCAGAAGACAACCTGCTGCGCTCTCTGGCCCGCAAGGACGTCCATCATGTCTCCGCCCACGACCATCCGGTCCAAGGGAGAGAGCGAGTGAGTGAGTGGAGAGTGAGTGTCCTGAAGAATTTTCTTCACTTGCCTCCATAAATTTCGGCATTTATAGATATACTTGAGAGGATTTCATATATTTGTTTTAACCAGTGGACTTCAGAAAGTGGAGTAGAGACCAGAAGAGCCTCACTCAGTTACATCCTGACACATACTGTAGTGACCGAAAGAAAAAAGAAACCGTAACGCTTGAGCGAAACTGTTTTCTAAACAGCACGACAACAAACGTTCGGTGGATTTACATGTGCGTGTGTGTGTGTGGCGCACGGCACAACGCAGCAGGGCATAGAAATTGCAGCGTGCACTTGCAAGTGTGATTTTGTGTGAAACTGATGTTTCATTTTTATTATTTGATTTACTTTAGTTTGTTTTATAGTTGTTATATCTATTTATTCATGCATTTAATGTACCGGAATTGTGGTGTCGACCACTTGCCTGTTGTCACTTTTCTCCATAAACCCCAAATAGGAGTGTATTGTTAGGTATTGTGTACGAATATGTCACACTGTTTTGTATACTGTCTGATGATAGAGAGAGGGAGGGGGCGGGTTGGAGAGAAATTGGGGAACTATGTGGAAATATACATTAAAAAAAAAAGAGATCCAAAATTGGTTTTTTTTTTCCTAAAAGCCACCTCAAATACAACATACATCTGCAATGGAGTCCACAGTTACAAACCCGCAGGTGCATAATTATAGCACTCAGCGCGTGCACGGCGTAGAGGCACACTTTTTGCGTGTTTAATTTTTTTGTAATTTCTTCCCATTGGCATAAATCACCTGGGTTATTAAGTAGCATAGGGGAATAACCGGTAGTGTCACAACAACGGCCATCACTCTAAGAGCTGCATTTGGAAGAGGAAGAACAGAGACTGAGGGAAAAAGGCACTCACGTTTGTGTGTGTTGGCGTGCGCGGGCGTGTGTGTTGGAAGTGTTCAGAGTCCTCTTTGTTGATGACTTTGAATTCTACGCAGTGTGAAGCCCCCCCGCTCGCATACAATCGTCGATTTTTTTTCCGAACTTTGGCATAGACGGGATCCGACAAGGGGGCTGTGGAAAATGGTTTTTACAATTTTTCAGCATTAAAATCAATGCTCCCACTTCACAACTTTGTCAATACTCTACTACCCTGAAAAACGTTCGAGATGAACATCACTTCCAGCTATGAAAGAAGCCAAATTCTAAAGATCTTTCGACGTATAAACTCACGAACGTCAGAAGTCACTTCCAGCATTTTGAAACTTGTTCAAAAAGCAAGAACCTCCTGCAGTTCAGTCACATAATGATTTAAGAGCCAATAAGAAAACTCTTCTCCATAGGGCTTCGTGGGCTGTGATCCCCTCCAGCCTGGACCATGGCTGAGTCGCCTTTGGCATTGCAGCACCTCGCTTCCTAAAAACTCTGGATCCTATGCACATAAAGGGCATTGTCTGGGGGCGTTCCGCACCATACACAAAGGCGTGGAACCATATCTCTCCAACCATCAGTATTCTTCCATCTGAACAAGGCGGACATTGATCTGGAGTCGTGTGCTGATTTGTCCAAACTATAGATCAGCAGCCTTGGAATTTCCTCCCTGGAGATGCGCTTGTGGAAGTTTGAGCCCAAAACCCCCGTCGTAAGCAAGGTCTGGGGTTGAGAGAGGAGATCCAAAATGATAGTTATAAAGGAAAGTTTTAATCTATGGTTGGAGAAAAATGATTCCTTCGCCTCTTCGTAAATAGACGGTAAAGAGAGGTAGTAGGGAACGCTCCCAGAGATAGTCGAAGCCCTTGCCTCTCACTGCAAAGACACCACCAACTCCCAAGACTACAAGACATTTTTGTTGAGCTTTGTTCCGAATTTCCACATTTTGAAGGAACCGTTATTGGTGGTTCCAAACCTGAAGAGGGAATCACTTCTGCTGCCTGCTGCTCAACAACTCCGTCTCAGAACTGTTCAAAAAAACATTCCCTCAGACATCTCCATCTACACTGATGAGCTCATGGCGTTGGTCCTGACGTTTCCCAAATTTGGTCTCTAAATCAAACGGATATTCTCATTCTCTCCGAGTCCCTTTATTCTTGGAGGCCATCGTTGGCCGTAACGTCAAGCACCCAACTTTCGGAAATTTTTCTTGCAATACACCTCTCTGAAATCTTTATGGTGACAACATAGTATTTGCTTGATTTCCCGTTTTATTGACATTCGAGGCAGTCACGTGACTGATCAACTTGCCGAGGACGGCACAAATAAATAATAATAATATAATAATAATAATAATAATGGTTTCTTATATAGCGCTTAATCAAACGAATTTCTCTAAGCGCTTTACAAAGTCATACTACATTCACCCTTCTCATATACAATAGTACACCCTACACCTAGCTACAAATACTATTACTACAATAACAAACAAATCCTAATCCTACGAGTGTGACATTCACTTATTTTTCAAGTATCACTGCAAACACTTAATCCTATAACGTTCAGTCATACAACAAATACATGTAATAGAGAACATACACATACACTACATTTGAAAAGGCCCAGACGGCATTATAAAACTTGTCAAAAAGCAATGAACTTCCTGCGAGTCATGTCACACAATTGATTAAGGAGCCAATAAGAAAACTCTTCTCCATAGGCAGTGATCCCCTGCAGCCTGTCCAAACTATAGATCAGCAGCCTTGGACTTTCCTTACCCTGGAGATGCGCTTGTGAAGTTTGAGCCAAAAACACCGTCGTAAGCAAAGGTCTGGGGTTGAGAAGGAGATCCAAAATGATAGTTATAAAGGAAAGTTTTAATCTATGGTTGGAGAAAAATGGTTCCTTCGCCTCTTCGTAAATAGACGGTAAAGAGAGGTAGTAGGGAACGCTCCCAGAGACAGTCGAAGCCTTGCCTCTCACTGCAAAGAGACCACCAACTCCCAAGACTACAAGACATTTTTGTTGAGCTTTGTTCCGAATTTCCATATTTTTAAGGAACCGTTATTGGTGGTTCCAAACCTGAAGAGGAATCACTTCTGCTGCCTGCTGCTCAACAACTCCGTCTCAGAACTGTTCAAAACACATTCCCTCAGACATCTCCATCTACACTGATGAGCTCATGGCGTTGGTCCTGACGCTTCAAATGTCTCTAAATCAAACGGATGGAGTCATGTCAAAGAGGCCCGGAGTACGCAGACGGATACCAAACCTTTTCAAATTCGTCCAACTGTCACAAACATTTTAATCTCTGCGACTGGTGGTTGTAAAGGAGAAACATTTTGTGCCGATTACACTGGCCACTTTTTTTGTTTGTTTGGACTCACTATATCGTTTAAACGGCGAGCATTCATGTGATACAGTGCTCACTAGTGTTAAACATGCTCTTATAGACTGTAGGGACATACATGATATCAGACTTAAAATTTGATTGCAGAAATTTTTGTTCCTGAAAGAGAAAATATTCATTATCTGAACTGAGATTCACGGAAGAATGTTTTGGTTGTTGTTTTTTTTTTACAAGTTCTTCGCGTTTAGAAAATGTGAATGCTGAACTTTTGTTTTGCTTTTGTAATTTTTTTTTTAATAATTGTTTAGTTTGTTTGTTTAAAACTATGTAAGGAATGACTGACGAAACGACAGCGCCGATAATCGTGGTTGTCAAGGCTATCAATAACATGAATATATAGAATCTAGTATTCTTTTCTCGACATGCATTTGATTTTTACACTCTTCACATCCGTATTCAATGCATGTGCATTGCGCTTCGTGCATTCTGTACGTATGTCTGGTTGATAAAACCAAAACAGTTTCTTCGTGATCTATAGACTATCAAAGAATCTTCCTGACTTTGGCGTACTTAGAAGGGGTGGGGGTAGGATGGGACGTATTTCTGTTTAAAATGAGAAAACTTATTGTAAGCTTGAGTATTTTGTTCAAGCTCGATGTTCAGATTGGTATATCAAACCTGAATTCAGATTGTTTTCTTTTCAACCAACACACACGCACGCACGCACGCACGCACGCACGCACGCACGCACACACAACACACACACACACACACACACACACACACAATTTTCTAATTCAAAAGGGTTCCAGTGTAACATTTACTTGGGTTCCATCACATTGTGGTATTTATGGAAATGAATGGGCAGACAGAGTAGCTAGAAGGGGTGCAGGACAAAGAAATCGTTGTAAAACGTTCATAGTCCTTTGTCTGTAAAGGAATGCTATAATCTTTTAGAAAAAAACACCAAAGCTCGTGTGGTTATAATGTAAATCGACACACCTCTTACAGCATGTCTTTGTTGAATGTTTTTCCCAAGGGAATTTCCAGTTTGTGTTTTAGACTTAAATACAATTCATTAAAATGTAATATGTTGATACTGCAAAATGCATATAGTGGGGGGAAAACTTTTGACATTCATATACTATTTAATTGTCCCACTATGCGGCAGTACCTACCCAATTTTCAGTTACCAAATAATCCTACAATTGATGATTTTCAGACTCAAACTTCAAATCATTCATTTTTGCTAATGTATCAAAATATTTACTTCGCAGTCCTGTCGGGACATTAGTGTGAGATTTTAGTGTTTTTGAAGCAAACATTGTTTATGTTGTTTACGTTCACTGATTTAAGCTTTATTTTTAATTGTGGTTTCATTTGTAAGCTTATAATAATATCAATGTCATCTTGATGTATTTCATTTACAAATATCATAATCGTCTAAAAACACGTCATGTGAAAAGACGTAAAACTAAACAAACAAAAACAAAACACACACACACACACACAACCCCACACACACACACACACACACACACACACACACACACACACAATTAAGGGTGTTAAATTCTTAAATGATTTCAACGAGAATTGTTCAATGGTTCATTTTATAGGAACAAAGTGTCTGCCATACTGATACAGATGAACAGTACGCCTACCTCATTACGTGTCCGTCACATTTTACGCCGAAATCCTGAATATGATTACGAAAATACCGCTCTGCACATTTAATCCCAAAGGCCTGGTGAGGAACTAACTAAAGTTATCGAATCAGTTCATGTAGGCTAAAATGCAATAAAATGCCCTCTCCCCTCAGGTAGGCTGTAAACAACATGAACCCTCGTGATAACAAAAGCAGTCATCTTTCCCAAATACTAAAACTGTACAAAAGCGTCATCGCGTTACTGAGGGGTTGTTTTTTTTTGTGGTTCCTTTTTTCAGTATCCCAAACTTGAGACTAGCCCACGACACGGTTTAAAGCGATGGTTGTTAGCGAACGTGTTTGTATCATGAAAGATAGGTGGATAAAAATGATACATTCAACGTGTGTTTGTTTCAACAGTACAATCCCATACGGTTCGTACTTGCCGTCCTTCTACACCATAGTACAATTCAATAAAACCGCGAAGCTGGATTGGATTTATGGTTATAGCCGTGAAACTGCCGCTGTCCCTCCACCGTCCAACCCTTGTGCTTTTAGAGCCTTCCTTCTCCCTCTATGCCCCCTCCCCGCCTCCCTCCCCCCTCTGCCCACTTTCCCGTTCTTCTTCATCATCTGTCCTTATGCACCTTATCGCTAACCTCTTCCCCCCTCCCCGCCTCCCTCCCCCCTCCTGCCCACTTTCCCGTTCTTCTTCATCATCTGTCCTTATGCACCTTATCGCTAACCTCTTCCCCCCCCCCGCCTCCCTCCCCCCTCCTGCCCACTTCCCGTTCTTTCATCATCTGTCCTTATGCACCTTATCGGCTAACCTCTTCCCCCCTCCCGCCTCCCTCCCCCCTCCTGCCCACTTTCCCGTTCTTTTTCATCATCTGTCCTTATGCACCTTATCGCTAACCTCTTCCCCCCTCCCCGCCTCCCTCCCCCCTCCTGCCCACTTTCCCGTTCTTCTTCATCATCTGTCCTTATGCACCTTATCGCTAACCTCTTCCCCCCTCCCCGCCTCCCTCCCCCCTCCTGCCCACTTTCCCGTTCTTCTTCATCATCTGTCCTTTGCACCTTATCGCTAACCTTCCCCCCTCCCCGCCTCCCTCCCCCCTCCTGCCCACTTTCCCGTTCTTCTTCATCATCTGTCCTTATGCACCTTATCGCTAACCTCTTCCCCCCTCCCCGCCTCCCTCCCCCCCTCCTGCCCACTTTCCGTCTTCTTCATCATCTGTCCTTATGCACCTTATCGCTAACCTCTCCCCCCTCCCCGCCTCCCTCCCCCTCCTGCCCACTTTCCCGTTTCTTCTTCATCATCTGTCCTTATGCTCCTTATCGCTAACCTCTTCCCCCCTCCCCGCCTCCCTCCCCCCTCCTGCCCACTTTCCCGTTCTTCTCATCATCTGTCCTTATGCACCTTATCGCTAACCTCTTCCCCCTCCCCGCCTCCCCCCCCCCTCCTGCCCACTTCCCGTTCTTCTTCATCATCTGTCCTTATGCACCTTATCGCTAACCTCTTCCCCCCTCCCCGCCTCCCCCCCCCTCCTGCCCACTTTCCGTTCTTCTTCATCATCTGTCCTTATGCACCTTATCGCTAACCCCTCTTCCCCCCCCCCGCCTCCCCCCCCCCTCCTGCCCACTTTCCCGTTCTTCTTCATCATCTGTCCTTATGCACCTTATCGCTAACCTCTTCCCCCTCCCCGCCTCCCTCCCCCCTCCTGCCCACTTTCCCCGTTCTTCTTCATCATCTGTCCTTATGCACCTTATCGCTAACCTCTTCCCCCCTCCCCGCCTCCCTCCCCCCTCCTGCCCACTTTCCCGTTCTTCTTCATCATCTGTCCTTATGCACCTTATCGCTAACCTCTTCCCCCCCCCCCCCTCCCTCCCCCCCTGCCCACTTTCCCGTCTTCTTCATCATCTGTCCTTACACCTTATCGCTAACCTCTTCCCCCTCCCCGCCTCCCTCCCCCTCCTGCCCACTTTCCGTTCTTCTTCATCATCTGTCCTTATGCACCTTATCGCTAACCTCTTCCCCCTCCCGCCTCCCTCCCCCCTCCTGCCCACTTTCCCCTTCTTCTTCATCATCTGTCCTTATGCACCTTATCGCTAACCTCTTCCCCCTCCCCGCCTCCTCCCCCTCCTGCCCACTTTCCCGTTCTTCTTCATCATCTGTCCTTATGCACCTTATCGCTAACCCCTTCCCCCCTCCCCGCCCCCTCCCCCCTCCTGCCCACTTTCCCGTTCTTCTTCATCATCTGTCCTTATGCACCTTATCGCTAACCTCTTCCCCCTCCCCGCCTCCCTCCCCCCTCCTGCCCACTTTCCCGTTCTTCTTCATCATCTGTCCTTATGCACCTTATCGCTAACCTCTTCCCCCTCCCCGCCTCCCTCCCCCCTCCTGCCCACTTTCCCGTTCTTCTTCATCATCTGTCCTTATGCACCTTATCGCTAACCTCTTCCCCCTCCCCGCTCCCTCCCCCCTCCAGCCACTTCCCTTCTTCTTCATCATCTGTCCTTATGCACCTTATCGCTAACCTTTCCCCTCCCCCGCCTCCTCCCCTCTGCCCACTTTCCCGTTCTTCTTCCATCCATCCTGTCCTTCCCCTACTCCCCTAACTCCCTTTTCCCTTA
>CM031607.1:36416730-36422263 GCA_018398815.1 Conus ventricosus | reverse complement strand
GGGGCCCTTTTCAGGCCACTTGTGTCTTGAGGATTCTTTTAATTTCTACTTTTCACAAGAAAATACTTGTTTTGCTCTTCATGTTTCTTTTGCTCTAGAGCACCTTGGTTGGTTTTTGAAAATCAACAACTACTACGTATTGCACACCAGCCTTTTCGGGGTTTTGCATTCTTCTTAAAACTGAAAAGGCAGAGGAGTCAAATTACCATTTTCCGCGGTCACTGAGGAAAAAACCACCAAGTTTCGAAATATCGGTATATGACCAGGAGTTATATGTTAGTGAGTTTCCCTCCCTATTGGAAGATGTCTCTCCACCCTTTGAGAATATAAGCTTGCTGAAGGCTCATTTCGGAAGCATTTTTTTCCCCATCCACCCACTCAAGCACATACTGTTAGTTAGGCAGAATCATCTGCCACTGCAGGTATGAATGCGTATCTCCCCCTATTTCTTAATCTAAGACAAAAGAGAAAGCTTTGTTTATAATTCAATATATATATATATAATATATATATAGATCAGTATATTTAAAGTGCATAAAACAATTTTTTAAGTGCTCAACCCCTAAGATTCCTCTTTTACTTGGTTTAACTAAATATATATATATTGTGTGTGTGTTCGTGTGCGCACTCACGCTCGTGTGCGTGTGTGTACTCCAACCTTACTCAAAAGAATGGAAGACCAAAAGAACGGTGTGACAGCGTCCACACCTGACCTGATTTGACCAGGTTTGTGTTGGGAATAGGGTGGTAACCCATCACATGATCAATCGGACAGAATTTCGGCCCAACCTGAACCTTCATGTCTAAGAAGTCCTCGCGTTGTCCGATACACGAGGCAGTCATCACTCTCTGGCGACATTGGTCAGCGGTCAGTTTTTCTGACGTAGTTACAGCCCCTGTGAATGATTCGATGGTCATGCGAATGATTTGACGTCAGTTCAGCTTTGGCCTTCACTTCGCCTTCTTCCAAAAGATGTCCAGCAAAATACTGGGTTTTGTCAACGTTAGAGGAGAAGATGACCTCCATGGCCAGCCAGTTCTGGCGCCTGTTGCATTTTGGGGAGGGCAATGGAGTTTGGGTTTCTGCGCTTTTTGGATTGTTCATCGGTTGGTGATAGTTACACTACTTTATGTCTAGGGTCGTTCTAGTGGAAAGCATCAACTTTCCCTTCCCTTGGGCCCGCTCAAGTGCCATGTTTCGTAACCGTTCATTAGGGTTGACGTGTTGTAAAATTTCAGTTTGGTCTTCAAAAGAAACCTTCTTGGATGACATTTTGTTGATTTAAATTAAACCCGCCGAGGCTGTTTCTATTCTACAGTTCAGATAATGGGTCATTTCACCATGGTTGTTGGTGGATCTTCACCGTGGTTGTTGATAGATCTTCCCTCCCTGGGTTTTTGATGGATCTTCACCATGGTTGTTGGTGGAAACTTCACCACGGTTGTTTTAGGATCTTTACCGTGGTTGTTTAATAGATCTTCACCATGGTTGTTGATGGATCTTCACCACGGTTGTTGATGGATCTTTACCGTGGCTGTTAATAGATCTTCACCATGGTTGTTGGTGGATCTTCACCACGGTTGTTGATGGATCTTCACCATGGTTGTTGATGGATCTTCACCATGGTTGTTGGTGGATCTTCACCATAGTTGTTGGTGGATATTTACCGTGGTTGTTAACAGATCTTCGCCATGGTTGTTGATGGAACTTCACCATGGTTGTTGATGGATCTTCACCATGGTTGTTGGTGGATCTTCACCATAGTTGTTGGTGGATATTTACCGTGGCTGTTAATAGATCTTCGCCATGGTTGTTGGTGGAACTTCACCATGGTTGTTGATGGATCTTCACCATAGTTGTTGATGGATCTTCACCATGGTTGTTGATGGATCTTCACCATGGTTGTTGACAGATCATCATGTTGCTGCGGTATCATCCGTTTGGTCAAGGTTCAACAACTTATGTCCTTCAAACCAGTCAATGGCTTTGCAGGGAGTTACTTTTTTTCTGACCAAGTCCACTGCAACGGTGAAAAGGGTCGGTGAAAGACCGCAGCCCTGACACAACACCCACTGAGCATGTGGCTGGAGCCACCGAAGCCGTCCTCAGATTTTACACAGCACCAGAATGCAATAGCCTTGACAATTTTGACGGGAATACTATTGTAAAGAAGTATTCTCCACAAGGAGAGTCTGGAGATATTGTCGAAAGCCCTTCTGAAATAAGCCAATTGTAAGAGGAAGATGGCAGTATTAAGTCTTCTTTATGAGATGTCGGAGAATGAACATTTGCTCCGTGCATGGTCACCGAGGTCTTAAGTGTGCTTACTCCTCGAACACATCGCCATCGACGACATCTCTCATCCCGTTTAGGATCGTCTAGCAACTTAGTCAGTACTTGTCACAGTCAGCAATTTTTTTCTCTAGGTTACTGATGACCGCACACGTCCTGTGGTAGGAGTCATGTAGTATCTCTCCAGTGTTCCATGCAAGGTTGCAGATAAGCCATTGAACAGCCGTATTAACCGCCAGCTTTTGCTACATGTATTTCGGACGCGATGTCCTCCTTACCTGGCGCCTAGGTATTCCTCATCGTCTTTGAAGGGTGACAGCATGGTCTTCAGGCCAGGCAGGATTGTCTGATTGGGGCCCGTTGAGTAGTTTACTGAAGTGTTCCGCCAGCCTCGCAAGCTTCTCCTCGCCACTTGACACAAGTCGTCCATCTTCAGCCTTGATTGGGCAAGATGTCTGCGACGTCTTAGCAGTACGGTAAATGGGCATCATGTCGTTGTTAACTACAGCCTCCTCCGCCGCATCAACCTCGTCACCCAGCCATTCCCTGTCGTTCCGTTACGCCTGGCAAGAGGCAGTTTTCTTCGCCGAACAGTTGTTTCACAAGCATCCTTCCCACCCCCTCCATCCACGTTTGCTGGTTTGTTTGCCTGTCTGTCAGCAACATTACGCAAAAATTTCCGGACTAATTTAACTAAACTTCGTGTAATCATGGAATATATATCTTCTGTGACAACAGTAAAAAAAACAACTGACGTACAACTACCACGTGAGTGCAGCTACGACAAGGAGGATTTCGCTCGGCAGAAACAGTTTTGATGTATCTGTGTGACTGTTAGATAGTAAGTCAAAACACAAAGCACCAGTCCTACAGTGGATTCGGGAGGGTATGACTTAAGTCAATAGACTGGTCGACCTCTGCCGAGATCTACCTTCTCCCGTATGCCTCATGTAAGAAACGTTCTCTGATGAAGTAAGCCTTGGTCACTCATTACTGTTTCCAGGTGACATACCCATTTTAAAGAGGCCCAACTCCCGGTAAAAGGCCACATGTTCAAGCCGTTACTATTCGACTGGCGAACACCAGCAATCGACCGTGAGTTCCGCCTACTTTGATTTTGGTGCCTGTTTCTCTAAACCGAAAGTATAGCTTCTCACATTCGGCTATGGAACAAATCAATCCAAAACAAAGTTTTAATCAAAAATTTCAAGCGGACCTGTCCACTTCTCGTGTGCGATCTGATTATCAAACGAGGTATTTTCACTAGTTTACCAGGAGTGCCGTTCATTTGTTATTGATATGAAATCTAAGAAATGTAACTGGGCAATCTAGGCAGGTCGTGAAATGAGTTCACGCGCCAAAAAGCTTCCCTGCTTCTTATAAATTTTCGTTTGGCGAGAAACACAAAACACCGTGCTGCAAGTTTCTTTTGAAACAAAACAATGTTTTGCGACTTCCGAGTGAAACAACCCATAGTCCACATATGGTCTGAAATTTCTCAGATCCATGTCCATACTTAGGGTTATCAGACTTCAGAAACAGAAGATACTTGCTGTGGATATTACGTCACACCTCTAGACAAAATGGCGGTGCTACTCTTCAAACTCATGTCAGTTTCCTTCAATTTTAGTAACTAGCATAGAAACAGACAGAACAATAGAATTTTTTTTTTTTTTTTTTTTTTGCTGTCCCAACCTCTGCGCTACCTCAGAGGCAGTGCACCCACGCCGCTCATTCCAATACCCCGTCCACAGCCATAGCCCGGCTGGCCCCGCCGCAGCCCCGGCACCAGCAATCCACAGGGAGCAGTCAATGTCAAGTCGTCAAGAGGCAACCCACCGGAGGAGACACTGCACTGCTGCCGAGTCACTTCGGTGGTGTTCAGTGGCGCCTGTTCTGATCTAACATACGCAGGACACCACCTACTAAGCCCCCTACTGACGACAATAATTGCTTAGGCGCGGAGCCGGCGTGAGTGAGCTCTCCCTCCGGAGGGCGCCACCACGTCCGTCCAACGACAGCCCCCATTGACTCGCCGATACCGGTGACCCCGACGGAAGCAAACAAGGCCACAGACGCGGAGAGGAAATCGAAATTGAGGTCACCATGAGAGCAGGGCATGAAGGGCCACAGAATTTGAGACTTTTTTTTTTTTAAATGCTGATCAATGGGAATGAGGATGATTACGATGATGCTACGGATTTCCATTTCGGTCTGAGACTACATGACAGGGCTGTACTCTACGCTTCCTTTCATAATATATCCTGGCGTCAACCAGGCCCGAGAGATACAGGCACCTGCAGTGTTGGTCATGAAATTTGAGCAACACTCTCAGAAATGCATCCATTAAGTGGATGAAACTCGACTGTGTGGTCCCAGTCTTCCCAGCTGAGTCCGCAGCAAACTCAACTCTGGGTAGGAGCCGGTTGGGGCAGAAAAAACCCACATGACTCTGATGGGATTCGAACCCACGACCTCCCAGCCGGGAGTCCGCGACGCTAACCACTTCGCCACGGCGGCTGGTAATAGAATTTTTTAAAAACTCATTAAAAACAAACAACAATAAATAAATAGATAAAAGTCTTTGATCCATTATAGTCAAGAAAACAGGGCATTGAATTTTGTCCACGCAGTGACAGGACGTGCAGATGTATATCTATGATAGCAAGCCTCTTTGTATCAACTATAATCATGCTAGTGTGTTTTCTCCTGTTAGAGAGAGAGAGAGAGAGAGGAGAGAGAGAGAGAGAGAGAGAGAAAGAGAGAGAGAGAGAGAGAGAGAGAGAGAGAGAGAGAGAGAATTACTGCCTACCTATAACTTTATACCTTTCTGCAATATTAGTACAATTCTGCGATGTGCATTATTCACTATTCCTCGCGCTTTGTGAGTGAGTGTGTGTTGTGTGTGTGTGTGTGTGTGTGTGTGTGTGTGTGTGTGTGTGTGTGTGTGTGAGTGAGTGTGCGTGTATGTGTGTGTGTGTGTGTGTGTGTGTGTGTGGTGTGTGTGTGTGTGTGCGTGCGCGCGCGCGCCCACGCGCATGGACTAGTACATGTGTACGTGCTCTGTGTGTGCGTGTTTGCGTGCGTGCGTGTGTGTGTATGTGTGTGTGTGTGCCACAGAGAGACAGACAGACAGACGACAGACAGCAAGACACACACAGATAAATATACAATATACAGCGAGAGAGAGAGAGAGAGAGAGAGAGAGAGAGAGAGAGAGAGAGAGAGAGAGAGAGAGAG
>CM031607.1:36406730-36411730 GCA_018398815.1 Conus ventricosus | reverse complement strand
AAATTCAAGCATCAGTAATGCTATGGGAGAATCAGGCCTAAATAAATACACACGCTCACACATACTCACACGTACACATACACACTAAAACACTCACACACACTCTCTCTCTCGCTCACACACACACACACACACACACTCTCTCTCTCTCTCTCTCTCAAACACACACACACTCTCTCTATTTCTCTTTCTTTCACACACACACACACACACACACACACACACACACACACACACACACACACACACACACACACATAGACTCACTCTCTCACACACACACACACTCTCTCTCTCTCTCTCTCTCAAACACACACACACTCTCTCTATTTCTCTTTCTTTCACACACACACACACACACACACACACACACACACACACATAGACTCTATCTCACACACACACACACACACTCTCTCTCTCTCTCACACACACACACTCTCTCTCTCTCACTCCTATACTCTCTCTCTCTGTCACACAGACACACACATACACACACACTCACACTCTCTCTCACATGCGCGCATACACTCATATTCTGTCTCTCTATCACACACACACACAAACACACTCTCTTCTCTCACTCCTATTCTCTCTCTATACACATGTACACACACACACACACACACACACACACACACACACACACACACTCACTCTTTTTGAGGTAAAAAAATTAGAGTCGGAAAAATCATCTTTAAAATTTAGTCACACACAAAGATAAAAGAAGAAAAAGCCTATCTACAAAATGGAATTTTTTAAATGAAACTTACACGTGCATAGTCTTTCTGAAGAGTCTCCGATTGTAGAGCCTCCCGGTGAGAGCTGCTGTCTGCATGCCTCTGCAACGTGGTAGTCTTGTAATTGAAACATCCACTTTTGGTTAGATTGTTAGTTTTCTTGTGTTTGTTAGATTGTTAGTTTTCTTGTGTTTGACACAGAGCGAACATCGCATGCCATCCGGCGTATCTTCGACCCACGGCCACTTTTGTTTCCACTCCTCTTGGAAAGAGCACTTCTTTTTCTTCTTCGGCGGATCTTTCGTTGATGAAGGAGTCTGGGTTGATTCATCTTCACTGCCACTGGCAGACGAGATGTCGGCCGTTACACTGTCCTCGCCGATCAAATCCGTGTTTCCATCACTCCTCGGCCTACTGGATTCTTCAGCCGGTAACGGTTCTTCTTCATTTGATTTTCCATCACGATCTGGTTTTCTTTTACTAAATGCAAAATCAAACAGCGTCGCTCCTCACTTCATTTTGCAAGAAGAATGGCACTACCATGGATTCTGGTTCGTAAACACCGGTTGGTTCAGACTGATCACGTGGTTTCATCAACCAATCACGTCAACGACACACACTCTGCAGAATGTGTGTAACTAGGCCTAGTCTGTGTGTCGTTTCAACGGCCGGCAAACTACGCGGCTTAGAGAGGCTCGTCAGTGAAAAATAGAGCGTTGCTGGCAATTTTATGACTCGCGCTGGCATGAAAATTACGCGAGGGCAGTACGGAAAACGCGAGCCATGTCTCGCGCTGGGTTTCGTTTTTTGCGAGCTGGACGAATAACGAGCGAGAATATCGCGCGATCGCGCCCTAGAATTGACACTGTAACATATTAAATTCAAATATTGTTACCCTCATAGCTGGGAAACAGCCTATGATAAGTTCGCCAGCCGTTCCACATAGTTTTACGCAATCAGATCAAAAATGAAATTACGCAAAGCACCAAAGAACTAATAGCAATGGACAGCTCTGTTCAGCTAGTACGACGTTGTCCTACCTTTTCCTGCTCTCACTCACCTATAAAGCTCATTACAATACTTGTCGGCTATATCAAGGAATGCTCAACATTCTTCATTTTTCTTTCTTTTTCGCTTTTTTGTTTGTTTTGTTTGTTTGTCTGGTTGGTTGGGTTTTTTTTGGTAAGCTGCAAGTTGGGATGGGGGTAGGGAATAAGGGGTTGGGGTGAGCAGGTGGTGTGACTGGGGAGTGGGGTACAGAGGGAGGAAATGGGGTAGTGATGGGGGGATACAGAAGCGGTGCACAATTTTCTTCACCTACCTTCAGCAGACAACACAGGCGACAGCTGGTCGACATTCCCCCATAAAGTGCTGACAAAACGAATGAAACACATCGATCACACCTGCTGCATGAGAGAAACGTAGCCAGAAAAACGGCCAGAATGCTAACCAACAACACGCGGTCACCACTCTTCCGGTTTGCAATGTCTGAAATTGTATTGAAGTACCTTGCATCTCAGCATTAGCCAATTCAAAGGGAAAAGGAATTAATACGATTTTCTATTAGGAGTGTTTGATGAACATCATGTGCATACTCAACACAAGAATCGAGTGACCGAACATTGCTCCCTTATTAAAAGTTTGAATAATTTATGGAATTCCCCACTAAACAAAACAAACTTCAGAAGAAAAATGAATTCTGCATCACCACCAGAAATGATTGCTGGGTGTTTGTTAAGAGCGGGTGGCATCTAACCCTAGCAAGATGTTGCTGGTGCTGGATATAGAACAGCTCGGTGTCTGGATCCATAAAGTTCGTGTTCTGCTACGTGAGACATCGCATCGCTTCACCGCAATTTCGGAGATGTATGATCAAGACCAACGCTCACACTTGTTCGCGAAGTATGTCTTGCGAGAAGCACTTGGGAAGGAATGAGAGAGTGGGTTGGGGTGGAATGGAGGGGAAGAGTGGGAAGGCAAAAGGGGACGGGAGACTGTACTATGACAAGTTTTGCGTATGAGTAAACAAAAGAAATGTATGCATATTGTAAACAACAAAATCCTTGGCAAACAGAAATATTTTTTTCTTTCGAGTTACCCAATTTCAAATCGCGCCATTAGTATGAAAGAGGAGGGAAACAAAATTGGCCACTTACTTCTTTTTGAATTCAAACTAAGTAAAAAGTAGGGAAAGCCCCAGCGGCTGAACGCAGCCCAGATGAAGTGACAAAGAGAGGGAGCAGTACCTGTCCGTACCTGGCACTGCGGAAGGCGGAGCAGCAAGCTCCCACTTCGCCGCTCGACGGCTTCACTCCGGCAGCCACAGCTCGAGAGAGTTCTGCTCAGGCCTTGCGCCACCACTTATACCAGCACCACTACCACCAAACCCCTCGCGCGTCACTTGCTGCCGATCCATCCAAACTTTGCCCAACTTCGCCGACGGCGTACACGCTCACTACGAGGTCGTGTGTGTGTGTGTGTGTGTGTGTGTGTGTGTGTGTGTGTGTGTGTGTGTGTATGTGTGCGTGTGTGTATGTGTGCGTGTATATAATATATATATATATGTGTGTGTGTGTGTGTGTGTGTGTGTGTGTGTGTGTGTGTGTGTGTGTGTAAGTGTGTGTGTGTGTGTGTGTGTGTGTGTGTGTGTGTGTGAGTGTGTGTGTGTGTGTGGTGTGTGTGTGTGTGTGTGTCTGTGTGTGTCTGTGTGTGTGCGCGCGCGTGTGTGTGTGTGTGCGTGCGTGCGTGCGTGTGTGTGTGTGCGTGAGTGCGCACGCGCGCGAGAGAGCGACAGAGAGAGTGAGGGAGAGAGACAGGCAGACAGACAGGCAGAATGAAAGAGAGATAGACAGGCAAACAGCCAGACAGAGACGGAAAGGCAGAGAGAGAGAGAAGAGGGAAGAGGGGGGGGGGGGACGGAGTGAGGGGGGCAAGGGATCCAACTGCAGAGGAGAGAGAGAGAGAGAGAGAGAGAGAGAGAGAGAGAGAGAGAGAGAGAGAGAGAGAGAGAGAGAAAACAACAACAATAGTGATTGGTTTCCAAGTTACTACCACCTTGGATCAATCAAAGCTAAGACAAAGGAACCCCGACCCTTTTATCTGATTGGCTGCCGCCTGATGGACGTCGTGGAGGCCTGGGGGTCTGCTGCGGATGGTGGGGGATTTCCAAACAGTGAGAGAATGGAACGTGGTGGGAGGGGGGAGGGGGAGGGAGGGGGGGGGGGGGGGAGGCGGGGGAGATACGGGGAGGGAAACAGGGGACGGGAGAGAAGGGTAGGGGTGGGGGCAGAGGTGGTCAGATGGCAGGGTAGAGGAAGTGAGAGGAGAACGCTATGCTGGATTTATTAATAATGAGAGAGAACTGTGTAAATTATTATGTTTTTACAGAGTGCATAAATGTGCTCGACAATCCTAATTGTGTTGATAACCTTCAGCTGATGCAACATCAGATATAAAGCTCTACACTTTTCATGTTTGCCGGTGACTCATGCGCATGCGCATGGAGCTTTGTGAGAAAGCTGTTTAGTGTGTGTGTGTGTGTGTGTGTGTGTGTGTGTGTGTGTGTGTGTGTGTGTGTGTGTGTGTGTGTGCGAAAACGTTAAGAAAAAATGTGCCAACAGCAACCACGAGGGAAAAAATGAAATAAAGAAATAAAAGTTCTCTATGCTGTGAGGATTGTGTCACAATCGGGCGAACTAACAACTAATTTGAGAGCGATTTTGCCCCTAATTTCGACACCGCGTCCGTTAGGTCTAGAACTAAACGTGGGTAGAATTCGACGGAACTCGAGTCCTACTTGACAATAATTTTCATTTCTGAAATACGTTTAACTTATCCGAATGGTTTTGTTGTATCTTTTTTTTTTTTTTTTTTTAAATATGTTTTATTCCTCCTCTCTCATCCCTCCACTCTACAGTTCCTTCACTTTCTTCCCTTCCTCACGCACTCATCCTTCGACATGGATTTAACAAACAATTTGACATAAGCATGTCCAGTACATGTAAGGATGTGTAGTTATAAACAATAAATGAATTATGAATAGTAAATATACAATTGTTACAATCTGGCAATTTTTCTTTGTGTTTTACTCAGTTTGAATGAGTGGGGGGGGGGCGGGGGGGGGGGGAAGAGAAAAAAAGCAGTAGTTACAAGGAGGTTTGTTTTTCATTTTCGGTTACAAACAGACTGACAACAGAACAAGTGACAAACTGTATAAGTAAGTATCAATTGAAAAAATAAACATGCACACAAACAACAAAA
>CM031607.1:36353851-36406630 GCA_018398815.1 Conus ventricosus | reverse complement strand
ACCGCATTTCACGCACGCAATGCATGCACACACACACACACACCCCACACACACACACACACACACACACACACCACACACAAAACACACACACACACACACACACACACATGTAGACCACTTCTCTTCACCCGTTATCTCTTTTTCCTTTTCCTGTGAATTTTCTTAATTGATCCCCACTTTTATTACCTCATTTCATCAGAGAAAAGTTGCAGGATTTAAAAATGAAAATTAATGATTTTTGAAATGACAATTTTCTTTTGTTTACAGATCATTCTCTTTCTCTCTCTCTCTCCTCTCTCCTCTCTCCTCTCTCTCCTCTCTCTCTCGCTCTCTCTCTCTCTCTCCGCTCTTTTCTCTCTCTCTCTCTCTCTCCTTTTCCCCTCTCTCCTCTCTCTCTCTCTCTCTCTCTCCCTTTTAACTATATGTTTTGTTGAAACCCGCATTCAGTTCATCGATTCATCATCTTTTTGTTTTAATCACAAAAATAATGTTAGTTGTGGAACTGCCTTCAGTGCTGCTCAGCAATTGTTATTTGCAATAGCATTTTTCTATTTATTTGCAGAACTGGCTCTGGGTTTGCAAGTTTTTTAATGACATTTTTTGGTTTGTTTTTTAAATATGAAATTAATTGCATAAAGTAATGCTCATGGTGGGAGGGGGATACCAATTTGTGTTTTCTTTTTGGGACTTGTTCACAGTTCAACAGAAACATTTTACAAACTTGGCAAGTTTGAAGTTGTTTCATCAGTTGTATTATGATAAGATTGTGGATGTGGAACTGAGTGAGTAAATAACTAACTAACAGATAGTATACTGTGCATATGTGTGGATGTGCGCGCATGTGCACGTGCATGCACGCATGTGTGTGTGTGGTGTGTGTGTGTGTGTGTGTGTGTGTGTGTGTGTGTGTGTGTGTGTGTGCACAGCTGGTTCAAGCCTCAGACATAGCGGTGCTGAGGGGAAGCCGCTTTGTAGGGCTGGAGGAGATGCTGTTCTTGCTCAGAAAGGACAAGGTCAGTGCCCCTACCATGCCTTAAGCAGCATATGCACAGTCAGCAGCTAGAGAACCTGGGGTTCTTCCTGCAACACCCGTCTTTTTTCACCCAACAGTTTCACACACTTTGATGGGAACACCTTCTTCTGCTTCTTCTTCTTCTTCTTCTTCTTCTTCTTCTTTGTTATAAGGGTAGGGGGCAGAGAGGTTGAGATGGGAGTGGGGAAGCATCCTCTGTCAAATTTGATTTCCAGAAATCTTTGCCTGGTCATTGTTTTCATGTTGGAAGAATTGTGGGTCTGTAATTTTTGTCTCCTACAAATTTATTTTTCTACATTTTAGGTTTGAAAGTAAGAAGAAAAAGAAATTCGAGAAATGAGGTCAAAACCAAAGAATTATTTTTCTGGAATAAAAATATTTAAAGAATGTCAACAAATTTGTATTGTTTTTAGTAGTTCAAAATGATGATTGATTGTGAAATTAACATTACTGAAAACCATGTTCTGATGAAGTTTATTGTGTGATAGAATTGTATTTGACTCTGCAGAGGACTTTAATCTTTTGTTGAAGAATGTTTTTAAGGTTATAAGGTTTCAGGACTTTCAACATTAGGACTCTTTGATGTTTGTTGTTGTTGTTTTTGTGGAGAGAGTTTCAGCTGCATCCTGCTAAGATGAAACAGCTGATGGAATCTTGGATCTTTTTCTTATGCTTGAAATGACTTTTTTTTGGTTGGGCAGTGGCGTAACGATTGTGTAGTATAGGGTGCTGTGCTGCATTTGCAGGTGAAACTTCGCCGTTTGCTGCGTTATTTGGAACTGAAAGACCTGAAAGTGGCAGCTCTGAAAGGTTCTGGACTGGATGATGAGGATCCCACAGAACTGGGTAAGAGCACATGGTGGGTGTATGTGAGCAGGGTCATTTGTGCATGATTATGTCAAAGGGTACAAAGAGTTTCAAGACTGGGATGGGGGTGGGAGCTGATGGAAGGGGTGGTGAAGGGGGGTGGCATGACGGAGGGCTGGTATCCAAGGACCACACAGGCCTTGACAGGGTCAGAGACCCTTCAAGGGGAGGCTACCTGAGGAAAGCCTGTTGGAGGAAAGGGCTTGAAGCATCATAAGAGCAAAGTTTGGGCCTGTCTTCTTCTGACGACAAAAAGGAGTTTAGAGTGTGTCTCGTCTCAGACCCACACACAATGTGTAGTTGCTAGACTTCTGTGAGCCCGATTTGCCAGAAGGTAGTGAAAGAGTTATAAACAGTCTCCAGGCAAAGTTTGAAGGAAGCAAGAACCTAAGCTATGATAAAAAATAGTCATGGTCTTTTGAGAAACTGGGTTTGGTGTGGAAAATATTTGCGCTTGCGGAGTGAGATGTGATGAACAATGTCCTTGTCAGGTGTGATGACCATCTGTATCCCTAGGAAGGTGTGGCTGGAGGTTGGTGAATCTGGAGGTGACTAAACAGTCCACTGCAGGTGAAGCATTGACTCCTGCAGCTGACAGATTCACAGGAAGCAGATGTGGCATCATTAGGCAGTCTCGCTGCACCTCATTTCTTTTGGTGTCCGATGTGTGCCGACTTTTAGCCATGACAGAAATATTTCTGCATAGTAAACTGTGCTCCAAGGCTTCCTCTTCCTAGGGGTGGAGGTGGTGTTTTGGTTCCCCCAGTATTTTCTTTGGAGGGGGTCCTGTGCTCTTCCGGCACCATAGTTCCTGTGCCACTGACTTGCATCAATGAGTCTGACAGTGGCATAGCTGCCAACTGCTATGAGATCGCCGAAGTTTGCTACGCCAAGAGAATGCTTGCTACGACGCTACTACGATCATTAAATTGCTACGGCGAAACAAAAAAATTCGAAGATACTTTCGTTTTCTTTGGACAAGCGCTAAGTAACGTCTCTATCGGTCTGTCGGAACTGCATTTCCGCTTTCAGTTTTACTGTAGCACGTAGATTTTTTTTTACAATTTGCCCTCTTCCTCTGCTTCATCTCTGTATAATAACATTTATAGATATACTAAGAGTACTGTAGCTTTAATGTGGTCCGTAAAACTGGTTATAGGCCTGATTTCTTTTTAGAACGCGCGAAAAAATTAAGTTGCTACTGTCAAATTGGAAATGCTACTTTGAAAATTGTGAAATGCTACTGTAAGCCGCATGAGCAGGTTGGCAGCTCTGCAGTGGGACGTGAAACACCTTCTCGAAATTGTCTTCTTCCTTCACGATTTTAGTGTCCCAGAGGACAGTTCAAGGTTGGAGCTTTGAAACTGGCCAGTTTGAATCGTTTGCACCATCGGTTGCCAGTGAAATAAATCTAATTGACAGTCAGATATTTATGATGGTAAAGCTTTGTTAAAAGGGTCATGAAATCTGATTGGTGTTTTCAGTCTGATTGCTGTTTTCAGAGTCTGATTGCTGTTTTCAGTCTGATTGCTGTTTTCAGTCTGATTGCTGTTTTCAGTCTGATTGCTGTTTTCAAGCTGCTTTTCTCAATGGTTTGGCCAGATTGATGAACCAATGTTCTGTACAGCAGTATTAAGTGTGTTTTCATCATCTTGACTCATTCTGGCTGACAAACGAGATAACTCATAAGGAGTTGGCTCCTGCGCCTGCCAACTAATGAAATAACTTAGCATGACACCTGTGGCCCAAACTCTTGGGCAGGTTGCATTATACTCAGTTAGAACCATGTTTTTCACATTTATGTTCCTGGTATAACTTTCTTCACAGCATTGACTGCACATTGACACTGCATTGGCATTTTTTTATACTGGGCTTTTCTCTGTGTGTGTGTGTGGTCACTATGTTTAGCTCATAACTGAAGCTTTGGGGAGCATAGTGGTTGAAACCACTGATTATCAAGTGACGGAAGAGTAATATGATTTATATGTCATAAAATCTAACACAGTTACACAAATATTGTTTTCATACTCATCGAGATGTATTATTAAATTGCATATATAGTTACAGCAACAATGCACCATACAGTTTTGAGTGAGGTGCATATGTGTTGTACATAAGACGTGTGTCACTCTGGTCCACAAATCAGAGAATTTGTTTATTAAGTAGTCGGTTAGGCGGAGTTTTGATTTTTTTTTTTTTTAATCCCCCAAACAGGTGATGCCAAGCCTCAGATCATGAAAAGACGAAAGAAAAATGTGCTACGACTTCCTGGCGTCTATTGATCAGACAGGTAAGTGTGTGCGTGTGTGAGGGTGCACGTGCATGTGTGTGTGAGGGTGCACGTGCGTGTGTGTGTGTGTGTGTGTGTGTGTGTGTGTGTGTGTGTGTGTGTGTGTGTGTGTGTGCAAGTGTGAGCAATTGTGTGTGTGTTTGTGTGTGCAAATGCACATGTGAAATAGAATTTATTAAGGTTTCCTGGGCATAGATGATTGTGTATGTGTGCGTGTGTGTATGTGTGTGCATGTGTGTGTGCATGCGTGTGTGTGTGTGCATGTGTGCACACATACGGGTACATGTATGCGCGTATGTGTGTGTGAGAGAGAGAAAGAGAGCGAGAGAGAGAGACTTGAAAATTATTTCTCCCAAAGTTTCCCTTGTTTTGATGACTGGATGTCTTCAACTTTCGTTTCCCATTGTGTTGGGTACTGGATTTTGACTTTTTCCATATCGTTTAGGTCACTAAAGTTAAACTGAAAATAATCTGTGACAGTTCCAATGGAACATGATGATTGTGGCATACAAGTACAAAAGAGGGAAATTCATAGACATGCACTGATCGATCATAAATGCTTTGGCAGTGTTGGAAGAAAAGGTCTATTTTTTTTTTAATACAGGAGCTTTGTCTTCGGAACTGTTTCAGTCCTGTGATGGTATCTGTTAATCTGGGCTGAAAACAGCATCAGTTTTACAGCAACATTACAGTCACTGGATTCACCTCCATCAGGGGAGTGACTCTTATCTGTGTCTAGTAAGGACACGGAAGCTGACAGTTACTGTGTCAGTTTGTATGTTGCAGGCGAACTGTTGGCCTTGTTTGAAGACCAGGGTGTGGACACAATCAAACATGAGCGCCTTGTGGTAAATAGAAAACACTTCCTGCTGCTGTAGATCTTGTATTAGAGATGCAACCCGGTGGAGGAAGGGTTCAAATGGAGGATGCCAGTCCATCTGAATAGTGATCCACTTAGCGAGGGATGGGCAGTCATAGCTGATAGATTAATGCGGCTAGTTCATCAGGGCAAAGAGATAGTTGTTAGTTGTATGATAGTTATGAATTGTAGGGTGGATATATGTGAAAACTAGCATTTTGACCCAGCTTTGCCAGGTCCATTTCCTCATATGGCACCCTGCTCCTTCCATTTCCCTCCTGTCTGTGTCTGTCTGTCTCTCCATCCATAACATCATTGCAGCAGTAGTGATATCATTTCCTTAAGTTTCATCAAGGAGGACACAATACTTTACTTACTTACTTAGGCCCATAGCTCAAGGGTGATCATAGGCCATCGACAAACTCCCCATCACACTTGGTTCTGGGCTGCTCGCTGAATGCCTGTCCAGTTGGTCCCCTTCCTCTTCATTTTTGCCTCAGTGTCTGCCTCCAGCTGCTGCAGGTCAGCCTCACTTCCTTTCCCCTGAGGGTTCCATGTCAGGGCTTGGCGTGTGGTGCTGGATGCTGGCTTCCTGAGAGTGTGTCCAATCCAGCCCCACTCCTTCTGCAGAATCTGCTTGGCCACTGGTCCTGTCCTGCTTGCTTCCATAGATCTTCATTGTTGATCTCTGGCCATCTGATTTTGAAGATGCGCTTCAGACAGGTGTTGATGAAGGTCTGAATTTTTTGCTGTATTGCCTTGGTCATTCTCCAGGTCTCACAACCGTAGAGCAGAACTGACTTCACGTTTGAGTGAAGATAACGCAATTCTTCGTCCTTCTGATCTCTCCTGAGGCCCAGATGTTCTTTAGCATGATGAATGCTGCTCGCGCCTTGCCCATCCTGGCTATGACTCTCAGTCAGTGCCCCCCTGCTTGTCAACTACGCTTCCCAAGTAGACAAAGGAATCTACTCCCTGATGGGCTCGCCTCCGACTGCGACTGGGCTGCTGTCTGTGGTGTTGATCTTCATCAGCTCGGTCTTCTTCTTGTTTATCTTGAGCCCTGTTCCTGCTGATGTTTGTCTCAAGGCGGGTGGTCTTGTCCTGCATCGTGTGTGACTGTCGGAGGGGAGTGCCAAGTCATCAGCAAAGTCAAGGTCATCAGGCTGCGTCCAGAGTGTCCATTGTATCCATTGTTCCCCCTGTTGTTGTGGTCTTCATGATCCAGTCGATGACCAGGAGAAAGAGGAAAGGTGACAACAGACATCCCTGGTGCACTCCTGTCTTCACCTCAGAAGTCTGACAACTGGCCTGCATGAGCCACCCAGCAGTTCATATCCTGATAGGTGCACTGGATGAGAGAGATGATTTTCTCTGGTATTCCGTAGTGTCTCAGTAGCTTCCATAGTGTCTCTCTATCTACAAAGGCCTTTTCATAGTCGAAGTTGATTAATAGGGGTGAGTTCCACTCTAAGGACTGCTCGATGATGATCCTGAGGCTGGCGATCTGGTCGGCGCAGGATCTGTTTTGCCGGAAGCCTGCCTGCTGGTCTTGGAGCTTTGGGTCAACTGCTTCCTTCATCCTCTCCAATAACACTCTGTTTGGAACCTTGCCTGCACTGACAGGAGCATGATCCCTCTATAGTTACTGCAGTTGGTAAGGTCTCCTTTCTTTGGCAGTTTGATACAATGCCTTCCCTCCACTCTGCTGGGATGTTCTCTTTACACAAATACTTTAGTATACAATATAGTCTTTGTTCCCACATCCACAAACTTGCCTCCATCTCCGTCCCATGCCCCCGCCCACCTCTCCTGTACCTTCCCACTTTCATTTTGAGCCATCTTTCTGTTTCACTTCGCATGCACATGCACATGGGTCTGAACTCGGCATGAACTAAAAGTAGCGCAGTGGTAACCTATGCAATCTTGTAGAAGTGTCGCATGTGGGGTGAATGGCCTGTCTGGCATCAGTTTTGTACACAGTAGCACAGGGGTTCCAGTAATGTATTAATGCTGGTGACTGTAATTTGGAAAGTTCAGGCTGGGGCGTCTAAAGTTGGGAACTGAAGACCACGTATACTTTAAATGGCAGGCCATTGTACCCAGCAGTTTTGATGTGATCTGCTCACAAACATTCCTCTAGCAAACAGTACTTAACATTTTTGCATTTAGGTGCTGGATGTATGCCATGAGTCCAGGTGAACATGTGATGAATAAAGTAGGGAGTTACTGTTGATGGGAGTCGGCAAGACTACTGACAGATCCCAGCTTGGAGTTAACATGGTTTCCATGCAATAGTGCGTCTGTATTGTTCCTTAATCTGAAAGAAAATGCAATATTCTGCACATTATTTTGCATAGAGAGATTATTATTTCCATTTAGTTGAGTATTTGAAGTTAGGTTCAATGGTACTTTAAATCCTCATGTGAGTAGTTGAATATTTCAGTTGTACTAACCACATTTTGGGATGTGTGTTGAATGTGTGCATGCGCATGTGCATGTGGAAGCATATACATCAGTGTATGTCTGTTAACATGCATGTATACCCCCATGGTGCCTATGGTGATAGACCATGATCTGTTTGCCCAGAGAGCAGAACTGATGTCACGCAATCTGGATCCCAGCAGTACAAAGAGTTCTGTGAAGCGCGGCAAGCCAACTTCAGTGAGTTGTCTGCGGGCAGTGGAAACCACTGACACTGCCAAACAAACATCCCACCCTGCAACCTTTTGATCAAAAAGGTTTTTTGTTTTTTTCAATAACATTTCTGCAATTACCTTCTTACCTCTTACCAGATTTGAATTGAAATGAGCTTCTCAAATTGACTGACCAACATTGCAGGTTGTCTGTATCTCTCAGACCAGGTTGATGCCAAGATGTATTATGGAAATAAGGATAAAATACAGCCCTGTCATGCAGTCTCGACCAGAACAGAACTTCATAACACCATCATCTTTTTCATTCTCATTGATCAGCATTTTAAAAAAAAAATAGAAGGTCTCCACTTGAGTGGCTCATCAAGCACTGCTGTCATGGTGACTCAATTCTGATTTCCTCTCCATGTCTGTGCTCTTGGTGGGTTCATGTTGACAGTGCTGGTATTGGTAAGTTCATGAGGACTTTCATTGGATTGATGCCGTTGCACCCTCCTACGGGGGGGGGGACACTCGTTCATGCTGGCTCTCTGACTTGGCAGTTATTGTTGTCAGTAGACGGCTTAGTAGGTGGTGTCGTGTGTAGTTAGATCGAACAGGCGCCACTCAACATCACCAGATTGACTTGGCTGCAGTGCGGTGTGCCGCCCGTGGATTGCCTTCTTACAACTTGACATTGACTGCTTCCTGTGGATTGCCCGTGCCGGGTTAGTGCGGGACATGTCAGGGTGTGGCTGTGGACAGGTAGCCAGTGTGAGTGGCATGGAAGATGAGTCATTTGTGCACATGCATGCGTGCATGCACACACACACACACCACAACCACACACGCACACTACACACACACAACATACACAAATGTACTGCAAGTCTAAATCATACCAAGTTTTGACTAAAAATCAAGTAGTGATGTAGGTTGTTGTGCATGTGTCAGTTTCAATGTCATTGAGGCTCATACCTGACCATGATGGACATTTACCTTATCTGAAACCAAGACGCCAATTGCCCCTTGTCTGGGCCATCTCACACACTGCCAGTCAAGTTTCAAGCCAGTGCAGTCATACTAGTACAGTTTACACAGTGTTCTGAGCCCTCGTCAGTGATTTAGTGTTGTCTGGGCTGCTAAATTATTGTCCACAGTCATCTGCTGCTGTCACTCATGGGCACAGTAGATATGGGCAGAAACATATTTTAAAGACTATTTGAAATTAGTTTAAAAGCAGTTTCACAGTGGTGGACCACTTCAGCAAACGTTGCCATCTGCAAATGGCGTGTCAGAGCTTCCCAAATCCCCTATATAAGTAGGTTCACTTTTAGGGCTGGGGTTGGTGGTTTGCTAGTTACGTGGAGTGTGGCAGATGGAAAGTGAATGGTGGAATGATAATTGAAAGGTTTAGCTTTGCAAGAGAAAACTGTGATTATACCATGTTTTGTGTTTGCTTAGGCTGAGAGAGGTATCAAGGAGAAAGCTATCTTTCTTTGAACATCATAATTCAAAATCGTTACTCGGGAACACAATAGCAGAGTCTGTCTGACAGTACTGCATTGACTCTGTTTACTTTATGGCTGATTGGATAGAGATGTGCTGCTTTTCTCTGTTCAGATTAAATTGGAGTCAGATAAATTCAGATAAAATTGGTGGAGTTACTGTTACTACTTTGGACCTCGTATACCCAGATTAACAGTGTTATGAGTGTACATGAGTGATGTAACAAATTGTATTTCGATATATATGTCAATTCAAGCATAGCACAAAGTAATCACTGGGTTTTGTTGTGATCTGCTAAGCTGTTTTGTAAGGCGTGAACGAGTCTAAAGCTGATGACAATTTTGGCATGAAGTGCTCTTTGTGCGTGAGAGGGAGATCGGAGACGTACCGTACTAAACTGGAAAAGTGTTTGCATTGTGCTGTTTGTGTATGATGTTTAATATAGCGCAGATGTGTGAGGTCGGTGCCAGTGTTCGTGTGTTGATGTAGTGTGGCCTGTTCAGGTCGGCGCTACAAGTCTCAGCGCTTCAAGGACTGGCTGATGGCAGGGGTGAACGTGGACATCAAGCCCAATCCTCAGGGCCTGGAGGTCATCAGCTACCTGGCTTACGAGACAGTGGCTCAGGTGAGTCGGGCTTTGGCTGCTGAGTTGGAGAAGTCAAACACTGTGGGGTTGAGCATGGATGTGTTTGAGGTTTGACATAGGTGGTTTTCGTAAACATTCAGGTGTGCAGCCAGCCAGGTGAATTTATCATGGACAGTGGTTGCTTAGTGTTTCGTAACATTCAGTGTGCAGGCCAGCCAGGTATTAATGGGCACTTTCAAACGTTCGTGCCACAAACAAAAAGGTCCAGGCAAATGTTTGACACCTATGGAAGTGTAGGCAGCTGGTTTGCTGTGTGCATACTGGATACATTGTGTGTGTGTGCGTGCGTGTGTGCATGCATGTGTGCGCATGTGTGTATGTAAGAGCGAGTGCATACTTGGGAGTGTGTGTGCATGCGTCTGTGTGTGTTTGTGTGTGCGTGCGTGCATGTGTGTGTGTGTGTGTGAGAGAGAGAGAGAGAGAGAAATCCTAGACAGCTATGCTGAACACGGTGTGTTTAGTAAAGAATCACTCAGAGGAGAGAAACTTAACTCCCTTTCCAAACCAAAATGGATAGGATGGATGAGATGGGGTGGTGGTGGTTCCAGATCGTGGACTTGTCACTGCTGGTGAAGCAGGACCAGCGGGCGGTGGAGTGTCAGCCAGAGAGGCGCATCATGGCGCCGGTGCAGCACAACTACCATGACCTGCATGCTGCCGCCCTCCTGTCCTCCCAGGCCAAGGCTGCTGCTGGCGCTGGCAGCTCTCCAACCAAGGTGAGGGTCATAAGACAGCGGTCTTCGAGCCTCTGTTGCTTGTGACACTGGCCCTCTGTGTGGATAGGATGTTGCATCTCTGTTGCTTGAGAACAATGGTGTCACATCCATCAAATGTTGACAATATTCAGCCAAAATAAATCTCAAAAATGGAAGAAAGAAAAAACAGACACTGGAGCCATATATTCCTCATGTATTTGAGGCTGGAGGGAAGGGGTAATAAAAGGGTGTTTTATGCATGTTCGAAAATTGAGTATTGCTCGATTCTTTGTTTTCTTTTGTGGCATTTGGATTACCTCATTGTGAGATTATTTTCATGTGTTCAGAAGGGCATGATAAATACCCAGTGGCCTTGCTACCCATTTAAAGCAAGCCTGATAGGAAGGTTGTGGTTTGCTGGTTTTTTCTTGTTCATAATTATTCTTTTTCAGTTTATGAATGTATTTAAACGACATATCACAATGATTTTTGTATTATGGTAATTGTACATATACCTTTGAAATTTATTAAATGTATTGAATTCTGTGCACATGCTGATAAGAAAAGAGGTGATAAAATGCAATAAAACAATGGGTTTACTGATGTTTCAGGTGGAGGGTTTTCAGAGTCCCCCCGCCACTCCCACGCCCGGAGCCACAGGCAGTAGTCAGGGGACAGCACCCTCATTGGCATCCAGCACCTCCACCACAACCACCACAACCACCACCCCAGGCAATGTTGCTGTCACTGCTGCTGTCACCACCTCCACTGTCACAACTGTGGCCACTACCACTGGCAGCGCCCCCACCCTGTCCACCCCCACCAGTACTGGTGCTGTTGGTGTGACACAGGCAGGGGCCGTGTCTCTCACTTCCCCTGCTGCTGGTAGCGCTGGTGCTCGTCCCAGCAAGAAGAAAAGGAAGAAGGTTGTGTGTGTGTGTGTGTGCGTGAGTGTGTGTGTGTGTGTGTGTGTGTGTGTGTGGTATTGTGTGTATGGTGTGTGGTGTGTGTGGATGGTTTGTGTGTGGTGTGTGGATGTGTGTGTGAATGTATGTGTGTTGTTTGTGTATGGTGTGTGTGTGTGTGTGTAACACACATTTCCTTCTTCTTCAGCAGTCAGATGCTGTTTGTCATACTTGGATCTTTAGCCAGGTCATCCTAATGAAGGCAGCTGTCTTCTCCAGATCGGTAAGGCTGCCCACAGCTTATCCCAAGCTCTGCTACCAGTGGTCATGTTTTGGGGTCATGGCAGATTGTGGGTTTGACAGTGCTGAAACATGCCTTCAGGGGTCTGGATTCCAGTCCCACAGACATTTATGTTTGTGTGAAATGTGGAGTCAAAAAAGATGGCTAAGCAGTCTGCAGTGGCCAGTCCTCAGTTGGAAGAGAGTTGTCTGCTCGTGTCTTTGTAGCTGGTGGATTAGGTCAACATCAGTACTGATGCAGAGTCTAGCTTTCAACTGGGATCTGTGCTGGTTGTGGGCGATGGTTTTCACCTCACTGTTGGATACTTGTTGGCTGATCTGCTTCTGCTTGTTGCTAGCTTTGGAAAGGGCATCAGCTTTCTCATTTCCAGTTATCTCACAGTGAGTCGGCAACTACTGGAGGACAATAGTAGAGGCTAAAAAAAAAATGTAGCTGAGGGCTTTCCTGATATCTTATTTTTGCGAATGCCTTGGTCTGTACAGTCAGTCCGGCCCTTGTGATGAATAGTGCCGTTTTCTCCAGCTCTTGTCGATTGCCACAGAGCTTTGTCATTACAGCTGTCTCTGTTGGCCACACCTCTCTCCTTGGCTGTTCGTGCAATGGGCATTTTTGGAGCACATGCTCCGATGTCTGTTCTTCCTGCCCACATGGACGGACTGGAGAAGGCACCACCTTGAGCTTTCAGCACAAGTGACTTTTTCAGTATGTTGTGCCCGGTGGGTGGGGAGCCTCACCAGGACACTTTGTTGCTCTCTGGACAACAGATGATAATTGTCCTTGGGTGTCCTGGGTGTTGTGATAGTCCGGATGATGCTTCGCATCTTGCTGCAGGTGATGCTGTTGTTATACTGCTTCCCTTGAGCACCCTCCCTCGCCAGGTAATCGGCCAACTCGTTGGGCTTTCCTGATATCATGCATTGGCTTTTTTCAGCTGCATTTGTCTTTCCATAGAGATATGCAGTTGGTGATGAAGACCATCTTATCTGGAGGTTGGTAGTTGCTCTGGGTGAAGATCTTCACAGTCTGAAGCAGTGTTGTTGGTTTCACTCTGAAAGTGAAGGAGATTTTTCCTGTTGAAAAGGTTCTGGAGGACTGTGGTTTGGTTTGGTTTGGTTTGGGGTTTGTTTGTTTTTCATCAATGATCTTGAAAATCTTTGATTTTTACTGTGTCTTATGTACTTGCCCCCGCCTCACCCCCCATTCCCCACACAAACATGCATCCACAACATTTAGAAAAAGAAGTATTCTTCTGTTTGTTGGCTTAATTATATCAGAGTCTGCATAACACAACTCTGAGGGGTAAGAAAATGTGCTTGTTTCAAGTGATCTTTTATGCTGAGCAAATGAAAGTCTGAAGTATGTTAGAGTTGAGAAGAAAAAAGGTGTGACAGAGAGAAAGCTGATGAGACAACAGAGATAGTGTGCACTTACCAGACCCATTTTTGTAACGGCTATGTCTAGAATGCCACAAAGCCGGACAGTAAACATGCTGATATGATCACTCTGAAATGTAAGGAGGCTGTCACTAAAATTGTAAGTGGGAGAAACTGTCAGTGTCTGACTGAGCAGTTCATATAATTAAAGTTGAAGTACTTTGGATCTGTTTCTAACGATCATAGCATTAGGTTGTGCTTATAAGACAGTATTTGCTAGCAATAACGTGCTAAGAGTATTTTTGGCAACTTAACAAAAATAGTGTACATACATTTGGATAATATAAATGTAATAAAGATGGAATGAAGTGTGGTTATGCACATTTCTGTCACTGATCCCATGCTTGCTGTTTTGTTTTGTTTTTAATTGTATTCTTTGCAAACATTGAGGAATATGTTGCATCAGCACAGACAACTGTCAAGATTGGTCAGAATGTTCTTTATCCATTTACATCACGATTTATTTGGTGATTTCAAGTGGCTTTCAGCTTAGATTTGGCAGAGCTGTGATTGAAATCTTTTTTAGGCATTTACAGAATGGAATACTAAGCAGCCATTGGAAAGGAATCAAGCAAAAGAGTACAGAACTCCACCATGAGGACATCCAGTTGTTTCATTTTTAAATTTGCCTCATTCTTGAGTTTGAGCTCTGATGTTCACAGTGGGTAAAATTTGTATACACCTCACTTAGACAGGTCCGGATTTTCAAAATTCCGTAACCCCGTAGGCATTTTTGAGGAAAAGTTGGCAACCACCGTTTTTGGATAGAGAAAATGTTGGTAAATGTGAATATGCCGTCTGCCAAAGAAATCAGGGCCCCAGTTTACTCAGAAAATTAAATTTAAAAAAATGGCCGCCGCGAGACTGAGGGAAGTATGAATTCCGCATATAGCCCGGTATTTTATCCTTAAAACTCAGTCTACATGTAATTAAATCTTACCCTTATTACTTGTATCAAAACTTGTAACTGACATGCAGTTAATTAAAATTGCAGAATGAATTAAAAATACGACCAAATAGTGATGTAACATGTTTTCGAGACGATAAAAGTGAGAAATTTGTGATACTGTGATATTATTCTAACATGTGGGGAGTTATTTGTGTGTTTCAGAATGATGAGGACTCAGCTTGAAGATGGAAGCTGTCTGTAGCCTCAAGCGTCAACGGCCTACTACAGCATATGAAAACTGTTTAATCTGCCAGGATGACAGAAACGACAAACTATGTTCTGGCACACAGGCAGGACTTGGGGCATTGCAAAAGGCTGCACATTCAAGGGAAAGTCTTCGAGACAGGGACAACAGATGCGCGATCGAGCGGATTCAGAGTGTGCCTACTTCAGAGCGTAAAGAACAAGTATTCTGGCACAAATCTTGCTATGCCACTTTTACAAGCAAAGAGCGTATCAAAAGACTGCAGAAAATTGTCCAGGTGTCTGGGCAAGGTTCTAGTCAACAAGACTGTGTTCCCAGCACTTCTTCTTCAGGTTCAATGCTGCGAAGTTCCACATCGACCGTCGACTGGAATGCCTGCATTTTCTGTCAGGACAGCAGCGGGAAAGGCAGTGTATGTTCAGTCACTACCTTCAACATGAGTCAGCAAATCTTGGAGTCCTCTAAATATGATCCAGTTGCTCACGTGCGCTTGGCAGGTGTGAGTGATCTAATTGCTGCGGAAGGAAAATATCATCCAAATTGCTTGAAAACGTTTCAGCGCAGTACAGCAAAAACAAAGGAAAGCTCACAACACACAGGTATTGCTCTGGGGTGGCTTGTAACTGAGATCAAGGAGTCTGCAAAGAAAGGTCTTGTACTGCAACTTGGTGAAGTGTGGAACAGATACTGTGAGTTAGCAAACATCGCAGAGATTGAAATCCCTTCATCATATGTCAGCAGAAGAGCTACATTCAAAGAAAAACTTCAGACCTGCATTGACGATGTGTATGACTGCATCACTTTACCACATCGGGATGTTTTGCTCATTCCAAAGACATTTCGACATGTGGCATTTTTTACGCTCTTGTCTGAGGAAGATGAACCAGTTGTGATACCCACCTACAAACCACATGAAAACGGATTTCTTGAGATGGTGCATGTAGCTCTGAGATTGAGATCTGACATTGAAACGCACCAAAAATACACCGGATTTGCTGTCAATGAAGAAGAAATGATAGCATGTGTTCCCGAAAGTGTCTTCATGTTCATCAGACTCATGTTTGGTGGCATGAGTCTCTTGGAAGGGGATCAAGAAGACATGGAAGAAGCTACCACTGAACAAAGGGAAACAAATACACAAACAAGAGTTCTCAGCATAGCCCAGGATCTGGTGAACAATGTGACTGGTGGAAAGCATTTGACTCCAAAACACGTAGGCCTCGCAAGTACTTTGCATCAAGCGACTCGTTCAAGAGAACTTGTCCAGTTGTTTCACAATGCCGGGCACACAGTAAGCTATCACAGTTTACTGCAAATTGATACTGCTCTGGCGGGGAGTACTCTTGAGGCCATGGATCAAGTAACAGGAGCAGTTACGCCACCAAACTTTGCTCACAACAGATTTGTCCACTTCACGTGTGATAACATCGATATAAACGATTCAAGTTTGGATGGAAAGAAAAGCTTCCATGCTACACAGGTGGCTGCATGGCAACGTGGTCCAGAAGCAGACATGGGAATGCAACACTTAAAGCCTTCACAGCAAGAGAGCATTCAGGTTCCCGAAGTCATGGAACAGCTTTTCCCAGCTAAAGTGATACAAGGCAAGGCAGAGCCCACCCTGACAACAGACACCCAAAAGGAATGGTTCGACAAACCAGAAGAAGACAGCAGGACTGTTACATTAGCCTGTGCACAAGACATGGCATTTTTTCTGGGCAGGCAGAGTGAAGGAGAAACAAAGCAGGGATGGACAAGTTTCAACCAGTCACAGAGTAAAGTGTCACCTGAAATGACTAGCATTGGATACATGCCTATTGTGCAAGCACCAGCCCATGATCTTGATACTCTAAACACTGTAGTGGTGCGATGCAAACATGTGGCAAGGAAACTCGGACAACATCATGTTGTCCTAACTGTGGATGAGGCACTGTTCTGCAAACTGATGGAACTGAAATGGGCAAAGAAGGAATACCAGGACTTTTTGATCATCAGGCTTGGTGATCTTCACACAGCCATGAACTTCATGAAAGTTATCGGAAAGCACATTCAGTCATCTGGACTACTGGAGTCGTGGGTTGAAAGCACAATTCTTGGCCCCAAAAGTGCTGAACAAGTTCTGGCAGGGAAATCATACTCAAGAGGAATGCGAGCCCACAAAATGACCTTGCAGGCAGTGTGGAGGATTCTGCTACCTCAGCTGCTTTTGTTCATTGAAGACAAGAACCCTGACCTGAAGAGCAAGACGGACGAGAAAGAAGGGAACAGCACAACAGAAGACCTCATTTCACTGCTTGCTGAAAAAACTTCAGAGATGCAATGGAAGCCTTTCTGGCAACCAAAGAAAATCCCAATTTCAAATTCTGGTGGAGCTACATGCACATGGTGCAGATCCTCCTCCTCTTCACACGTGCTCAGAGAGACGGAATTTGGGAACTGCACCTCTCTGCCTTCCAGTCCATGCTACCCTACTTCATGAGGTACAACCACACCAAATACGCTCGCTGGGGGACTGTGTATCTCAATGAAATGCATCAGCTCCCACCAGAAGTGAAGAGTGAGTTTGATGCTGGAAACTTTGTGGTGAAGCGCACTCCACATCGCTTTAATCAGGTGGATCCTGACCAAAGCCAGGAGTGGCTGAATGCTGTCGGCAAAAAGGGGGGTGGCATCATTGGAATCACCAAAACATCCTCAGCTCTGAGCAGGTGGGCTTTGTCCTACAATCGCCGGTCTCATCTTGCCCTGGAAACTAGAGCTGCCTTTGCTGTTGGTTCAAGTGATGACATTGTTCACAACGAGATGACAAGAAGCCGAATGAAACAGGACACCAAAGATGAAGACAAACTTCTGACAACCTTGAAGAGTTTCAAACTGTTTTCCAGTGACATGCCTCACAGTCTGCAGAACATAGCCAACAAAGACCTTGTCACAGAGGCGATTGAAGCAGACTTGCTGTCAGCTGAGAGGAAAGGTCAGGAGCAGCTGAATTCGTTTGTTGAGGAGAGACTGGTGGCTACTGAGCAGAGAAAGGTCATGTTAAGGGATCCACTGCCCAAAAACAAGTTTCTGACGTTTTCATCCCTGTTTGAAGTCAAACGCACAGACTCACGCACAGGTGGTGTGAAAACTGTCAAAGCAGACAGAAATATCCTGCAACGTCTCATCACTGCCTATGAAGCTGGAAGAGACGTCAACCTCCAGGATGTCCTAAATCATGAACTCTTGGCAGTCCCACTGGCCATTGCTGAAATGAATGGACAGCTTCGTTCAGGTCCAAAGGCGATACTTGCTGAAACCCTGACCAGTGAAGTTCCATGTCCTCCTCAGCTGGAAGCAACAAATCTGGAAAAGGAAGCCACACTCATCGTTGATGGCCAAGCACTGGTCAATGCCATTGGAAAACCACAGACAGCAGTGACATTTGGAGACCTGGCAGACGTCTTCATTGAAGCTGTTCTTTGGAGCGGAGCAGACTTCCAAAGAATTGACGTTTTGTTTGACAGGTACTACGAGCTTTCCATCAAAGGAGGAACCAGAAATCGGCGCAAACAAGGCGCAGTTGCAATCAGAAGGATGATTGAAAGCAGAGATGCCCCTCTCCCAGCCAAGTGGGACAACTTCCTCGCCCATCAAGAAAACAAAGCAGACCTCGCAAGATTCCTTTCTCAACAGCTGATCTTGAAGGCACCCAATGACAAGACAGTTGTTGCTGCTGGTGGCTTCAGCAATGAAGAGAGAGCAGAGACATCTGATCCAAGAGTTGATGTGGAGCATTTGGAGGCCAGACATGAAGAGGCTGACACAAGGATCATCTTGCACTGCGTCAACAGCCAGGCTGCAAGCATTGTTGTGTCTGCAAGAGACACTGACGTCATTGTGTTACTACTTGCACATTTTCCACAGGATGCCTTGCCAGAAAGTGTGGATGAAGACGGGAACAGCCAAGCAGAGAAAGTATCTTCCAATCTACACCATTGTGGAACACTTGAGACTGCACCAAGATGCCCTTGAAGCTTTGCCTGCTTTTCATGCACTGACAGGCAGTGACACGACCTCGTACCTGGCTGGGCACACAAAGAAGACGTGCTGGGTAACCTACAAAGAGCACTACCGTCTCCTGCAGTGCCTTGGAGAAGACCCTGATCTTAGGGACCAAACCATCCAAGAAGCAGAAGAGTTCGTTTGCAAACTATATGGCGTGTCAGACACATCCAACATCAATGAAGCACGCTGCAAGCTATTTGTCAAAGGCGTCATACCAGAGAAGCTTCCTCCAACCAAGGATCCGTTGTCACATCACATCAGACGTGCACACTTCCAGGCAACAGTGTGGCGACAGGCTCACCTGCAGCATCCAGTCCTGCCTCCCACTGCGACCATGGGATGGAAACTCGAAGCCGAGACACTTGTTCCTGTTCTGATGTCACTGGCCCCCGTCCCAGAGTCCTTTTTGGAACTGATCAGCTGCAGCTGCAGCACGAGATGCATGACAGCCCGCTGCAAATGCAAGAGGTCACGCTTACCATGCACAGGGGCTTGCAGATGCAGAAGAGACGATGAGAACTGCCAAAATGAGTGACTCCCAGCTCAAGTTCACCAACGTGTACAACAGCAGTAATGCTAAGACTTGTGTGGTTTAGCTTGATACTTTAGTGCAAACATGTTTTGCACGGGAAGAAGACAGCAGTTTGAAGTACTTTACAGCAACTGTATTTAGACAACTAGATTCAGAATGGTTCACTTAGATGTGTTTCCAATTTGAAGAAGCGAACTATGTGATGACATAGTATGCAAAGTGCAGCTTTAGATTCTCGTCGATAGCAGTGACTGTGTGATTTTTTTCCAGTCAGTAAACAAAGTAATTTTGTGCTATGTGCCTGAACAAGTACTGACTTACAATTGGATGCTTAAAGAGCATGTTTCATGCTTGCTACGTCGTTTCTAATTCTTTGATTGAAGCTCTTTTTACAAAAGGTTGTACCCACTAAGTACAGTACTACTTACGTTTTTTGTCATGATAGTGTAAATCTCATGTCCTTGTTTGTTTGTTCGTTTGTTTGTTTTCATCAACAATGGCTTTCACTTTCGTCATTTTTCTTTTACATGGAACACAAGTGGTGATCATTATATTTGTTACTTTCAACAGTAAAGGCGAAATCTTTGATTGCCATATGGCTCTTGGTGTTCTGTGATCTTATGCGTTACTTTTTGGTGTAAGTTTATTTACCGCAATTTTGAATCGTATGCTTAAACCAAGGTACAATTTGCTTTTAAGTATCGTATTTGCGGATCAGCATGACAGAATCGTGAAGAAATCAGAACATTTTTTGCAAGATGTTGTATGATTCTCTGAACGTAAGAGTTTCCTAACCGGCCGGCGGCCATCTTACTTTTTTTTAACCTCTAACTCCTAAGATATGACATTTAGAACTTGGCAGACGGCAGAAATGAACTCTGCACCCCTAAATCCATAAAGTAAGACGCATGAAGTGATTTTCCTCAAAAATGCCTACCGCTTTTTATAGAGAGCGAATTTCACAAAATCCGGACCTGTCTAACTTATTTTCACACCATCAATAAACCAAAATTATTCCTAACGCAACTCATCCATGCATGTAGTAGGATTTGTTTTTGTGCGTGTGTGTCATCCAGAACGTTGGTGCGAAAAACCTGTTTTGCGATAAAGTCTTGAATGTTTATATTTTTTGGGTATATATGCATTTATTCATGCAGCATTGGGTTGAGAACAAACCGAAGGACTAGCCTGAAGAATTCATTAATTTTTAAAGGTTTTTTGTTAAAATGATGGCATGAGCTGGGGAGTTTTTAGGAGAATAGGTTTTTGATTAGACTGCAAAATTACTCGCATGAACTAGGGTGCAGACATGAGAAGTAGATTTCTCTGTATATTAGAATGTCATCACTTTCTCACTCTCTCTCTCTCTCTCTCTGTCTCTCTCTCTCTCTCTCCTTGTGTTGCTGTGGCATGTCTTTAAAAGCTGGTTCAAACTTCTTCTGAATTAACTTTAACTGTTTTTTCATGGAGTGTCTGTTCCTGAAAATATGTTTGATCATGTTTACATACACACATCTGCTCAGTCATGTATGTATGCATGCATGCAACCATGTAAGTGTGCACAGATGCAATGCATGCACATGCACACCTGCGGGCATACCTGCATGCACGCATACATGCGTGCGCGCGCACACACACACACACACACACACACACACACACACACACACACACACACACACACACACACACATGTATGCATGCAAGAATGTAGGTGTGCACAGATGCAATGCATACACCTGCACACCTGCGCACATACCTGCACGCACACACGTATGCATACACACACACACACGCACACGCACACACACCACACACACTCACACACACACACAAACACACGTATGCATGCAAGCATGTAGGTGTGCACAGATGCAATATATACACATGCACACCGGTACGCATACCTGCATGCACACACGCAGGCACACACACACACACACACGTACATGCGCAGGCACACACACACACACACACACACACACACACACACACACACACAGATCATTTTTGGTGTTTGTCTGATACAGAGTGGTCCTGCAACAACTTTAGACACATCCTGGGACACAGCTATAACGCCAGCAGACATCCGTGAAGCCATGCGCCGTTACTATGAGGACGTAGGACCCTTTGCTTCTTCCATAGTGAGTGCACTTCCACAGATCATCTGTGCAGCAGTTTTGACATCCATTACACTTTGAATATAATCTTATTTATACACTCAGGTGAATTATATTGAACTTGTGCTTGAATTGTTATGTCGATAAACGTGGTATTTTTTATGCTGTAAAATCAACCAAAGCAGACATTTGTTTTGTTGTATACATCACTTCAGAGTAAGAAAGGAACCATTTCTTCCAAACCCACCATTGGTGTCATGTTCAAAGCATACACTATTCATTGCATGACATATGGATTATGAACAACAGTGTTCTTGTTCTAGCGACTACCGGATTTAGACAGCTCACTCAGTTGGGAAATAAGCACTTACTAAGAGCTTTTGACAGACGTCCGTTCCTCTTCAGCAACGGTGGTGTTGCTACTGGGTGAACTGGAGTTCAGTGCACACACCACGGGTCAAACCCTGGTCATGAGACTGAACAATGAGGTGTGACGTGTGTAAACGTGTTAACAGTGTGTTAACTGTAGTCAGTCAGCTGACAGCAGCGTGCCGACGGTAGTGGTGAATTGTTAACTGATTGGTGTTCATTGTAAAACGTATATTGTCAGTTGTGAATCAGAGAACATGTAGTAAAGACGTAGAAGCATTGCTCTGTCTTCTGAGTTGACTGAAGTGAGAACGAAACATGGTGTCAGAAGTGGGATCAGAACTTTGGAAGAAGGAAAGAAATTTGAATTGAAGACGACGATAGAAGTTGAAACATGGAAGACGAACAAGAAGAAAGAGGAGCCAGACGACGGCATGCCAAGATTCCTCTGCCCCCTAAACTGGAGGTGAAGGGAGGAAATCTTCAGAGTAACTGGGGAAAGTTCAAGAGGCTGTGGGACAGCTACGAAATCGTCACAAATCAGAATGAAGAAGATCCAAAGTACAGGACAGCAGTTTTCCTTTCATGCATTGGTCTAGATGCTCTGGACATCTATGAAGGTTTGTCATTTGCTGATGAAACTGAAAGAAATGACATAGACACAGTTCTCAGAAAATTCGAAGAATACTGTGTGGGCTCCACCAATGAAACTTACGAAGCGTTCAAGTTCAATCGCCGACATCAGGCAGCGGGAGAGTCCATGGAAGAGTTTGTGGCAGACCTGAGGAGACTGGTGAAGACCTGCAATTATTTGGCATCCTGGAGGAGTGCAGTACGTCATCAACAGTTGGAATGGGGTATTCGTTTCTCTTTAGGGCTTTGTTAGTGGCTTGGGATCAATGCACAAATGAAACTTACGAAGCGTTCAAGTTCAATCGCCGACATCAGGCAGCGGGAGAGTCCATGGAAGAGTTTGTGGCAGACCTGAGGAGACTGGTGAAGACCTGCAATTATGGTCCACTGGAAGACAGACTGCTGAGAGACCAAATCGTGTTGGGCGTGCGCGATGAGACTCTCCGATCAAAACTACTGGAGGTGAGAAAGCTGACATTGACTGCGTGTGTTGATATGTGCAGAGCGCATGAAACGAGTCAGCAACAAACCCTTCAAATGATGAGAAAGCCTCAGGATGCGCAGGAAGTCCAAGCGTTTCGAGAAAAGAGAACAACTAAAACAAGAAGCAAAGGAAGCAATTCAGAGACCAGGGTGAAATGCGGATATTGTGGTGGAAATCATCCAAAGGAAAAGAAAAATGTCCAGCATTTGGAAAAAAATGCAAAGCCTGTGGGGCACATAATCATTTTGCAATGTGCTGCAAAACACCCAAGCAGTTTCAGAAGAAAACCAGAATTCGACACATCGAAGAAGAGACAGACACAGAAAGTGAAGATGAAATTCTCAAGATTGATGACAGAACCAGCAAAAAGGAGAAAAACATACGAGCAAAAATGCTGATAAACGAAATGCCGGTAAGATTCCTTCTTGATACAGGAGCAACAACAAACGTAATGTCTGAGAGCCTGTACATTGAAGTTACTGGAGATGAAAGATGCTCTGACCTGCAGGAGACGAAAAAGAAACTTGTGATGTTCAACGGACTGAAATGAAGCCTGCTGGTGAGATAGTGTTGCGAGTGAAGAATCCTAAGAACAGAAAGAAGTACAAGGTCAACTTCGTGATCACCAAAACGGACTGTAAGCCAGTACTGGGACTGAAAGCTGTACAATACATGCAGCTGTTGACCATCAACGAAGAGAACATTGCAACGATAGCGGCAGATCAGAAAGCTGAAGAGGCAAACGCAACAGACATACTTACAAGATACAAAGATGTGTTTGAAGGAGAAGGAAAATTAGAAGGAAAACTCCATCTGGAAACCGATCCCAGCACTGCACCAGTGAAGATGCCGTGCAGAAAGTGGCCGATAGCAGTCCAAGAGAAGGTGAAGAACGAGCTGAAAAGGTTGGAGAAACTGGATGTTGTCACCAAAGTAGACACCCCAACGGAGTGGATCAGCAGCTTGGTCGTGGCAACAAAGGGCAACGGCAAGGTCAGACTGTGCATTGATCCCAAGCCACTAAACAAAGCCCTAAAGAGAAACGAATACCCCATTCCAACTGTTGATGACTGTCACGAGTTTGTCACGAGGCCTACGACGTTTGACCCAACTGGGGTGGCGGAATTATTCATTTGGTTATTGTCGTCGTTGTTGTCGTATATCTGTCCCTTAATGTGGCTTGTGGTGTAGTTGCACCTTTGGTGTGGTTTAGTTCAGGTTAGGTTTACTTTCTCTCTCTCTCTAATTCCACTGCCCGTGCATTCATCCTGCAGGTTCACGGTGGTGGGTATCTTTTTCTTGTACTGGCTGTCTATCGGCCTCTCGCCTGTCTTTTTACCTGTCGCACGTGCTTCATTTCTTTTAGTTTGAAGTATGCTCACTCTGTGACGTGGCGTGGCATGTTGGCCGCCATCGCTGAGGGAGGTTAGCTCTTCACTCGAGCGGAAGATGTCTCTGGGAGCGCCTGCTCCGGTCTTGGTTCTTCACCGTTTCGTCGAAGGTACAGTCGGTATCTTCAATTCCTACAGTCGGCCTGTAGGAGAGGGACATCACTTCTTCTTTTTCCGCATCTGTGCCTCTGTCCTCTCGACTGGACCGAGGGCAGAGAGAGTCGTTTGACCCGCCTCTTCGGGGTCACCCACGGGTAGCTGGTAAGCATCAGTTTCGTGGTTTGTTTGTTTTGGTTTGTTGTTGTTAGCCGGCTTATTCTTCTCTTTTGCGCAATTTTCTTTTGTTTGCAAAATTGTAAGAGAGATATTGTTTGAGACCTTTTTCTCTGGTTAATTCAATCTTTAACCTGGCCATTCTAAATTATATCCAAAATTCTTTCTCCTGTTTATGCATCTGGTGATGCGGTAGTCGGTGGGGATGGGAGAGAACCTGGTGATTCAGGGTTGGTACTTGCTTGGTCTCGCTCGTCCGCCCCTGTCACATTCGCCGGACTCTTATCCTTCGGCCACCGTCTGTTTGTGTGTGCGAGAAGAACGAGTTTTATTTTGCGAGCGTGCGTATGCATGATTTGTCGTTCGGATGCGTGGTTGGAGATTTGTGTTATTTTAAAATGTGGCTATAAAAATGTGACAATTATGCCATTGAATTATTATTTGCAAATGTGGTGGCAGTTATAAAGCGATGGTCGCTGTGTTGGTTTATTTCCTAAGAAAGGAAATTGTTAAACGTGAGTGAGAGAAGGGTGAAGATAATTCATATTTGTTTTATAGCCTGTTGATTTAATGCAATCTTTTACCTGCTTCATGTGAGAAGACTTTAATGAACATTCCTGATTTGGTTGGTGTGCTGTGTTACGCTCAGGTCTGTGTTGGGCTGGCGTTGTTGGTGTGTTTAATAGACCTCCCCTCGCCCATCATGCGAGTGGCTGTTAGGATTTAACAGCATGGGTCAGACTGTACTGACGGCGGGGTTCCAGTACCCTTCTTCCTTCCCTCCCTTTCTTCTCTCCTCCCAGCTACCTTTTCCCCCTCCCGGGGGCTTCACCCGGAGCCTGGACTGGTTGGTGCCACGCTCTGGTTGGGGCCACGCTCTGGTTGGGACCGCGGACTGGTTGGTGCCACGTGCTGGTTGAGGCCACGCTCTGGTTGGGACCGCGGACTGGTTGGTGCCACGCGCTGGTTGAGGCCACGCTCTGGTTGGGACCGCGGACTGGTTGGTGCCACGCGCTGGTTGAGGCCACGCTCTGGTCGGGACCGCGGACTGGTAGAAAAGCCCGCCGGCTTGACTGGCCGGCCCTGATCCCCGTCCAGGACCTCCAGTAGCAACGCCACGTTTCCCCCCCCCCCCCCCCCCCCCCCCCCCCCCCGGGACGCGCTCTTCACTGCCTGCTTGTGTGTGTCGAGGGTGTCGGCCTTGAACGACTCTCTTCAAGAACCGACCCGGTTCGGAGCACCTAGTGCGACAGGGTGCTCCCAGTAGACTTGGGAGAGGCAGGGGTGTGGAGGCACTCCATGGTGTGGGAAGGGATGGATGCTGGAAATGTTTATAATTGTGTATATGTCATATGTGTTGAAATGCTGTGATTGTGATTGTGTACGTCGTATGGTGAAATGTTTATTTATAATTGTGCATGTTGTGTGTGTTGGAATGCTTGATTGTGATTGTGCATGTTGTGTGTGTTGGAATGCTTATTTATGACTGTGTGTGTTGGTGTGAATAAATGGGGTGTTGTATCGTAATCTTTATTGTGTGGTCTCTTGCGGGGCGTGTGAGGTCAGTCACTCCCTTCACTCCCACCTAGACCGATCCTGTCAGGGCAGACCTCCAGGGTCGGTCGTGACAATGACGTACTGCCACTCCTCCAGGATGCCAAATATTTCACACACTTGGATGCCAGAAACGGGTTTTGGCACGTGGTACTGGACAAAGATAGCAGTTACCTGACGACCTTTGAAACGCCTTTTGGCAAGTACCGGTGGAAACGGATGCCCTTTGGAATTTCACCAGCCCCAGAAGAATTCCAGAGGAGGATTGACACGGCTTTGGCAGAACTGCCAGGCGTGGTAGCGGTTCATGATGACATTTTTGTTTTGGCAAAGGAGCAACTGAGGAAGCAGGAGAAAAAGACCATGATGCCAACCTGAACCGTTTCTTACAAAGATGTCGTGACACCGGAATCAAACTGAACAAGGAGAAGGTCGAGCTGAAACAAACGGAGATATCATACTTGGGTCACATCTTTTCAAGACAAGGCTTGAAAGCCGATCCAAAGAAACTGGACGCTGTCCAACAACTCCCAGTCCCAGAAGACAAAGCAGCAGTGCAGAGACTACTGGTGTAGTCGGTTACCTTCAGAAGTTCGCACCAAATCTTTCTGAAGCAGCAGTGCAGAGACTGCTGGGTGTAGTCGGTCACCTTCAGAAGTTCGCACCAAATCTTTCTGAAGCAGCAGTGCAGAGACTACTGGTGTAGTCGGTTACCTTCAGAAGTTCGCACCAAATCTTTCTGAAGCAGCAGCACCACTCAGACAACTTGTGAGAAAGGACATCCACTTCAGATGGGATGAAGATGTCCATGGTGAAGCCTTGAAGAAAGTGAAGAGAATACTTTCTGAGCCGCCTGTACTTCGATACTTTGACTCTTCAGGAAAGTGTACGACCACACTTCAGTGTGATGCTTCACGGTGTGGACTAGGAGCGTGTCTCATGCAGGAGGGTCAACCAGTACAGTACGCTTCACGAGCATTGACGGAAACAGAACAGAGCTACGCTCAAATAGAAAAAGAAATGTTGGCAATACTCTTTGGACTGGAAAGGTTTGAAAGGTACGTCTATGGAAGAGACATCATGGTAGAGACTGACCACAAGCCGCTTGAGACTATTCAGAAGAAAAGCCTACTTTCAGCGCCAAAGAGGATTCAGCGCATGCTACTCAGAACTCAGAAGTTTAGATACACAGTAGTGTACAAGCGCGGAGCTGAGATGTATCTGGCTGATACCCTCAGCAGAGCAGTCAGCGGGAAAGCGGATCAGCAAGTCACTCACAAAGAAACCATCTTCTACACAGAACTGGAGAACACTGATCCCCTTCAAGAACTGGCCATCAGCGAAGAGAGACTGAACAGTCTCCAGCAAGCCACACAGGAAGACCCAACCATGAAAACTCTCAAAGCTGTCATACTACAAGGTTGGCCTGAGGAGAAACGACAACTTCCACTGCAGTTACAAGACTACTTCCCTTTCAAGGAAGAACTGTCAGTCCAGAATGGTCTCGTCTTCAAAAGCCACAGAGTGATCGTTCCAGAAAACGAAAGAGAAGACGTCCTAGGGAAACTCCATGCAAGCCACTCAGGAATTCAGAGTTGCATAAGAAGAGCACGTGAGGTAGTCTACTGGCCGAGGATGAACTTGGACATCGAAGACTTCATCAAGAAATGCAGCGCCTGCAACACATTCCAACGTGGCCAGCAAAAAGAACCCCTCATCAGCACAGCAATCCCTGACCTACCCTGGCAACACATTGCCTGTGACGTATTCGAACACAACAGCAACGAATACCTGGTTACGGTCGATCATTACTCTGACTTTTTCGAGATTGATCGTCTGCAAACGAGAGAATCTAAAGAAGTCATCATCTGCCTGAAAAGACACCTGGCGAGACACGGAATCCCAGAACGCCTGACAACAGACTGTGGAACTCAGTTCACATCCATCCAGTTTGGGAAGTTCAGCAAAACATACGGTTTTGAACATGTAACAAGCTCCCCACATTACCCACAATCCAACGGGAAAGCAGAGAGCGCGGTGAAGGCTGCCAAGATGTGTATAAAGAAAGCAGAACACAACCATCAAGATGTCTTCCTCGCTCTACTCGAGTTGAGAAATATCCCCACAGAAACGATGAACAGTTCGCCTGCTCAAAGACTGTTTGGCAGAAGGACGAGAACTCAAGTGCCAGCTTCAAAGACTTTACTGAAGCCGGCAATTGTATCATCCACGAAAGAGCTTGAAAAAAGAAAAATGAAGCAAGCCCATTATTACAACAGAAGTGCTGTAGAACTGACAGAACTTATTCCAGGACAGATTGTGAGATTCCAGCCACCAGGATCAAAAAAATGGGTCAGTGCCAAGGTAGACCGACAGGTGAATGTCCGGTCATACAACATTCGCACAGAGGACGGACGTCAGTTCAGAAGAAATCGCCGACAGCTACGGGACACAGCAGAACCAGAGCTTCAGCAAACGGTCCACACTGATGGACTTGTCCAGGGAAGGAAGAAGTCTGGAAGCCAGCAGCAAGACATCCCTTGCAAGCAACAGCAAAACGTCATTCCATCAACACAGACGCTGGAAGAAACGTCAGTGGAGCAGCCTGAACAGAACGGGCAACAGCCGCCTGAGTCAGACCAACCATCCCCCAGGAGCCAGTCTGAGACAGCCAGCGACAAGGAACCCGACATGGCTATACAGCCAACACATATAGGACAACCCGAACTTGTTAATGTCCCTTACCGAACAAGGTCTGGTAGACAGAGCAAGAGACCGGATTTTCTGAAATATGAATGAAACTGAAGACTACAACGCAATCAGAAAATCGTAAAGCATTATGAAACCTGGACATGATGATAATGGACTGTGTAATAATTAGACATAGAGGAATGAAAGAATGGGTTCTTTGGGAATAATGTGTGTATTTTGTTAACGTGGAGGTATTAGGAACAGAGACATCCAATTTGGTTGAAAGGTAGAACTGGGAAAAAGAGATCTTTTTGTTTTCTTAAAGAAAGGGGGATGTGACGTGTGTAAACGTGTTAACAGTGTGTTAACTGTAGTCAGTCAGCTGACAGCAGCGTGCCGACGGTAGTGGTGAATTGTTAACTGATTGGTGTTCATTGTAAAACGTATATTGTCAGTTGTGAATCAGAGAACATGTAGTAAAGACGTAGAAGCATTGCTCTGTCTTCTGAGTTGACTGAAGTGAGAACGAAACAGAGGGTGTTGTACACAGGTGGCAAAATGTGTTCTTATTCATTTCATACAACACTCAAGTGTGGTGGCTGAAAGGTGTTTCATGTTGCAGAGGTTCCGTTAGACCGGCATATGCCGGTTTTTACCGGTAAATATTTGCCTTGTACCGAAAAAAATAAAAGCCGCCGGTACCGTGTACCGGCAGAACATCTGAGCGCTTTGACTCTCCTTTATCCCTGCACTGTCTGTCTCTCCGCCTGTCAGCGGGTGAGCGGGGATGGCAGGCAGGAAATAAGCCATGCCATGCCGACAACAATACATCTGACATCACTAGCACTCCTCTTCCCCCTTCCTTTCAGTCCCAGGACCTTTGCCCCCCTTTTTTTCAATGGACAGCGCTGATTACTACAGCACTCGCGTCAAAATGGACGGTTCCATTTTTCTTTGAGAACCCCAGGTTCCCTAGCGTGTAGCCAAAGTTTCGTGCCTTTTACACGTCATCGGACGATGCTTACTTAGTCACGTAGACCAAAGTTTCATTGTCTGCTCTCTGCAAAAATGTTTTGTTTTGCTTTTTTGTTTTCATTTATGATTTTTTTGCATGTTACTCTCTCCGTCGACTTTTCTGATGAGTTCAGTTGACTGAAGGCTGTCACTGACAAGCCTGTTATGTGCTATCCGTGCCGGTAGGCCGCTCGCTATCGCCCGTTCGCGTGACCCAGAATCGCGGTTGAGTGTGTAGTGCATGGCAGGCAGCCAAGCGCGGTACCGGCTGATTTAAGACTTGTACCGGAAATTTTTGTTGTTGTCGGTACCAAGTACCGGCAAAGTCTATAGTCTAGCGGAACCTCTGACTGTTGTTTATAGCCCAGCCAATCACAAGGGTCATTTGAGGGATTACTGAGTCAGACTTGAAGCATGTCAGAAAAAATTGTAAAAGTTCTGCATTTTGTTGATGGTGAGTTAACCGTCTTTAGTATGCACTTACCCGAGCTTAGTTACGCCGAAAACCCATCGGCAAGGTAAGTAACTCCGTAATTTGAACATGGTTACCCAATTTAAAAATTAATTTAAAAGAGAGGAAAGGAAATAGTGAAATGAAAATAATTTTAAAAATTCCTACGAATATATATGTTGCTATATCATAAGTTTGAAGAATATCATATGAGCCATTTACTCGGGGGGGGAAAAAATCTTCTTCAGAACGTTCTTCCGAATCATACCTGGAACATCATCCCAGTCGAAATCTAGGTCACTCTAAGCTTCATTACCCAGCACTTTCACTAAGTCTTATGCCGTAAATCCTACAAATCACAGTATCTTCATCACTAAATCTCGTTATAGAACGGCAGAAATCAATGTTAGTGATGGCGAAAAACAGCATTTCGACCACAAAACTTTAAAAATTCGTAACTCGAGAACTACGGCACGTATCGACTCGCGTTTTTTTGCAAACGGAAGTAAATGGCCACAGGAAGAAGGAAGTCACGTTCTCGCGAGACTTCCTTTTCTACGAGAAATATGGCGGCGCCCATTGTTGCCACGTGTTTTACCGGGCGCTGGCAGTTGCTCAGCGTTTTAGCCGTGTGATTTCCGGTTGGGCGCTAGCGGGTTCTCGCCTGTCAAGAGGGTTAATTGCTTTGCATGGCATGGCAAGAAGTAAGATTGGTCTCTGCAAGTTGGTCAGTCATTTCGTTGGTGACAGTCGGGATGATTTGAATTTATAAACTGGACATACAGATTTTTTTTCTATCCATCCCGTTGTAAGTTTGCAGTGGTCAGTGGGGGTTTTTTTGGGTTTTTTTTTCATTTTCTGTTGGTTGACCTGCGGGTTGTCTGTCTTGTGTTGCAGAAAGTGCGTTCCCCGAGCATTGCAAGGACCCGCTTGTTGTGTTCCTGATGGCTGAGGGGTTGACAACACCCTGCTGGATAGGCCATCTGTGCTCCATCGGCCTGCAGTGCGTTGCGGTCAGCATGTTTCTGCTGTAGCAGCCCATACATCCTGCGCGCTGAAGTGTCCGTCTGTCCACTCATTGTCTTTGGATTGAGACAGACCATGAAGATACTTCAAGGGTGATTTCCCCTGAGCTTTAAGAACTGCCTTCAAGAATTCTTTGCTACAGTGATGTCTGCTATCCTTGAATAGCTGTATTACAGACAAAATTTTTGAAAAATTGATAGCCATCAGGGTATCAAGGGTGTATATCAAACGTTGCTGAAAAATTGAAAATAGCCTCACTCCCAAAACAAATGAGAGCACCATTTTTCACTGAAGGACAAATTCAGGGTCAGACAGAAGTTGGAACTCAAACACTGTACATTTTGCACACTAGTCTTGATAAGGAAGAGGCGGAACTGAGCTGAAGTGTAAAGGACTAAACAGGCAGAGACCTGCAGCAAGCAAAATCAGAATGTGTACAAATGATTAAGACATTGGATAGAATATCCTGCCCCATTAAAAAAAAAAAAGAAATGAAACAAAGAGAAAGTAAATCAACACCACCAGGAAAAGAGAGTGAGAGAGAGGAAAAAAAGAATCAACACATCCGGATGTTTTGGAAATAATATGATGAACCATTGCATTGCCATTGCGCTGCTCCTATGTTTGATCATGAGTGAAGCCCCGATTGTGGTTGCAGAGCTCTGGCTGTCACGCAGACAATGTGTAATTGCTCAGAAGTAATGACGGTGACATCAGACGAGCAGGAAGGTAACCGCGGCGATGGTTGCCAGGGGGAAATGATGGTGGAGGAACAGGCAGGAATGATGCTTGTATGGGTGCAGGGTGATGTGACCAGTTTGGTGTCCTGACTGCTACAAATCATGTGAAGAAGTCAAAGGGACAGGGGAACATTACCGTCTGTGACTGTTGAGGACATTCAGGAGGGTTTTTTTTTTTCGTTGCATGAAAGAAAGAAGTAAAAAGAAGTGTCATTTTGTGATGCAGTCATTTTAAATGAAGGAAAGCATGATAGAAACAAAGTGGTATGTGTCGGTTTGTTTGTGTATTAAAGAATGAAAAAAAAGGTTGTTTCTGATGTTGGAACTTACTCAGTAGGCCTGATTTCAAGTTTCAGAGTATATCAGTGATGCACAATCACAAACTGCAGCAGATTTCTTAAGTTTCTTCTCTTATTTGGTAATGAAAAACCAAACAAACAAGCAAAACTAAGAAAAATTGAAGAGCAATTGGTGTCAAACTATGAATCACAAAACAGAAAGTGAATAAACATCATATTTACAACGGTGCATGGCTTACAGATAAGCAAATGGTTAAGATTGATCAAAGACTTTTACTGAATGAATATTCATTAAGAATAGGTGTTATCAGAATTATTTTGTCAGCTGATGTTGGCAAAGTAAACTGTCGGACATCTTGAAGCACAATGAAAGACGGATGGAATGACAGAAATGAAGAAAGAAGGAAAGCAAAGATGGAAAGAAATTTAAAAAGGGAAAAGAAAGATAAAAATAATGTCAAAGAAAGAAAGAAAACAAGATGCGAAGCATATAAACGTACTCCCAGTTTTCTAAACCGCTTATAAATCGGCCATGTGCTTTGTGAGATAAGAAATAAAGGCAAAATAACGGTTTTAACGGTTATTTAAACCGATGTACACTTTTGAAACTGGTATTTTAGTCCTCACTGGGCTAAAGCCTGTGTACATACCAAATTTCATCCAAATCGGACAATATGTCAAGAATAACGGTTTTTAACGGTCAGATTTTGAAACACTGCATGGAAGTGCCATTTGTGTGTGATGACCTTTCTATATACAAAATTGCATTAAAATCCACCAATATATATAAAAATAACGGCAAAATAACGGTTTATCGGTTATATAACCGATATACACTTTTGAAACCAGTATTTTAGTCCTCACTGGGCTAAAGCCTGTGTACATACCAAATTTCATCCAAATGGGACAATATGTCAAGAATAACGGTTTTTAACGGCCAGATTTTGAAACACTACATGGAAGTGCCATTTGTGTGTGATAACCTTTCTATATACAAAATTTTATTAAAACCCACCAATATATAAAAAATAAAGGCAAAATAACGGTTTTAACGGTTATATAACCGATATGCACTTTTGAAACCAGTATTTTAGTCCTCACTGGGCTAAAGCCTGTGTACATATCAAATTTCATCCAAATCGGACAATATGTCAAGAATAACGGTTTTTAACGGTCAAATTTTGAAACACTATATAGAAGTGCCATTTGTGTGTGATGACCTTTCTATATACCAAATTTCATTAAAATCCACCTATGTATAAGAAATAACGGCAGAATAACGGTTTTTAACGGTTGTTTAATCCATTTTCAGCATTACATCACTTACATATGGACAGACGATTCGATTTGTCACAAGATCATCCAAACCGCTTATAAATTGGCCAAGTGCTTTCTGAGATATTCCATAAAGAAGAAAAAACCGTTACAGGCCATTACAACCGTTAGTAACGGCTGTAACGGGGCAAACTAAAACATCAGGCATCATCCGTGACTCATAATGAACATACCTGCTAATTTTCATAAAGGTCGGCCAAGTACTTTGTGAGATATTCCATACAGAAGAAAAACCGTTACAGCCGTTAGTAACGGTTATAACGGTAAACTAAAACATCGGGCATTATTCATGACCCATAATGAACATACCTACAAATTTTCAGAAAGATCGGTCAAGTACTTTCTGAGATATTCCATAAAGAAGAAAAAGCGTTACAGGCCGTTACAGCTGTTAGTAACGGCTGTAACGGTAAACTAAAACGTCGGGCATCATCCTTGACCCATAATGAACATACCTACAAATTTTCAGAAAGATCGACCCAGTAGTTTTGTCTGGAGCGAGTGGAACACATTTTGACCACGGACACACAGACAGACACACACACACACACACACACACACACAAACACACACACACAGACACACACACACACACACAGACAGCATTTCTTCGTTCCCATTCTAAAGTACTCCCTGTTCTTCAAGAACTGGGAGTACAAAAAGGACAAAGAAAGATAAGAAGATAGGAGAAAGAATGAAGTATGGCCAGAGAGGGGAAGAAAGAAAGGAGAGAAAAAACTGAAACAAAGAGGATACAAACGCACAAGCCTGAAAACATTCTTTGCCTAAGATTATTTAGTCCTTTTTAAAGAATTGAACATCATCACACACAAATGAGTTCCATTACAAGACAATTCTGTTCATGTATTTCATAGGAATCTTAGAGTCATTTCACTGTTGGAGTGTGCTTGTATTGTCACAGCTATATTTTGTTTTCTTTCTCATGCGGTTCCTTTTTACTTTTCTACCTACGCTCAATCAGATCAAGGGTCATCCTTTTCCATCATTCTGACAAAAATTAAATCACCGGTCAGTTCAGATACTCCTCACAGTTAAGAGGTATATTATCAAGCAGCAAAACTACCTTCAGTGCTAATTGTGTTTAGTTGTCCAGTAGCCACATCACTTTCGTGCTTGCCACGCTCTTTTTCTAGGCCTTCATGCTAGATATTCAAATTACTTTGTTATTCCGAAGTTTCATCTCTGCAAAATCACACACAGTTTATAGCCAAACTTCAACCCAAGTAATTCAGTCTCTAGAAATTGCTAAAGATTTTTCTTTCTGTTGTTTTACAAACTGTTGAAATCAAATACAAACCGACAGTGTCAACGGCTGTTTCTCGCTCTCTTATTCTCTCTCTCTCTCTCTGTCAGTTTCTGTCTGTCGGTCTGTCTGTCTCTCTCTACATCCGTCCATCTCCTCACACATGCATGCACATACTTAATTTCCCCCATCATCTTAACAAGAATTCAGGGTCAAAGTAAACATGAAATGCAATATTGTAAAGAAATACACCATAATGAAAAAGCTTCAGAAGAAAACAGAGGATTTCATGACAATCCGCCGCCTGTCATTACCTACACTCAGTTGGCTCTCCAGTGTGCAGTACATTTTTTTTCCCCCCTGAACTTTGTTCTAAATTTCCATCCTTTCAAACAGTCTTTCCTGGTGGTTCCTAAACGCAGGAGGGAGTTGTTTCTCCTGCTTACTGCTCACTTACTGCTGTGTAGAGTCTCTGCAGTTCTCTGTCACCCATGTGAAACCCAAAGTTTAAACTTGAGTCGAAGACTTCTGGCAAGAGGACTGGAACTAGCAGGCTGACAACAACCTTTTAGATCTGTCCAACATTAAAGAGTTTTCATTGTGTGCCGCTAGTGGCCATAAAGAAGAGCTTTATGCTGATTACACTGACCATTCTTTTCACTTCCTCTTTTACCTTTTAAAAGGTGAAGGAGCTCCATGTGCCTTCCACACGATGTACTACTTACTGTAAAACATGTTCTTGTAGAGTGTAGGGAGTTAACATAATGCCCAGCATAAAAATGTTATAGCAGATTCCTTGAAAACCCTGTTCAGAGGCCCTCTGATCAATGTTATTTTTGAGTTTCCGAAAGATAAAATGTTTTTCAACTGATTCAAGATTCGCGCATTTTACAATCTTTGACCTTTTTATATGCAAGTGTCTGCATTCGGCTTTTTCTTTTCTTTTCTTAAAACAACTGTGTCAGACATTGACTTTGATGAGGTGACAGCCATGATCTGGTTCCTTGTGGTTGGCTGGGCTGTAACCAACGTATATGAAGGAATGCACAAAATTCCTCTTGAAGGTCAAAGAAGACTAGGACAAGGGTCTCTGTCACAAGGTTCTGGATCGCCCCAAAGCCTTATCATGGGAAGATGTTCAGGTCCACTCCATGTCCACAGATGTAATCTTCCTGACTGGTTCAAGAATTCAATAGTATTTTAAGAAAATTGGATAGACAGTCGATGAATCCACACACACACACATGCACGCACACACATGCATGCTCGCACGCACACATGCATGCACGCACACGTGCACAATTTAAAAGAAAAGAAGAACAAGATGCAAAGCATATAAACGTACTCCCAGTTTATCCTGAATACGTGTGAGATATTCCATAAGAGGAAAAACCGTCTTGAACTGGTGTAACCGTTAGTAATGGCTTTTCTGGTAAACATCGGCCATCGTCTGTGACCTATAATGAACATACCTACAAATTTTCAGAAATATCGGCCACATACTTTCCGAGATATTCCACAAAGAAGAAAAATCGTTACAGCCGTTAGTAACGGTATAACGGTAAACTAAAACATCGGGCATCATCCGTAACCCATAGTGAACATACTTGCTAAAGTTCACAAAGATCTGCCAAGTACTTTCTGAGATATTCCATAAAGAAAAACAACCGTTACAGGCCGTTACAGCCGTTAGTAACGGCTATAACGGTAAACTAAAACATCGGGCATTATTCGTGACCCATAATGAACATACCTGCTAATGTTAACAAAGATCAGCCAAGTACTTTCTGAGATATTCCATGAAGAGAGAAAAAGCGTTACAGGCCATTACAGCCGTTAGTAACGGCTATAACGGTAAACTAAAACATCGGGCATTATTCGTGACCCATAATGAACATTCCTACAAATTTTCAGAAAGATCAGCCAAGTAATTTTTGAGATATTCTATAAAGAGGAAAACCAGTTACAGGCCGCTACAGCCGTTAGTAACGGCTATAACGGTAAACTAAAACATCGGGCATCATCCGTGACCCATAATGAACATACCTACAAATTTTCAGAAAGATCGGCCAAGTACTTTTTGAGATTCTATAAAGAAGAAAAATCGTTACAGGCCGTTACAGCCGTTAGTAACGGCTATAACGGTAAACTAAAACATCGGCCATCATCCGTGACCCAAAATGAACATGCCTACAAATTTTCAGAAAGATCGGCCAAGTACTTTTTGAGATATTCTATAAAGAAGAAAAATCGTTACAGCCGTTAGTAACGGCTATAGCGGTAAACTAAAACATCGGCCATCATCCGTGACCCATAATGAACATACCTACAAATTTTCAGAAAGACCGGCCAAGTACTTTTGAGATATTCTATAAAGAAGAAAAACTGTTACAGTCTGTTACAGCCGTTAGTAACGGCTATAACGGGGTAAACTAAAACATCGGGCATCATCCGTGACCCATAATGAACTTACCTGCTAATTTTCACAAAGATCGGCAAGTACTTTTTGAGATATTCCATAAAGAAGAAAAAGCGTTACAGCCGTTAGTAACGGTTGTAACGGTAAAGTAAAACATTGGCATAATCCGTGACCCATAATGAACATACCTACAAATTTTCAGAAAGATCGGCCGAGTACTTTTGAGATATTCCATAAAGAAGAAAAGCCGTTAAAGCCGTTAGTAACAGGGTAAACTAAAACATCGGGCATCATCCGTGACCCATAATGAACATACCTGCTAATTTTCACCAAGATCAGCCAAGTACTTTCTGAGATATTCCATGGAGAAGAAAAACCGTTACAGCCGTTAGTAACGGCTGTAACGGTAAACTAAACATCGGGCATCATCCTTGACCCATAGTGAACATACCTACAGTTTTTCAGAAAATCGGCCCAGTAGTTTTGTCTTGAGCGAGTGGAACACATTTTGACCACGGACACACAGACAGCATTTCTTCGTTCCCATTCTAAAGTACTCCCTGTTCTTTAAGAACTGGGAGTACAAAAACTGTCAGATGCTCTGGCCATTCTCGGACTTTGGCATCTTCAGGACTGCTTCCATCATCTGTGGGTCGGTCTGTAGGCTTTCTTTCTTGACCCTGTTTCTATGGAGGTAATCTCCCAGTTCTGTTTTCTGCTTGTTCAGTTTCAAGCCAACAGTACGACACCTTTCCAGAACAGACAGAGTTTTGTCATGGTCTTCATAATCAATACATTGCAGAGTTGATGACACCAGTGAATTCCATCAGGTCTCTTACGAGTTTTATGGAGGTGTTTCTTGAACAGTTTGCTGCTCATAGATGTCTTGAACAGTAGTCATTTCTATTGGGAGTCTTTTTTTCTTCTTCTTCTTTTAAATCTATGTGGAGAGATCACATTGAAAAGGTGTCGGCCCTGACATGGCCTTTTGCTGTCGACTGGGCTATAAGCAATATGAACTGATTTTTTAGCGCAACTGACATTCAACACAAAACTCGTAGAATGTGACAGAATAGATTCTAAGGGTTTAATCGACAATGAAACATCCAAAGACGGGGGAGATCGCTGTGCTGACTGCCATCAAGCCCCAAGTCTTAGTGTATTCCGGCGGCAACTCGGCATTTCTTTGCGGGTATTACTTTTGCAAAGGTCAAGAGTCTGCATGTGAATGCTCTGTTAGTGAATGATGTGTTTGTTCGTCCTTCGACGGTACGCATCACAAATGTAAGAGAAAAACAACTTGTCTCACAGACCACTGTTATGTTTATTACTAAACTGATCTTTTTTAACATCCTACAGCCAAACAACAAAACAATGTTACACACAATGTGAACTTAATTAGAAATCATATAATACGCGCCATTTTCATGCTACTCCAAATCATGGGAATACACCAAATAATAGTCTTAAAGTAATGTTAAGAGTCCTGGAAGCGGTCCTAATATAGATATCTATAACACTGGAACACACACCGCAGCGTCACAATCAAATATCCGCGGTCAGACGACACATCACCGAAGATTATCAAACAAAAAGATTATAAAACAATGTTGATTACCACAGCAGCGCAGTCTACAACGAGTCAACTCTGAAGAATCACAATCGCCATCGATGTAATGTTAATACAAATGGAGAAATACTCGCACATTAAATAAACAGAGACCCGGCGGTGGATTCATATAAAATCCCCTGGCAGCACAAGACAGGAGGTGGATTTTCCAAGCAAGACGGCGAAAATTCACAGAATCCTCCCAAACAGTAGAAATTAGACACACGGCGATGTGTTATGCTGGAAACCTGGGCGTACCACACTCTTCCCCACCAGCACACTTTGCTGAAGCAGGAAGCCAGCACTGGTCTCACTGCGTTCTTGAGACACTGCACCCAGTGTTCTGGCACCGGCTGGACAAGGCCGCGCACTGGCCCACGGGTGGCCCTTTACAATACGCCCAGCAGGCGACACCCCCCCCCCCCCCCCCTCCGCCGCTTCCCAGTTGCCCTGCTAATACAGTCAAGGCACTGAAGCCTTTTGACTTGACTTCACTTAGAGTGTCCCTAAGCAATAACGTTATTATTGATAGGTCTCTTGTTAATATGAAACGCCCGCCTGCACCTTCATGCGTTCTTAACCGAACAAAAGTCGACCACCAGCATCTTCCAGTAGCAAAAACACAAATGATAGAAATATTAACGACAAAAACAGCGACAACAATCAATCAATTTCCCAAGAGTGCCACAAAGGAAAAGTTGAGCAGATTGTCTATCCCACACACTGATCTGAAACCCCCAAAAACAGGCTTATGTCAAAGACCTCTGGCAAGAGGAATGGAACTTGCAGACGGACAACAAATTGTACAAAATCCATCCAAACCAGGAAAAGTTTTTACCCTATTCCCAAGACGGCCGCAAAGATGCTGGAAGAGTTTTTACCATATTCCCAAGACGGCCGCAAAGATGAAACAGTCTTGTGCCGTTTGCTTACAGGCCACTCGTTTTACACCCATTCTTATCTTTTAAAAGGTGAAGTAGCTCCGTGGTGCATTCCATGTCATGTTCCATTCACAGTGAGACATATTCTTTTAGAGTGTTGGGACTTGCACAATGTGAGACATAAATACTTCACGGCAGACTCCATGAATACTTTGTTTAGAGATGTCCCACCTGACGTAATCTTTGAATTTCTGAAAGAGATTAATATTTTCATCTGATCTAAGATTTTACGGAAGAAAGATTCTTAACGAAGTTTCTGGTGCGTTTTTATAAGGTGTATTTTGAAGAGATGTGTGAATGGTTGTGTGTGTATGTGTGTGTGTGTGTGTGTGTGTGTGTGTGTGTGTGTGTGCTTTTTGGTGACTTGTGAGTTGACTTCAACGTGGTGACAGCCCTGATATGGCCCTTTGCGGTTGGCTGGGCTAAAAGCAACATTACCTTACCATTAGGCACGTAAACACATGTAAACATCCGCTCACAATGTGAACGTCCATGTGCCACCCAGTTATGGCATAGGTCTAGTGTCGTATTTCAGTGCTGTAACTTGCGTCCACCAGGTTCAGGCATTACCCCTGATTTGACAAACTGTGAATGGAAGTCTTTCACAGACTTTAACATCTCCCCGGGCAACTTTTGTATTACGGTCTTGACATTTTGAAACTGCAGAGTGTATCTCTCAAACCGCTGGGAAAAATCTGCATAACTATTGGTCTAGGTCACGCAAAGTCGAATCCATTCTTTCTTGTTGGAGCTGATGGACGATCTAGTTTGCTGGTGCTGTGTCCTGTAGCACTTGGTCTTAAAGTGCTACAGCACTGACAGCTGAGACGACCAGAAGAGTCCAAACGTTTGAGACCAAGTGCTACAGGACGCATGCTAGGGGTCTCCTGGAAAGACCACAAGACCAACGACTTCGTTCGTGCCCAAATAACATCACGGGCAGGCCCGCAGGAACCCCTCCTAGCGCTTGTGAAAAGGAGGAAGTTGACATGGTTTGGTCACGTCACTCGCCACAACAGCCTACCGAAGACGGTGCTGCAAGGAACATCGGAAGGTGGCCGTAGACGACCAGCAAAGAACTGGATGGATAACATCAAAGAGTGGACCCGAATGGACAGCCCCTCCCTGATCAGAGCGGCAGAAGACAGACCTGGCTGGCGCTCTCATGGCCCGCAAGACGTCCATCATGTCTCCCCCACGACCATCCGGTCAAGGGAGAGAGCGAGTGAGTAAGTGAGAGTGAGTGTCCTGTAAGAATTTTCTTCACTTGCTCCATATATTCGGTATTTATGCATATACTTGAGAGGATTTCATATATTTGTTTTACCATTGACTTCAGAAAGTGGAGTAGGAGACAAGAAGAGCATCATTCAGTTACATCCAGTGTATTTGCCACCTGACTCATCTGTAGTGACCGAAAGAAAGAAGAAACCGTAATGCTTGAGCGAACTGTGTTCAAACAGCACACAACAAACGTCGTGTGGATGTACATGTGCCTGTGTGTGTGTGCGCACGCACGCATGCAGGCACATGCGTGCACTTGCAAGTGCGATTTGTGTGAACTGATGTTCATTTTTATTTATTTGATTTACTTTATTTGTTTTTAGTTGTTTATTTATTTATTCGTGCATTTATGTACCGGAATTCGTGGTGTCGACCACTTGCCTGTTGTCACTTTTCTCCATACCCAAATAGGAGTGTATTGTTAGGTATTGTGTACGTATATGTCACTCTGTTTGTATAATGTCTGTATGAGAGAGAGAGAGAGAGAGAGAGAGAAGAGAGAGAGAGAGAGGAGGGGGCGGGGTTGGAGAGAAATTGGGGAACTATGTGGAAATTTACATTAAAAAAAAAGAGAACAAAATGGTTTTTTTCCTAAAAGCCACCTCAAATACAACATACATCTGCATGTGTGTCCACACAAACCCGCAGGTGCATAATTATAGCACTCGCCTGCACGGCGCAGAGGCACACTTTTTGCGTGTTAATTTTTTTGTTATTTCTTCCCATTGGCATAAATCACCTTGGGTTATTATTAGCATGGGGAATAACCTTAGTGTCACAACGGCCATCACTCTAACCTGCATTTGAAGAGGAAGAACAGAGACTGACTGGGGGAAAAGGGCACGCACGTTGTGTGCGTGCGCGGGCGTGTGTGTGTGTGTGTGTTGAGTGTGTTCAGAGTCCTCTTTGTTGATGACTTTGAATTCTACGTAGTTGGAGCCCCCAACGCTCGAATACAACGTCGATTCCAACTTTGCTTAGACGGGATCCGACAAAGGGCTGTGGAAAATGGTTTTACTATTTTTCAGCGACTAAAATTCAGTGTATCCACTTTCACAACTTTTGTCAATACTCTACTACCCTGAAATACGTATGGATGAACCCATCACTCCAGCTATGAAAGAAGCCAAATTCTAGAAGATCTTTTCGACCTAAAACTCAACTTAAGAAGTCACTTCCAGCATTTTAAAACTTGTCAAAAAGCAATGAACTTCCTGCGAGTCATGTCACACATTGATTAAGGAGCCAATAAGAAAACTCTTCTCCATAGGGCTGTGATCCCTTCCAGCCTGGACCACGACTGAGTCGCCCGTGGCATTGCAGCACCTCGCTTCCTGAAAACTCTGGTTCCTATGCACCATCAAGGGCATTGTCTGGGGGCGTTCCGCATCATACACAAAGGCGTGGGAGCCATCTCTCTCCAACCATCAGAATTCTTTCCATCTGAACAAGGCGGACATTGATCTGGGAGTCGTGTGCTGAATTGTCCAAACTATAGATCAGCAGCCTTGGACTTTCCTTACCCTGGAGATGCGCTTGTGGAAGTTTGAGCCAAAATCACCGTCGTAAGCAAAGGTCTGGGGTTGAGAGAGGAGATCCAAAATGATAGTTATAAAGGAAAGTTTTAATCTATGGTTGGAGAAAAATGGTTCCTTCGCCTCTTCGTAAATAGACGGTAAAGAGAGGTAGTAGGGAACGCTCCCAGAGATAGTCGAAGCCCTTGCCTCTCACTGCAAAGACACCACCAACTCCCAAGACTACAAGACATTTTTGTTGAGCTTTGTTCCGAATTTCCATATTTTTAAGGAACCGTTATTGGTGGTTCCAAACCTGAAGAGGGAATCACTTCTGCTGCCTGCTGCTCAACAACTCCGTCTCAGAACTGTTCAAAACACATTCCCTCAGACATCTCCATCTACACTGATGAGCTCATGGCGTTGGTCCTGACGCTTCAAATGGTCTCTAAATCAAACGGATGGAGTCATGTCAAAGAGGCCCGGAGTACGCAGACGGATACCAAACCTTTTCAAATTCGTCCAACTGTCACAAACATTTTAATCTCTGCGACTGGTGGTTGTAAAGGAGAAACATTTTGTGCCCGATTACACTGGCCACTTTTTTTTGTTTGTTTGGACTCACTATATCGTTTAAACGGCGAGCATTCATGTCATACAGTGCTCACTAGTGTTAAACATGCTCTTATAGACTGTAGGGACATACATGATATCAGACTTAAAATTTGATTGCAGGAATTTTTGTTCCTGAAAGAGAAAATATTCATTATCTGAACTGAGATTCACGGAAGAATGTTTTGAGGTTGTTGTTTTTTTACAAGTTTTTTCGCGTTTAAAAAATGTGAATGCTGAACTTTTGTTTTTGCTTTTGTAATTTAAAAAAAAAATAATTTGTTAGTTTGTTTGTTTAAAACTATGTAAGGAATGACTGACGAAACGACAGCGCCGATATCGTGGTTGTCAAGGCTATCAATAAATGAATATATAGAATCTAGTATGTCTTTTCTCCGACATTTTAACGTGGTGACAGCCCTGATGTGGCCCTTTGCGGTCGGCTGGGCTATAAGCAACATTATCTTATCTTATCTTTCTCCGACATGCATTTGATTTTTACACTCTTCACATCCGTATTCAATGCATGTGCATTGCGCTTCGTGCATTCTGTACGTATGTCTGGTTGATGTAAAACCAAAACAGTTTCCTTCGGTGATCTATAGACTATCAAAGAATCTTGCCTGACTTTGGCGTACTTAGAAGGGGTGGGGGTAGGAGTGGGACGTATTTCTGTTTAAAATGAGAAACTTATTTGTAAGCTTGAGTATTTTGTTTCAAGCTCGATGTTCAGATTGGTATATCAAACCTGAATTCAGATTGTTTTCTTTTCAACACACACACACACACACACACGCACGCACGCACGCACGCACGCACACACACACACACACACACACACACACACACAATTTTCTAATTCAAAAGGGTTCCAGTGTAACATTTACTTGGGTTCCATCACATTGTGGTATTTATGGAAATGAATGGGCAGACAGAGTAGCTAGAAGAGGTGCAGGACAAAGAAATCGTTGTGAAAACGTTCATATTCCTTTGTCTGTAAAGGAATGCTATAATCTTTTAGAAAAAGACACCAAAGCTCGTGTGGGTTATAATGTAAATCGGCACACCTCTTACAGCATGTCTTTGTTGAATGTTTTTCCCAAGGGAAATTTCCAGTTTGTGTTTTAGACTTAAATACAATTCATTAAAATGTAAATATACTCAGAGGCATAAAAAACGCGAAAAAATAGAGACAGTGCACGATTGTTCACATTGTGAACAGGACGTAAGCAATGTCGTTGGCACGTGCAACATTAGCAGTACGTGGTGTCTTGGCCGGTTGTAACCTCGTAACAGTGGGTGAATGTTGCCGGGTCAGCGTTTTTGGCACGAGGAGTGCATTTGCCATGTGGACTACCTACGCCACGTGCATCAATGTGAATTGCAACTCAATGTGGCCCCCATTGTGGGGCTATAAATTTCCAAACCCCAAAAAGTTCAAATCATCCCTTCCAGAGGCGCCAACATAATGCCGAGACTTTCTCGTCAAGATCCTTGCATAGCAATGGGCAACTGCAGGCCGGGGTTCCAATGAGGCAGGTCGCTATCGCATTCGGAGTCCACATTTCCACCGTCTATCGCCTTCTGGACCGCTTTCAAGCAAGAAACACCACTGATGACAGACCGAGGAGCGGCAGACCGAGGGTCACCACAGCAGCCCAAGACCGCCATCTTCTTCGTCAGCATCGACGGGAGCCTTACCAAACCGCTGCCAACACAGCCAGGAACACCGTCGGCAACCATGGCAGGCCAATCAGCAACAGGACCGTGCGTCGCCGACTGAACACAGTTGGTCTCCAATGCAGGCGTCCAGCCCGGCGACCTATCCTGACACTCCAGCATCGCCAGAACCGTCTGCAGTGGGCACAGATCCACGTGCATTGGCGCCATCGGGACTGGGGCCGAGTCCTCTTCAGTGATGAAAGCCGGTTCTGCGTCGACCCAGGCGATGGCCGCATCCAGATCTGGAGAAGAGCGGGGAACGCTTCACGGATGCCAACATCACCGAAAGGGACCCATGGGGTGGTGAAAGCATCATGATCTGGGGGGCTATCGGCATAAATCGCCGTATTGGGCCAGTCATCTTCCAGAATGTGGGTCCAGGACGTGGTAACGGGGTCACTGCTGTTCATTACATCGACCAAGTCCTGAGGCCCCACATCCTGCCGCATTTCCAGCGGCATCCACAGAACCTGTTTCAGCAGGACAACGCAAGGCCGCACACTGCCCGTGCTACGCAGAACTTCCTGAGGCAGAACAACATCAATCTGCTGCCTCACCCAGCCCGTTCTCCCGACCTTAACCCAATAGAGCATTTCTGGGATGCCCTTCAGAGGCAGTTAACCAGCTCAACCCCAGACCCCAGACAGCAGCTCAGCTTGCTGTTGCTGTGGGCCAGGTGTGGTGGCAAGTCCCCCAGAGGCAGACCAACACTCTGGTGCGCTCGATGTACCGCAGTGCACAGCTGTGATCAATGCTCGAGTGGTCACACCAGATACTGACATTCTGCTGTTAACACAGGGTCAAGGTCAAGTTCATGTGACCTTATTTTCTACCAGAATGAACTTTGAAAGGACACTTTTGCGGTGTTCGATTGCTTTTTCTCACTTTCTATTACCAGTTCAAAGGAATCGGTAGCCAAATTACATCAAAATTTCTATACAGTTTTTGTTTCGCGTTTTTTATGCCTCTGAGTATATGTTGATACTGCAAAATGCATATGTGGGGGGAAAACTTTTGACATTTCATGTACTATTTAATTGTCCCACTATGCGGCAGTACCTACCCAATTTTCAGTTACCAAATAATCCTACAATTGATGATTTTCAGACTCAAACTTCAAATCATCATTTTTGGCTAATGTATCAAAATATTACTTCGCAGTCCTGTCGGTACATTAGTATGAGATTTTAGTGTTTTTGAAGCAAACATTGTTTATGTTGTTCACGTTCACTGATTTAAGCTTTATTTTAATTATGGTTTCATTTGTAAGCTTAAATAATATCAATGTCATCTTGATGAAATATCATTTACAAATATCATAATCGTCTAAAAACAAGTCATGTGAAAAGACGTAAAACTAAACAAACAAACAAACACAACACACAAACACACACACACAAACACACACACACACACACACACACACACACACACACACACACACACACACACACACACACAATTAAGGGTGTTAAATTCTTAAATGATTTCAACGAAAAATTGTTCTAATGGTTCATTTTTATAGGAACAAAGTGTCTGCCATACAGATGAACAGTACGCCTACCTCATTACGTGTCCGTCACATTTTACGCCGAAATCCTGAATATGATTACGAAAAAACCGCTCTGCACATTTAATCCCAAAGGCCTGGTGAGGAACTAACTAAAGTTATCGAATCAGTTCATGTAGGCTAAAATGCAATAAAATGCCCTCTCCGCTCAGGTAGGCTGTAAACAACATGAACCGTCGTGTATAACAAAAGCAGTCATCTTTCCCTAAATACTAAAACTGTACAAAAGCGTCATCGCGTTACTGAGGGTTTTTTTTGGTGGTTCCTTTTTTCAGTATCCCAAACTTGAGACTACCCACGACACTGTTTAAAGCGATGGTTGTTAGCGAACGTGTTTTTTATCATGAAAGATAGGTGGATAAAAATGATACATTCAACGTGTGTTTGTTTCAACAGTACAATCCCGTACGGTTCGTACTTGCCGTCCTTCTACACCATAGTACAATTCCAATAAAAACCGCGAAGCTGGATTGGATTTATGGTTATAGCCGTGAAACTGCCGCTGTCCCTCCACCGTCCAACCCTTGTGCTTTTAGAGCCTTCCTTCTCCCTCTATGCCCCCTCCCCGCCTCCCTCCCCCCTCCTGCCCACTTTCCCGTTCTTCTTCATCATCTGTCCTTATGCACCTTATCGCTAACCTCTTCCCCCCCCCCCCCCCCCCCCTTCCCCATCCCTGTTTCGTCACATCCTTGTCGGCCTCCTCGTCACGATTCAGGTGGTTGGTGAGGGGTAATGGGGGTGGGGGGGCGGGGGGGGGGGGGAGGAAAGGGTTAGGTGGAGTGAAGCTCAGTGACGCGGAACGCCAGGTGACGTAGAACTGAAGCAGGCCGTGTCAGTGTGAAGCAGAGGTCCCCCCGAGGCAAGGCCCCACACTTCACGTCTGTCAGGACCCTTAGAAGCTTGAGCTGATCATCAGCCTCAAACCACAGAGAGAGACTTTGCTGCAGCAAGCTAGGGTGAAGAGGAGTTCACAGAGGTGCTGTTGGTTTTGTGGATTGAACCGTTCTGCTGGTTGTTGACTTTGTCTCGCGCATACACAACACACACGCGCACAAGGGCGTGCACCATGGCGACTTTCTCCCCGGCGGCTGTTTTGCTGGTCGCCTGGTGCTGCTTCTTCTTCAGCAGCTCTTTCGTCTCCTCCGGGCATCTTACCTGGACCTGTCAGAGGGTAAGTGGAAACAGGTGTGACCAAACTGTGGTGGTGCTCAAGACATTCGCCCTGGATCGTTCTGGTACTGAATAAGATAACGCTGTTTTAGTGCAATGCTCTTGTAGGCCTATTTAAAACGCAGGATGGAGCGTTAGTGTGAACACTGGGTTCTCTCTTTCGGACCTTTCTAAGACATTTTAGTATAAAAATAAGCCGGTTTATTTGTCGTTTTTTTTGTTTGTTTGTTTTTCAAACAAACAAAAAGAAAACCATTTTTATGACATGACAGCCGGGGTGGGGGGGGGTGGGGGGGGGGGGGTGGGGGGGGGGGGGCGGAATAGCTCAGCAGTTAGAGCGTCGGACTCGTAATCCAAGGGTTGCGGGTTCGAATCTCCGCCGGGCCGTTTCGGTACAGGGGGATTTTTCCCTCGGAGTTAACATTGGTTCTAACTCCATTCCCCATACAGTCCTTGGAATGAGACTATAAACCGAGGTTCCGTGTGTGAACGCACGCATAACATCTTGCACACACGTAAAATCCCATCACCAACTTTCGGAAGAGAAGGCCAGTTTGGCCGTTGGTATGGATGACACGTTACAGGTAGCATGCATCTTCCCCGAAGATGGAGTATGGCTGCCTTAATGGCGGGATAAAAAACGGTCATACACACAAAACTCCATTCCCTTTGTTGAGCAGATGGGATTGATACCTGCTTGTCTATACAGGGAGTGTCCGCAGGAGTATCAGCCTGCGTTCGCAGAAGAAGAAGAAGAAGAAGAAACATGACAGCCATGCGGTTGGTTAAGCAACAGGTTGGCTAAGCAACAGGTTGGCTAAGCAACAGATAGCGTGAATTGTTCGCCAGCCCTCCGATCGCTCCCACGTTGTGGTCTCCATAATCGTTTGGGATAGGAAGCTATGCTTGCAAACCTTGTCGTTTATTCTCTCTCTCTCTCTCTCTCTCTCTCTCTCTCTCCTCTCTCCTCTCTCTCTCTCTCTCTCTCTCCCCACTCTCTCTCTCTCTCTCTGTCTCCCCCTCTCTCTCTCTCTCTCTCTCTCTCTCTCTCTCTCTCCTATATTTCATTTTGCACAGCAGGCTAGCTAAGCTATATCGGTGTCTTGCAGACAATGTAGAATCTGGAGAGAATATGACCGGTTTTATTCGATACGTTTTTAGATGTCTTTATTTCACGACTTCCGTTTCCATCCTTGCACTCGTGAAGATGGATTGTTGCTGATCGTCTGAGTCACGATTTACATTACAGGTACACGCACTCTTGGGTAGCTAGGTGAATAGTCACGTTGTGTGCGTGTGTGTGTTGTGTGTTGTGTGTGTGTGTGTGTGTGTGTGTGTGTGTGTGTGTGTGTGTGGTGTATGTGTGTGTGTGTGCGTGTGTGTGTGTGGTGTGTGTGTGTGTGTGTGTGTGTGTGTGGGGTGTGTGGTGTGTGTGGTGTGTGCTGCGTAGTGTGGTGTGTGTGTGTGTGTGTGTGTGTGGTGTGTGTTTCTCGACGTGAGTGCGCAGTCAAGCCATCTTGACATTGCCCTTTCCTGCTATTGCCGAGTTGGTTTGAAGTATCACGGTCATAGTCAGAAGATCATGAGTTTGAATCCCAGAGGCCATCTTTACGAATTATCGTTCTGGCGGTACAGTGTGGATTCAGATTTCCCTCCTCCCCTCTCACTTTTTATGGATCCCTGGGACGTACATGATGTCAGACGCAACCATTTTACAGCAGACTCCACGAAAACCCACCTGTGATTTCTTAATTTCTGCAAGGGATCAACATTTCCCATCTGGTCCAAGATTTTACGGAAGAAATATTTCAACCATATTCCCGTGTGTTTTTAGAAGATGTGTTTTCGTGAGGTGAGGTGTGTGTGTGTGTTGTGTGTGTGTGTGTGTGTGTGTGTGTGTTGTGTGTGTGTGTTCTTTTGATCTGACTTGAAAGTTTATTTTGACGGAGTGACAGCTCTGCTATGGCCCTTTACAGTCAGCTTGGCAATAAACAACATTCTCTCTCTCTCTCTCTCTTCTCTCTCTCTCTCTCTCTCTCTCTCTCTCTCTCTCTCTCTCTCTCTCTCTCCCCTCTCTCTCTCTCCCCCCCCTCTCTCTCTCTCTCTCAGGGATGACTTTTCACGTCAGCTATGTCCACACAAGTGAGGTAGATGGTGATGCAGAACACAAATGTAACCCAGCTTGGTCTATGCGTACATTTGGTGTACCTCCTGATTCCTGAACCTCAGTCTGTAGGCCGACTGTCCACTGGGAAATGTTAGTTGATGCTTTAAAAACTTCAGGTGTCTCTGAGAGCAGGTTACTCTAATAGTCTGTCAGTCTTCTGTCTGCCTGTGTCCTGTCAGCATGACGTACTATTTTCCTGCAGGCCAATGATTGTATTTCAGTGTTAAAAATTGATTCGTCACGAAAACAAGCATTTCAGTAGTAAAAAAAAAAATAATTGGTCATCATCTCAACCATTACCTGTGTGAAAGAACATTGAACATCTGACTGAACCGACAGACAGGAAATCCCCATCAGACTCTTCTACTCTATAGCAACTCTTAATCAACAGACGTATATGGTTGCTCAAGATGTGGGGTGGGGTGGGGGGGGGGATGGGGAGAATCCAGTACTGCAATCGATGATAAAGTATTCACACTTTGTCTTAGACTGGTACGACACTCATTAGAACTTTAGGCAAGCGTCTGCTTGCTTTCGTCAACTATAAATCAAACAAGCCAAAATTCCAGTGAACATACACAAAGAAACAAGGGGCAAAGTCATGCCAAAATAATATACCAGACAAAGCGAAAATTTGGCGTGTATCATTTCGTGCATTTTTTAAAAAGTCTGTTACTTCTTACACCAGAAGAAGACCTGTTCGTCGAAAACTTCTGTTTCTGTTTCAAACTGTTTTGTAAATAAGCGTTACTTTGTGCTTTGTCTTGTGTGTTTATTTGTGTTTTGTCTTGTTTGCGGTAATGCTGCACTCTGTTCCAGTCGTCTGTCTCTACTGGTGTGTGTGTGTGTGTGTGTGTGTGTGTGTGTGTGTGTGTGTGTGTGTGTGTTGTGTGTGTGTGTGTGTGTGTGCGCGCGCGCCTGTCTGCCTGCCTTCCTGCCTGCATCTCACCTGGCGTCTGTCTCTCTCTTTCTCTGTCTCTATCTATCTGTCTGTCCCTCAGTTTGTGTGTCTGTTTGTCTCTGTCTCTCTCTCTAAAATAGAAAGGTCGTTCCAGATGTACAAAAAGAAGGATGAGAAGTAAGCACACACACAAAAAGATGAAGTAACGGGAGAGAAAGAAAGGGGAAGGGAGAGAAGAAGGGAGGAAAGGGTTCCAAAGTACTGAGAGGTAAAACAGGGAGGAAGGGGAGCCTGGTGGACGGGGAACACAGATTGATGTATGGGAGGAAACAGAGGGCGGGGGGGGGGGGTAGGAGGGAATGGAGGAAGGGGTGGAGGTTTATGTATCCTTGAGACTTCAGGATCAGCTGTACTTGCCATACACACTCAAGCACGCATGTGCCCGCACACTCACTCTCTCTCTCTCTCTCTCTCCTCTCTCTCCTCTCTCTCTCTCTCTCTCTCTCTCTCTCTCTCTCTCTCTCCAGACTCGCACGTTTTCTTCTTCTTCTTTTTTTCTCCATGGTAAATCTTCCCCTACCTCTCTCTCTCACTACCCCCCCCCCCCCCCCCAATGCCCCTCTCCGCCCACTCTCTGAGTGATACTGGAAAGGTCCTAACCGTGAATCAAGGGCGAGGGTGAGCACAGTGAAGACTGAGGCCGACAGGAGGAAGGCACATGAAGTTGACAGGGGGGTGTCACAGCCTGTTCCACGTCACATCGCTCGCTCCGCGCCATCTTAAGTCACTGTGACTGTCACCCTGAACACTTTAACGCTCCTGTGGTTTTCGGGCTCCCTTTCCTTCTCTTTTCCGTTTTTTTTTTTTTTTTGGGGGGGGTGGATGGGTTATTTTATTTTTTTTATTTGTTTTTTTTGGGGTCACGCTCGGGAGGGATGGTCCGGGGGAGGGGAAGGGTGGGGATGGGTGGGTGGGTGGGATGATTATACAACAGATGAATTCAGGACATACGATCAGTCACTCTTCTTTTTTTCGAAAAAAAAAAAGCATTTAATGTCTGGCATGAATTTTGGAAAGGAGGGATGTGGGTGTGTTGTGTGTGTGTGTGGGGGGGGGGGGGGGGGGGGGGGGGGGGGGGGGGGGGGGGTGAGGAAGAAAAGAAAAAAAAACACGAACAAAGCAAAAACAAACAAACAATATCAAATAAAGGAAAATCCCACTCATCCTTTTGTTGTTGTTGTTGTTGATTTCGAGATTTCTCTTTCGTTGTTTGTTTGTTTGTTTGTTTGTTTGTTTTTTAAACGAATTTGATGCGCGTTCAATGCAGTATTTCCTTTTGTTTGGTAATGCATTATCTGAAAAATCTTTAATCGCATTTTCTTTTTGTTGTCTTGTTCCACCTCCCTTTCCCTGCCCCACCCCTCACTCCCGCCACTCGCTGCCCTCCCATCCCTCCCCATCCACACTCCCCTCATTCCCCAAGACTTAGGACAAAACAAAAACAAAAACAAAACAAAACAAAAAATTTTCCAGAGTCCTAAAACCAAAGACGTGTGAAGGAGGAGAGTGATAACACGCGGTGACTCAAGGTGCACGGAGCGAGGGATGCGACATGAAATGCGCGGTGACGTCCCCTGACAACTTTACTTTTCCCCCTGTCGGCCTTTCTGTTCACCGTCTCCAGCCCTCGCCCTTTGGTCACAGTCAGGCTTTCCCCTTGTCACATTGGTGTGTGTGTGTGTGTGTGTGTGTGTTGGGGGAGGGGGTAGGGGTTGGGGGGGGGGGGGAGTTACGAAGGGGTGGGGGTGGAGGGCGGATGGGGGTATACATCAGGCCGAAAAAAAAGGAGAAAGTGTGAGCATGAAACATACGGGGACTAGACAGAGTAAGACTGGGGTGGGCAGGGAAGGGAGCGTGGGTGTTTATTTCCTCCCAAAGAAGTGTGTGTGTGTGTGTGTGTGTGTGTGTGTGTGTGTGTGTGTGTGTGTGTGTGTGACATTTCCAGGCTGATGTCAAGTGTACATCAGAAAGCCAGTGGTCTCAACCATTGGTAGCGTCAAACAATGTGAAAGAGAGCTCATGAAATTTTAACCCAGAAGGTTTTTGTGAAAGAAGGTGTGAAGAGAGAGAGAAATATATAGATAGACAGATAGATATATAAACAGATGGATGGATATATATATAAACAGATGGATGGATATATATATATATATATATATATATATATATATATATATATATATATATATATATATATATATATATATATATATACGCACGCATGCAGACATCCGTACACACGTGCATACACACGTATGT